>JABSTQ010010740.1:0-310353 GCA_013358835.2 Ixodes persulcatus
AAGCCATTTCAAGCGATAGGGTCCCTCGCGATACCGCTAGGAGTAAGGAAAGACTGTAGTGGGCAATAGTACATTCCGGAACATTTGCACGAACCTCTCTGAGTGGACTGATTAAGTGCTTATTTCTGCGATTATTTCTGCTCTAAAACCGCTACTGAAGAGCGCGCTTCGCAGTGTGATGAGACGCGGAATTTTCTTCTGCCTAAACTGTTTGTGAAAAAGAACTGTTTTTCTTGTTTTCTTCTTCTTCTCTGGCCACCATCCGCGTTGCCTTTTAGAAGGCTACGCCAATTCGGATCGCAAGTTCGTCCGCTTGTTGCGCAGGGGTTGCTGTAACGTCCAAACGTTCAACTGTGATTGGCTCGATTGGAAGTAGAGTAAGTAGAGCTAAAGGCAGCCAGCATTGAGGTCTACCCACTATTCTTCCAATCAGAGCCAATCAGAACTCGGCGTTTTGACGTCACCGAAAAACCTGTACAAGAAGCAGACGAACTTGGGCTCCGCATATTGCCAAGACGTATTGTGGTAGCTCTTTCAGATGACAATATTAGGCATTATTTAGCTCTAACATTATTGCATCGGGTTTAAACGTTTTTTTTACATGTGCGAACAGTCTGATGTGCGCACAATATTTTTTCATGCTTAAATCATAGCTGTATATGAATTTATCTAAACCAGGTATACGCATGATAGCTATACCGACTGAACGATTTCAGATATCTAATGGCAGACAACGTTTACGAGTGAAATAATTTAAAATGTATTTGTAAAAAAAAGCAATTTCTTTACAATTTAAGTTGTATTTTTACTTCAAATGCCAGGCATCAACAAAGTGACCGTGCGTAAATATAGGAGGGGTGTACTAATACAACGCTTGGAATTTAATAACACATTTTCATTTCTTCCTTTAATACTTAAAAAAAATGTAAATATATATATAAAAAACTGTAAGGACATAAATAGTGGCGCGCTATTAGATTCAAACCACTCTTCACGCACCCTTAAAATATCTATCACTTCAAGGCATGTTTTATACGTTCAGTGACCGTGTAGGTACGGCAACGCACTTACTATCGGCAATGATTAAAACGCAAACAAGTGGTTGCGAGGGTGTTTACAAATACTTTACAAATACATTTCACTCAGGTCACTCGCATTAGGCAGCGCGCCTATTACACAAAATCTTCCCTTGGCAGGGTGGGCGCACGCTTCACGTTGGAGATAATTTATGTACATCGCGCTCTTCAGGCTGTTGCGCACTAACGCGGCGCCAAAAGAGAGGGCTGCTGCTAGCGCACTAAAATATTGGATTCCCCAAGACAGCAGGGCCTGCTGTTTCCGCTGTCTCGACAATAGATGGCGCATGCCAGAGCCCCTTATACTGGGAGAGTCTGGACGATGGGTGCAACTTCTTGTACTCTAACATTTTGTTATGCATGCAGTTGATCACTATACACATTAAACATGATCACACCCTTAAGGGCGTAAATGACTTGTCCTATAACTAACACCCTTCTGGGTGTAGCAAAACGCCCTAAGAAAAGGGCGTTTTTCCTAACACCCCTAAAGGACGGCGTTATTCAGAACACCGTTAAAATAGGGTGTGATTCCACTGTACACCTTTTTATTAGGGTGTTATGACTGCGCAGTACGCCCTCTAAATTGGGTGTACCACCGCCAGAAAGGAAAATAAAAAAGACGATGATGAACACCCATAAAGTAGGGTGTAATTATCCAAATGAGTGCACGAAAAAATGTATGCAAAGGAGTCGAAACATGCCTGGTTCACTTGTTATTTTTCGATCAAGGTTCTACCAGGTTCTACTAAATTCTCTATAGACTATTGCAAGCAGGTCATCTGGCTGCAGCCATGTCTCTGCTTATGCGGGCAAGTGCGTACAATTACAAGCTTGCCAAAGGGCAAAGCTACGTTCGCGCGCGCGTCATCAAACTTGGCGGGCAAGACTGAAAGCAATAGTTCCCCTTTATCCTCTCTATTTCACCACGACCAAGACGCTTCTGAACCAGTCGTGGTCCGTGCGTGTAAGGTCATGAACATTACAACCGGATATTGTTTCATAACCCCTTTAAAATGTACAACCGAAGGCCCTAGTTCAATCTCCGACTTTACTTTTCTTGCGACATTTATGCTTTCTAGCACTGGTGACGTGGACAAAACTGGCAGGCTTGCAAAGACAGAACGACCGGGAGTTGCTTGGGACGTAAGCGGCAGTTCATTTTTGCAACAGTAAAATGTTCTATTGAGACTGAAGCAGGACTAATGTCAGAAGCATGCTTGCAGAGTACTTACAAATAAAAAAGCGATCTCATGTAATCCGTGATAGATGCATAATCCGATTCGGGCAGCACAGAACAATCCACAAACACAATACCGAGGATGAAGGCGGTCGCTCACACTCAACGGAAGTTTCGTGGTCGCCGATGAATCGAATTACGCATCTACCACTGTCGTGGTAGATGCGTAATTCGATTCGGGCAGCACAAAACAACGGAAACACAATGTCGAGGTTGAAGGCGGTCGATCACATTCAGTGGAAGTCTCACGGCCGCCGATGAGCAGCTCTTTGTCGAAAATGCGTCCAACAAACACAGCACAATAATTCCATGGACTCCGACGAAATAAATGACCATTACCGAAAAGTTGGCATGGATGTATTCGGGCCGTTCACGACGAAAAATTCCGGCCGTGACTGCAACGCACGAAGAGAAATACACTGACCGGCGCCCATTTTTGAAAACCGGACCTAAGTGGCCCCTACAACTCACCATAACTTGGCATAAGGCAAGAACTACGGCCCCAGTGAGCCCATCAGCGCGCGCAAGAGCAAGTCACGTGACAAATTTTCGTCCAAGCATTTTTGTCCTATAGAGAGCGGTCACGTGTTTCGCGCCGCCACTCTGATTTGCTAGAAGCGGCCTTCGCACTCGCTCACAGCCACACGAAGACACAAAAGAAGGTGTGGAGGCTTATCAGCAGGCGAGGTCAAAGGGGGTTGGACAAAGCAGCTAATCCCCCTCCGCTGCTTTGTATTGCCACCTGCACTGCCCAGGGAAGGTCGCGAAATAGGACTCGTCTGGAATTGCTTTGCGTAGTACAACCTTGAGCGCATCAAACTGTCACTTATGGAGAAGCGCATGCTCTGGTGCGGACCGCGAGATCACAAAATAAATACAAAAACAAATTTGAAAGCCGTCGAAGCACTGGACTGGCCTCTAAGACGCTGAGAGCATGAAACAATAAAAGACGCGGCTTCACGTATACAAAAAAAAAGCGTCGGGACGCTAGATTTTTTGGTGTCATTACGCAGAGATAAGAGTCGTGAACCGTAGCGGGGGTGTCATGAATCCGGCACTTTCGATGGTCTTGCGACATTGTTTCTTCAGAAGTGCACACAAAAATAAAATCTCAGTGAAGGTGCTATAAGTAGTGCGTAACCCAGTCAGGTGAGTTTGTAATACCCGAAATGAAGGCGCCACAGTTTGTTCAAGGCTTCATTGCAGGAGGTCTTTCTCGGGTTAAAAGTAAGCAGATTCCGTTTTGCTTAATCTTGTTTTGTTTTGACGTTGGAATTTAGGCAGACAAGAAATAAAAATACATCGCCGGCATAGCCGATTCACGCAGGACACTCTTGACACTCAACCAAAAACGGCGCCGCGCACGGTATGTCAGGATGGCGTCGGCGCGACCCATCCCTTTTTTCACAAATATTGGCTAGACCAAAGTGGTATCGGCACAATCTTTCCGATATAATTACATAACGGCGCAATACTGTGTGCTGCCTCGGTCGTATATTTACACGTCTTCGTTCATTTTTTTGCGAGCGGAGATTATTTATTTAAAATCAAAGTTGAACTGATAAAACTGATGCACGCGCGACACGTAATTTTTGGCTCGTGTCGGACGGAGAGTTCAATCGAAGTTGCAAATCTATTCTCTAGAACGTCCTAATCATACGCCACTTCGTGTGGCGATTAATTATACTCGATGTTTGTACCGCCGTGCATCAGCAACAGCTTCACCAAAGCAATAGACATGAACGGCTATGAAATCATGGGTGTATTTCACAGCATCACCATTACACCCCTTTCACACCATGTGAATGAAGGGCGTAAAAGTCGCCCATACAGACTTTTTACGCGATTTTGGACACAATTGCTACAAGTGGGGCGTAAAATGGGCCTGTAAGGGGTGTAAGACGTCAGCACACCCTTTTTACACCTACCGATATTCAGAAATTGTTTAAAAATGGTGTAAAACGGGTGTTTTTCCTAACTTACACCCTTTTTACACCATTTTTACACGATTATGGGTGTTACAATGTTTAGTGTGTATTCAAGCAGTGGTCTTCCTTTATTGATCTCCAAAAACATAACTGACAAATGAGCTTTATTTATTTTGGTTTTAAACAAAATTAGGCTTTCTCAAACAAAAATTAATCTGGAGATTGAGCGCAAGGGTTCGCAGTGCCTCTCCTAGGCGGTGGTCGTCAGTGCAATGAATTTTAGCGGTGGTCATTTTTGAGACCCATTATTCAAAGTATTCTAAATTCACTTTTGACAAAAGAGGAAGAAGTTTATGCTCATTTATATATAGATTTAAAAGATCGTAACAGATAAGTAAGTTTGAGCTTCTGACTACGACTGCAGTGCCTAACTCACTTAAATTAGCGATAAACACTTTTATTACAATGGTGGGTCACAGCATACTTTGCGTGCCTAATTCAGAGTGTGTTCGAAATTCGATTACACAAACAGGCGGAGGTAAGGTGCCACCTCCTAATTTCCTCACTTTCAGCTGTGGTTGCTGGTTGCTGGTTACTGGATTGTCGGCAACTTCAAGGGAGTACCAAACTTTCCCAGTATAAAGGGCTCTGGAGCACAGTGGTGTAACTAGATATGACGGCGCGCATGGCAAAGGAAATTTTGCGCCCCTCATGATGATAGTGATAATGACATCATCATTATCATCACTACATATTATAATTATGGGTGGACTCGGCTCGGCGCCCCCTCCCAAGTGGCGCCCGGGGCACTTGTGCCCCCTGCCCCCCCCCCCCCCCTAGTTACGCCACTGCTGGCGCATGACACCCCTTCCAATTCAGACGAAAAGCCATGAGAGTGCACGCATGCGACCGTTCCAACTGCACGAACTCTGTTGTTTTTAATGCGATTGAATTTTGCCGTAGTGAAACGTATTTTTCTAGTAAATTATTTAGTGCTTGCATCGGAGTAAGCCAGGATAAGCGGACACCTTTGCACCGCCCTTTCCAGTTGCCGGATTTATCAGCGTTCTCTTATCGTGGCATGCATCAGAGGCTACGCGTTCCGTCGTTCGGGGTTTATTCACGCTCGACAGTACAGCAATATTAAGGTGATCTTCAATTATATTGTGACATAACCCCCCCCCCCCTCCCCCCCCCCCCCCCCCCCCCCCCCCCCCGACTCAGTGCGTAGCTTTTGTCCAAGCACATAATGCGGTCGCTAATGTTCCGCCGCGGAAAATATGAACTGAAGCACCCGTTGCGGCATTTACACGTGTCTGATTTTCCCACACACCCCATTATCTCTCAATTTGTGAAACAGTCCGCAGTATGAGACCTCAACTTCGCATTCTATGATTAGTTAGAACCACAACTTCCTGATCAAGTGGCAGGTCCGGCAAATAAGAATGAACGACTGTTTCAGCTAATATCGTCTGCGATAGTACATAACTCAATAAAAAGAAACACCTGATCGTAAAGGAACTCCAAGCGGTTGTTTGGTTTGTCCATAATTTGCGCCCTAAAAAAGTTCGGTTAAGCACCACCTAAAAGGGGTTTTCGTGAAAAACTTTGCGGAAGAGTTCTTCAATGCCCAGTTGCCTTTCTAGTGCGCCGGTGGGTGATTGTGCTTGAGGTGAAACTGTTCTTCACGATCTGATGAGTTTTTGGGGCATCGAAGAAGCTTTCAAGAGCGTCTTTTTTTTTTTTTAAAGCGCAGTCTTGTGAGCAAGGTACGGGGTACGGCCTTTATGGAACAGTGCTTTAAACATTTGCGTTAGATTCGCGCAATTTTACCAAAGCCTTGCCACATAGTACAACAGGTCAATGACGAAAACACCCTCTCATCTTAGAGAGCCTTTAAATCGCACAAGAGGATCATCAAAGGCAGGAAAAAGGTTGTATACGAAGAACGTAGCAGGCGACCAGTGACTGCTTGTCCACAGCTCATTCCTTGTTCCAACCTTCCTCGCCAAAAAATAAATAAATAGATAAACCGTTGCTGTATTTTCACACTTTCCGAACACACCCGACTTTGTCTCATGCGGCTTCCAATTGTTTCCTTAGCTGGCATGCCGGCTTCAGCGTTGTCGGTTTGCGAACGCAGATGCGAAGAGCACAATGCTGGTTGAACTGAGAGATCGCGAAGAAGGGGCTCTAGAGAAGTGAATCGACAATCTTTAAACCAAACATGCGCACATTACTGAAACAAAAGTCACTAAATACAGTTAATCTTTACTCGCTCAAAAATAACTAGGGCTGGGCGTCTATTGAAAAGTTTAACCCAACAAATCGACGCCCTTTAATTCATTAATTAATCGGTTAATCGTTTTCGTTCATTCCCACGCGTCATAGTTAAAAAAAAGCCAAAATTAAATGTTTCGCCTTTGCTGAATGTGTAACAAACTGCGCAGCACAATTTCGTATTAAAAAAAAAAAAAAGAAAATTGCGTTGTGTGCATGTTTATACAGCCTAGAACTTGGTCTGCCTCAACGGACGACGAGTCTCCCAGCTGTAGATGAGAAATTTAGCCAGTGCAGTACAACCGCTAGCCTGGGGTCTTTAACGTGCATCACGCAGTAGTGATACACGACCGCACGCCGGTACGATTCTCATTCGAATTTTAAATCACCCTCGATGTGTGGTTGAGGTTCCCCTGCAATAGCGAAATCCTTGGATTGGTCACAATCGTCTCTGCTGCGCTAAACGGACACTCGGACGGTGTTGAAGTGGATGGGACACGTGTAACTTTCTCCACTTGTTTGGAGTTAAAAATACCGCCCCTACACTTTGCTTGAGGTGGTCAAAACTTCTGAAGTTTGCTTTCATACAGGTGTACTCGTCCACGTCTGCGTGGTGAAAGCGTTAAATTTTTACTTTATTGTTGTTGTTGTTTTTGAACATTTAGCCGATTAATCGGTTAAAAATATTATTCGCGATTAAAGCATTAATCTATTAATTTGTAGGTTAATCGATCAAATACCCAGCCCTAAAAATAAATAAGCACGTTACTCGTTACCGAGATTCAAAAATAACGCGTTAGTTCGACTCAAAAATAACGAAGTACTTTCGCGTTAATCTCGGTGTGTGCTTTTTCTGAAGCAGTAGCCGCCTTTCAATATTTCCTTTCGCCAATAATGCCCATGGCTTTTTAACGCATTCATTGGCATATTT
Organism: Ixodes persulcatus; assembly: GCA_013358835.2. NCBI lineage: Eukaryota > Metazoa > Arthropoda > Arachnida > Ixodida > Ixodidae > Ixodes > Ixodes persulcatus. The sequence continues at coordinate 7,456 of JABSTQ010010740.1, forward strand.
TGAAAATTTATTTTTGGGCCTTTCTTACCGTGAAAGTCACAGGCTCGAGCTGGGGCGAAAACCAAATACGGTAACATGTGGTTTACATGTTCATTTCCAGAAATATCTAAATACCGTCACTTGTTACTCCATCAGCAGGTAGCGAAAATCCGCAACTCGGTCCTTTCCTCAAAAAGTAACAAAGTGGTTACTTCGTTACAAAACGTCACTTACAACGCGTTAGTACAAGTCAGCTCTGAGCCAGATGGCCCAACTAGGTTGCTGAAAGGGGAGCTTTTTTTGAAGGAGGATATATGCTCAAGTCTTAAAACTTTCGCAATCTCTGGTCATTTCAAACCTACCACGGAGCTTCTATATACTACCACGTATTTTTTTTATTATTTAAACTCGTTCCTGTTTTGCTTGATATGTACTATCGGGGGAAAATGAAATGCGAACAGAGAGGCGCGTGGCTCGAGGTACAGGCTGCACCGCCTGGAAGTGAGCCTAGGGACGAGGGTGCGTGACCTGCTCCGATGTGTTTACGCCCTTCGTTTGGCACTCCCCAAGCTTCGGCAGTCCGCCTCTTAGCGCGCTTTAGCTGCTACTAGCGGCGACCTTCCTCGGGCCGCACGCCCCGAGCTAGCAAAGATAGTGGTGATAGCTTTCAGCGTTCTAAGAGGCGCACCACCGAAGCTTGGGGAGCGCCGAGCGAAGGGCGTAAACACATCGGAGTAGGCCACGCACCCTCGCCCCTAGGCTCACTTCCAGGCGGCGCAGCCTGTACCGCGAGCCACCCGCTTCTCTGTTCGCATTTAATTTTTCCCCGATAGTACATAGCGTTTCAGGATTCCCTAATTTGTTTACATAATTTAAGGTATGGGGAATATGATCTTTTGTTTGTATTCCTAAAACAAAGTTGTTGTGAACTGCGCGGTTTCACCGGACGATGTTCTCATAGTTTAGTTTATACGATTTTTACCTAGATGTATCTCCGTGGCATTGCTCACTTCATGTATGCGTGATTTCCAGAAATGAAGTTTTAAAAGCTAAATTATGGTCCAGAATCTAAAGCACGCATTAGTTTGGAGAAGGGACGCCCCACCGCTGCTGTAATTTTGGGAGGAAGATCACGTATGGGTGATTTCATTTCAAATCGGACAAGAAAAGATGACGGGATCTCTGAAAAATCGGAAAAAATATATTTTGATGGAACATGTGACTAGAACAAAGTTTCATATTAGAACTATGGAAAATTTTTTCTTCTTGAGTTTTGGGCTTCGAAAGAGCAGAGGTAGGTTGCGATTCTTGCAGTTTTCACGAGTGACACATTTTGGAGTCGCGCAAGGTTTAGATTCTTTTTTTTTTCACAATCATGCTAACTTTTATTTCTGCTGTGGGACTTTGTATAGAAGGATTAAAAATTCACCAGAAGTGTGTTTTTAATTTTATTTTATGAAATGCAAATGATTGAATCGTGCAACTTTGACAAAATCGGGCCAAGTTTGAATCGATCTAGCTTTCGATGTACAATTATTCAAGGCATAAGAAAGATGATAAATAAAAGCTTGCATCTACGCCTATTTAGAAATTATAACATTGTTAGTTTAAATGTGGCTTATATACAATAAACAACACTGTAAACTTGAAAACAAAAGCTGAAAATCCGAAGTTCAACGACATTTAAAAAGTAAATATTTTTTATTTATTTTAATGTTTTTACATCAAGAGCGTTTTATGTGGTTTTAAATATACAATAATTTTTCTTAATATAATGGGTTCATCATATTGAGCAGTGCGTTTGAAAAAAAAAAAAAAACAATTTGTTCCTCCATTTAAGATGAAAAAAAATGGGTCGTTGCCAAATATTTTACATCATTGTTATATATGCCTAGGACGTGACCATTGTATTTAAAATATTTGAGCTCAGGTACCATTTAGTAAAAACGACGCGTGACTTTATGTTACGATAATTAAGAAGTTCATACACACGTCCACTTTACTTATAAAATCTCAGAATTCACAAAATTGTTTTCAGATAAACGTTTTGAAAAGTTTATGTTTTATTTAACAAGCATGAAAACTAACTTTCACAAATTTTTATGTCAGACGATGAAGCACATGGGTCCGAGATAAATTGTTTTAAAAAACACAGCGGGCCAATTGCGAAATCTTTCTTCCTTAATGCGGCCGCATTTTCACGTATACTGGCAAGAAACTAGGCGGGTTTAAACCATCTTGACTTTCTTTATATTAATGCGAAAGCGTTGACTGTCCTTTGGAGCGAGCAGACGTCTTCAATTGCGCCAAACGGCAGATAAATACCGAAAGCCGCGATCTGAGGCATCCCAGCTGTGTAACCCCGCAAAAAGCCACGCAAAAACGGTTGTGATATGAAGCCGCCGAGCGTCAGTTTCAATTAGCGCCACCCCACGGCGCTGCGTGCCCACGCCGTAGCAGAAACGGCCGAGGCGCCCACTGATTCTCGGCGCCTCGGCCGTTTCTGCTCCGGCGCGGGCACGCAGCGCCGAGAGGACCAGAAGCGGCCGCTTCTGATCCTCTCGCAAGACCTACCTTCTGCCTTTTCGAAGCCCAAAACTCAAGAACAATATTTTCCCGTGGTTCTAATTTGTTGTTTTCTTCTAGTCACACATTTTCCCCCAACATATTTTTTTAAAATAAATTTATGAAGGACCCATCATTTTTTTCTTGCACGATTTGAGATGAAATCACCCATATGTTGTTCAGCTGAATTTATATATCAATATAATTCGTTTTAGGAAGTGCAGAGAAATACCTAACGGTCCAGTGCAGGGGTAACAAGTATGTGAAAATATTTGTAGCATCACTGGGTGCTGAGATTTCTGCTTGCATCCCTGGACATTTATATATTTCGCATCACCATTCTTTAAAAAAGAAAAAAAAACGAGTGGTACGGCTTTTTGGAGATAATCAGAGAAACAGAGCGAAGGGCGTGACAGATGTCGCAGCAGCAGTGCTCTCCGACAATACGTTCTCACGTGCTTTATTCCAAAGCACTGATTGGCTTATTGGTTCCTTAGCCTTCACGGGTTTTACAGTTCTGGTCAAATAAAGGGTAGCTGAAACCTAATGAAAATTTTGTGTGTTCTCTAACAATGAGCGCTAAATGTTTTGTATTTCAGGCTCTTGAAAGAAATGATACATATGTGCTGCTGTTTCGTTCAAAAGATTACGAACCAAATATCACATGTGTGAAAGTAAAATCAACTGTATATAACGAAACACTAAAAATTGCCAATTACACGAGGACATATCTCAACATGACTTCAGGCAATATGTAAGTAGTCGCAATATTCATGTGCTTAAAAGAACAGTTTAAAGGCTTAATTAAATTATTTTACCCCAAGGAAATTCATATCACGTGGAAAAATGATTTTTTATATAGAATGTAATAGTCGGTGGCAAGATGAAAAAATCTATTTTGTGACGGTTGTGAGATGGAGCAGAATCTGCTGAATTCTGAACTGTGGCGGTTCCCTTAAAAAAAAAAAAGGAAGTCGGCACAATTCCAAAGATTTTATGCTTTGTATTCTTATATTGGGATCCTCATTTAAAATAATCTTCAACCGACACCGAAACATTTCCTGCTTTACAAGGTATATTGTTTTTTTTTTTTCCCTATATAGTGTGTAGTTTTATATGACCACTCACACTTTGGTTTTGGCTGTTTACGGCAAAACCGAAACTATCTGCTACTAGGATGGCAACACTGATCATCAGACGTACGGCCGCGACGTTACGTCACCGTGGTGCTGCGGTACACGGTACAACTTGCAGATTCAACCACAGTTCCACCGCGACGTGACATTATGGGGTGCTGCGCCTGTGAACCTTGACTAAAAGCTAACCCGCTCGCCGCCCACTAAAGAGCAGCTGGTCGCATCTTTAAAATCGGTTTTAGTGGAGTGCGCGGCTTCACATTGACGTAATATTTCGGCTGTGATCATGTTTTGTGCCACGAAAGGGACACCAGTCATTTATATCATGTTTTGTGCCACGAAAGGGACACCAGTCATTTATTTTGGTTTCGTTTTCGACCGGGGTTGTCCTTTAACAAGTGCCGTCTGCATCGCTCCTCAGTCTCTGCTACATCTTACGACCCTTGTTGGACGGTGGCTTGGTAACCACAGTCTGAGCAATCTTTTACATCTACTTGCACAAACCGCAAGGTTATTGAATGATCACAACTTGATGTTGACTCGACGTTTGGCTTTGCAAGCGATGAATAGGATTGCGAAGCTCCTAGAAGTTACTCAAACTGGACCCTTGTTGAAATTTCTACCACCGCCCAGACGCAAAAACAAATAAGAACACATTCAAACAAGAAATTGTGCATACCGCATAATGGGGAGGTGATACAGACGGCGTTAGTTTTAGCTCTACATCAAAGAAAACAGTAGATCGAATCAACTAGAATGTCACCGAAGATGTCATTTTGCGAGGAGCGCGTTCACCACCACCGCTCAGCACTCTAAAAGGATCAGGGCACAGCAAAGAAAAATACTGGCCTCTGAACCTAAGATTGAGGTCAGCTTTCAGGTTATTGACACGAAACGTATAGTCCACATAAAAAAACAAAACAAAAAAAGCATGAGCTAATTGACTTTGTGGAGGTGAATGACCAGCGAAGCAGTTTAGCACACGACCGTGACACAGAATTTTGAACAGAGGTACGAACACATTTATTGTCTTGATCGGTGGTCATCATGACGAAAGGTATGCAGACACATGTCGAGGTCTATAGCTGCCCCGAGGAGCCGGAGGAAACTAGACACGTGAGACGGGACCCCCACCCGGCGGAAGAAAAGGCGCTTGCGTGCCTATAGGCACGCAAGCGCTTGGAACGACGACAAAGAGAGGGCGGTGCGAGCCCTCTCTGAGTTTTTGTTGACGCACGGGAAAAATCCGGGGAACCATAGCCATAAAAAGCTTCGATGTAAAAACGGGGCTGTTTCTGCGGTTTGGCGGTGCAGACTCTGTCAAAATAACTGATTGTTTTTTCTTAAGGTTTGATTCTCAATCCCTAACCAAACGTAGGTATCTTTTCTATGCATCTCTTTGGCACGTCAAGCACAGTTACAGTCAGCACATCGCGGCTTCTGCTCAGCGATCTTCTCTTTTGACCTCACTCTAAAAATACACCTCCCCCCGCTCAGCGGGATATAGAGAGGAGGGCGACACGCGCACAACATTCTCTCGCGCATACGCACATGTTTGGATGCTAAGACCGGAACAATGTTTCAGGGAGGTGGTTAGTTATGTTGAATTAAAAGTGACAATGTTTTTTCTAATAAAATCAGTTGTGAGTTAGCGCCCGTCCTGTCGTCTTTGTGTCTATATTGTCCTTGTTTTGTTCGCGCTTTTTAACCTTTTAAATCAGGTTAGTTATGTGAGTGTCACAAATATTATAAAGGGCCCTGCGGGCATCTCCCATTCAGCAAAGCCGCCGCTATCGGGTAGACGGTTGCGTGACGTAAACACAAAGTTGTTGTAGGGGCAGAGAGAGCTGGTGGGTCTTTCGTTCGCGGCGAAGCAACGATGCGCGCATCCAGTGATCTCTCTATACTTCGTTCACCCTTAAGTTGAGATTGCAGCCAATGCCAGAAACACAAGAGTCTTTTAGTCTCAACTCAAGGGTGAACGGAGTATAGACCTTTCCAAAAAAGAGCTTTTGGCCGGTGCCATTTTGAGCGTTCGTGCGTATGGCGCGTGCTTTGCTCGCTTTCCGAAGCGACGAACACGCACGTGCTGGGCTGTGAAGACCGCACGCTGGACTGTGATTTTGTAAACATTGGAATGGTCTATAGGAGCTCAGTCTTCAGCGCAAGCTCGCTTTCTTCCGCAGTGCCCCGGCTGCGCGTGCCTGCGCGTTCACACTTGTGTTATACTTCGTCTCACCTTCGTCTCACCTTAGTCGCTTTGAATGAAGCCGCGGCGGTTGCACGAGCGCTCGTGCAGCAAGTGCTCTAGTCAAGGCAGTCAAGGCTGGCCGCTCGCGCTAGCACAGCCTTCGCGGTTAGTCCATGCTGGGGTGAGACGAAGAATAGCAAGGGAAGAAAGCTCGCCTCGCACTGAAGGAATAGCTTCGAGTCTCAGGTTAAGGGTGAACGGCGTATAGCCCGCGCTCCTGGCTTTGAGAAGCGCCCTTCTAGCACGGGCGCTCGCGCTGCGGAAAAGCGTTTTAAAGTCACAATCTCGTGCTTTCGTGTTTGCTGCATTGGCTGCAATCGCAGCTTGAAGGGGTATGGAAACAAAATGACGTGAGCGCGAGCTCTCTGCCCCTAGGTTCGAAGTTGGCCAGCGAGAAGCGTAATGCGTATCGCGCTCGTGACGTTAATTGTTCATGCACAGTCAAGGGCGCTGTAGTTTCGCGCCTTGCTGCTTTGACAATCTCGCCTAGTAGCAATATCTGAGGGCGAGAGCTTTAGGTCGCTGCTTTGAAGCGTTCTTCAGCAGAACAAGCGCTCGCGCGAGAAATGCACGTCTCAAAGCCAAGAACACGGGCTAGCTCGTACTTGTAGCTTTGGCTGCAGTTTCAGTTTGTGGATGAACGGAGCATATTGGCAACGTGTGCGATCGAAAGCGTCGCTGCGGTCGGCCTTCCACGACTGGCCGAATGCTGACTCTGACGTCAGCAAAGGTTTTCTCATCGTCAGAAATAAGTGTAATCTAATAACTTCAATTTCGATGGTGCTGGCACTGTTAGTTTCAGCGCGCAATGATTTAAAGCTTCCGCCATGCTAATTACAAACACCATCGAACGTGTGCTTTGCAAGGTAATGACGTCACGAGAGGAAACCGTAGGAGGGCGCCACCGAAACATCTCGCCGCTAATTGAGCGCGTTAGCGTTCTCCGCCAAGTCACAGATAGCACTAAGAAACTCCACGAACGAGCCATGCTGCCGAGAATTAACACTTCTTCTTAGCAACTATACTTCGTCTCACCCTAGCATGGACTATCCGCGAAGGCTGTGCTAGCGCGAGCGGCCAGCCTTGACTGCCTTGACTAGAGCATATGCTGCACGAGCGCTCGTGCAGTCGCCACGGCTTCATTCAAAGCGACTAGCTCGCGCTTTTAGCACGCGCGGCTAACAATAGTCCATACTAAGGTGAGACGAAGTATAATGATGTCGCGGCATTCCAACGGAGCTTCACAAACCGCCACCAGACGCAATTTTGAAATCTGTTCATTCATTTTAAAATTAGTTTTCTTGACTTCTCTGCCTGCAGCCCAGAAACACGAGCCTAGGCTAGTGTATTTTGGCTGCCGGCACACCATAGGCCCCATCTAAATAGAGAAATAAGTGCAAAACATTTCGTTTCCGTCACAAAAGAAAATTTACACGGTCTTTTTTACCGCAAAAATAAACTAGGCATCGCCGAACGCTCATTCTCCGCCCAAAGGTAGCGCTAGAGGTCATAACCAGATGCCAAAGTTTCAGCCCGATCCGATAACTTGATAAAAAGTTTTAACAAATTTTCTCAAAATTTCAATGGGAAAATGGCGGCCGACGGAGTTTTCGAACACATGGGGCTCAATGGCACCAGAAACCGAAAACGGGCGAAAGGGCTCCATTTTCCCATTGAAATTTTCAAAAAAATCACTTATAACTTTTGATTAAGTTACCGGATCGGGCTGAAACTTCGGCATCTGGTTGTGACCTCTAGCTCTACCTTTGGGCGGAGAATGAGCGTTCGGAGATGCCTAGTTTATTTTTGCGGTAAAAAAGACCGTGTATATTTTCTTTTGTGACACCCTGTTGTATGAAAGGCTGAGTCACGGATCTGCAGCCGTCGGTGGCCCCACCGGAAGTAATTGCTTGACATCAGGTGATACACGAAAACTTACAAAAGAACTTGCAGAAATGTAAACATATCAAGGCTTGCACACGGTGCTTAACGTTCAATATTTTATGGCGTTCTGCTGCTAAATTGATATTCATGTTTTATGATGTTAAAAGCTTATAGTGATGACTAATTTGCTGCTAAACCGCTTAGAAATATGGCTGTATTTTGGTATGCTCAGAAGTTTTGGCCTCTGTATTCGAAATGTAAAGTAACACATTTTTAGCACAATAATAATGTGTCAAGCAACAAGGTAATTCTTTATTGCGTACGAGCTAATGCCTTCATGGGTTGCATTGTAAGCCAAATTTATCGGTCACTTTTCTGCTAATTTAAGTGTTATAGTTGAAAAAAGGCAGTTCAATTAGGGGCGTCAATCAAAAAGTGTTGCAACTACGTTGCTGAAATGCGCTCTCTGGCTGGTTATTAATGATCTATGCATTAGACGCGTTCCAGTGTTCACGAAGGAGCCTCTGAGTAGTCGTGAATGTCACGAAGGGGTCCGCCGAAATAAAAACACATATATGCCTTTAATGAAATATATTTATGATTTGCGTGCGGTAAATTTTGTTTTGAGGTTTGTTGTTGGAAAATAGCATAGGGAAATATTAGCATATTCCGCTTTCTGTCTAAAGTTTGGGCCGTTCTTTCGAAATTGTGTTTCAACTTGAATGAAAAAAGGAGGAGTTAGCGTTCTGTCGCAGATCGCTCTGCGCGTATTTCGCTCTGCTCACGTTACCTGCTGTGCGAGCACGTGATATTGAACGTGAGGTCACAAAACGCACTTCGGGCGGGTTATTTTCGGCTTGAGACTGTGTACATTGGTTACATTTTTAATCCCGCAGCGCACACTACGAATTTTGTTATCAGAATATCACATCACGGTTAGACAATCAAGAAGTCGAGCATCTACAGAGCTATTGCTAAATTACCCAAGCAACAAGGACATTAACGCGAATGGTCTCCCACACGCCGCACGCGCACGCCTTCCACGTATAAAAAGTTCGAAGTAAATAACCAAAATAAAGCGTGGACGATCGCGCGTGGAAGATGCCATTTATTTCAGGCTTTTGCTTTAGAACAGTTACTGCTGCTGACGCCGGCATGTGCGGCGCGTGGAACACCATTCCCTGAATTCTCCTTGATGCTTGGGTAATAGACCCTTTCACATATTCAGTGCCATCTAGTGGCTCAAATATCAGTCTAAATTTCTGTATGCTAATGGCGGTTAGAATGTGGTACATATTCGTCAACGGCAGACGTACGAAAGTTGTGGTTTCCTTCGCTGCACAGTTATTTTTCTATTTGTCTCAGTTGCGACGGTGTGTACCACTCTGTACAAGGCGCTCGATGGAGTCAAATTCTTGATAAAATTCACCATATTCTATTGCCCTGAGATGTCTGGGGCGTGCCGAAGCCAAGCATTCCAAGGTGTTACATGACACCCTCAAATGCGTAGCGCGTAGAAGCTTATAAGTCTCGTCACGGTAACATAGGAGAATAATGCAGCGAACTAACGTCTGGAATTTCCAGGCTCCGCTTCGGTATTCTTTCTCCACCAGTCATCAAAAGAACGCCATTAGCATGTACAGATAATATGAACTTAAATGATGATAGTTATTGAAGTTGCCAGACAAAATTTCGAAAAGGGTCTATTTAGCAGTAGGCCTATAGGCCATATGCGAAATCCTTGCCAGCTATCATTATCATGCCATTAGGAGCCGCCATATTGGGGGGTTTATCACATTTTCCAGTTGTGGACGAGGCGCATCTGCATTTAACTCGGTTTTCATGATATTAGGGCAGTTTATTTGTACACTCAATGGGTTGCTGGTTAGTTTCGGATCAAAGAAGAAAAGAAAGACGGCCGCCAAATTCAGGAAAAGGAATTGTCAGCAACGAGGTCGCAAGACTCTTCACTCAAGCAGTGAACTGGGCCATCCAGGTCAATGAACGGTATTTTTCGAAGACGTCGTGTGAAGGGTTCGTACTGGACTTGCAGCAGGTGATCATATTTTACTTCTACGACTTCCACTTTGCCGGGACTATTGTTTCTTGGGCGAAATCTTCGGTACGGGAACCCCCCAATATGAAGGAAATCTGATCATTGATCATGAATACACTATACTCGTTTTCACCTCAAGAAAAAAGGACGTTTTGAACACTGTTCATACGCCGGGCGAAATAGTTCTTACAAGATTTGGTTGTCGGAGGAAGATGCGACCCTTTTGGCGATTGAGACGCAAACGTCTCGATTAGATAACATATATCTAATCTAAAATGCACTTACATATATTTTAATTCCCCTCGTAAATGGGAAAATTAGTAATCCTCCGCGAGGAGCCGGACATTTTTTACTTCGGTTCTTGAGGTGAAAACGGGTATAGATGGCGCTTCTTTTTGCATATGGTCTATTCTCCAGCTACGTTGTGCCCTCAAACTGTAAAGTTAAAAAAAGAAATGTTATTCAGAACTTTCTAGGGAATTAGATATCTATAATCAACAAATTTCGTCTTAAAACTTACAAATCTTGCATGTTTTCAAGGATAGTTAGACAATGCTACAAACAGTACAAAAAAAAGAAGATTTATATTCGTATTTTAAAACATTTGGTTTCCATTGATCAAGTATTAACTGTTTGAATAAATTAATTTAGATTTATTTTGTGTGCGGTCTTATATACACACTGATTGCAGCATGAGCATATGCGGCGTGCGCAGAGGGTCGTGACAGTAAAAAAAAATCAGGTTAAATTCTTTGTTTTTTCCCCCTCTTTCATGTCAATTTTGTCTATTTCACATTACTATTGTTCACATATTTTTCATGCTCTTAATTTTGTGGTTTCTATTGTTTGTGGTGAAGGCTTAGAGTATCATTTAGGTACATAGTATAATCTTGGGACTTTCTTGGGTGCCGTAGCAATTGCGAGTGTCTTAATACCAGGTTAACCAACGACAAATATATATTTATTTGAACAGGTTACAAATGTTTTTTCAAAGGCATTCAGTACAGTCTCAGAGGTATATTGTTATAAATTTCTAAAGAGAGCGTGTATTAAGCATTTGCAAAATGTCTAATGGAAAGCAAGCAACGAACGCTGAAAGGTTCTCAGACAATGAGAATATATAATTATAACAGCTATCGCATTTTAGAAAAGGTGTAATGTGCTGTGAGACTCGGTAATAATTTCAAAATTTGCGAAATTTACTTTTTCTTTCAGGACGAATTTAGAATTCCAAGTCAGAGCATTAAATCAAAGCGGCTACGAGTTAGAAAATGTAATACGTGCAGGCTTGAAGGGTATGTAACACTTGATTTAATTCTGCATAATATTAGTTAAAGAAGTAATACATTTGTATTTGTACTACTAAATGTAGGCAAAAAAAAAGAAAAGCAAAAAAAAAAGAATTCCCAAAGTGTTTACAACAAAGAAACACCAATGCGCTCAGAAAGAATATAATTTTCCTCGGTGGTAGGAACGTATGTATCCACGAGCATGCATCTTCAAAATATTTCTTCTGGATTGCTCATAATTTGGCGGAAATATCAGCAATGATCCACAGTTATTAAATAGCGCAGGGCAAAGCATAATAATATTTATTGCAGATAATGTTATTGTACATGAGGATGCGTTGTTATCCAGGAGTTTAGCATAAATATAATATTGCCTGGTATATCCTTACAATAATTTTTTTACAAGGTAAAATAACTCCCCAATGACTTTGAGTAAACAAAAAAAAAACTGAATCCCGTGACTAATCACAAAGCGCTTAATATAAGCCGCTCTTTAGGGAACCTATATTTTATATACACATAAGAAACAAATGATGCGACAGATGGCCTTATGGTTATCGTTATGGCCTTGGCCTTATGATTATCGCCTTATGGCCTTATGGCCTTATGGTTACGGCCTTATAAAATGTTGCGTAAGGTGGTTTGATAGTCGCTAATTTCTAGCACAACTAAAAATCCCGTGGTGAAGGCTGAAGTCTGGCAATAAAGGCAGATTAAAATAAACGTAGGGATTATTGCTAGCTCAAACGAGATCACTTCACTAAAATGAACTTAAAATGTTCAGAAGATATGTAGTTGTTTCTGTTGTATCAAGAAATAAAAACTAGAGTTCCTCTCAGTAAAGTAATACTCGGAACAGAGGGAACATTTTTAAATTTTGTTAGTTATCTGTTTATAGATTGTTACAGTAATAAAATATTCGAAACATTTTCACGCGGTGCATAACACGTACTCAAAGGAGGCGGGACTCCATGTTTATAAAGTTCTTAATACGTCTGAAACGCATCTGCACATGTACCGTAAATCTGAGGGACTCGTAGAGTACGTGATTGAGACGGCCGTTCATAATTAAAACAAGCGAATGACATCGATTCCAACCAAGATTAAGTTGTTAGTTTAATGGTTATTTGAAGGGCTTCAATCACTAGTGCTCTCATCGGCAGCGTGAACGTTTTGCTAAAGAAGGTTCATGCTGAAGTTTATCTTTAATAAAAATATTCCCACTTTTAAAAGGGCAGGAATCCTAACAGCGCTATCACGCACTTCCCACGCTATTCCACTAATCCGTGAGCGCAAGGATTAGAATTTAGAAAGGCCTTTAAGGATAGTCACTTGGATGACACGAAGTTTACGAGATGAAGGCATCTAAAAGAGGTACTTTTTACTGGGATAAATATTAGGACAAACATATTTCTGGAAACTACTTTGACGGTGTACCTTATTTAAGAGAATTCCCTGGTCTATACAGCTATCGCAAACCTTAATTCAAGAAGTCTTACGCATTAAATTAATTGTAGTAAAATAAACGTTTATGATATACGTCGAAAAGGTAAATCCGGTTTACCAACTTGTGACAGCGGTTACACAGCACACTCCGCTATGCATATTGCCGCGCGCGCAGCTGGAAAATAGGCAGCGCGCGCGTGGCCTAACGGTTATTGTGCCTGCCTCCCACGCGAAAAGCCAGGGTTCGATTTGTGGGAGCGACGCATCTTTTGTTTATTCCTGAAATTTAGTGTTCTGGTAAATTCGAGAATCGTGTTGCTTGTTCGAGGTCCGAATGTTCTACGCGTCGAACCAGACGCTGATCATTCCAGAAGCCCACGCGTGTACATAAAGGGTTTCGCGTGGCGAGCCAAAGTCAGTTTCGCCTCAGCGTTTGATCCTGCTGTTTCGCCCCCTTCGACGCCCGCGACGCTCTTTGTTATCTTTTTCTTTTTTGTTTTGGGCACAAGTTCGCCCCATTAAACGTTTAGTTTCTTCAGTTATTCTTTGTTTAATTACCTCTTCATTCGTGACTGCTATTGTTCATGGCAACGCCATACTATAAATATACATATAAACGTTGAAATAATCGTAATCAGCTGACTTTGCCGTTTATGCGATTAATTTTTTCTATTTCAATAGGGAAGAGAGTAGGTATGGCTCATGATCGTTAAAAAAGACGCGTGGAAAACAAGGCATCGCGTGTTTGCCTGCTAAAATCTCTGCAATCAAAAAAAAAAAATAGAAAAGAAAAAGAAGACAAGTCAATTTTGCGAGCTACAGCTTCGATTCTTGGTATACGGCATATTTTGCATACTGTCTACGAGAATAAGAATGGTCTCATAGTAAAACAATATTTACGCTTTTGGATGTGTAGTCACTTAAAATGGATATGCCTTACCTTCTGTTACTCTTGCAAATGCCATTTCTTGAAGAAAAAGCTAATTAATTTAACCACGTTTCAAATATAAACGTCATTTTTCATTCACGGGTTTAGGATATCTTACAGGATATTTGTATATATAGTATTATAAAAAAAACATTTCTTCCTCAAATCTTCACAGGAAACGCTCCAAATGCGACACCTATCCCTTTGGGGAGCAACATGTACCTACAGTATGGCGACTACTCCTGCAACACATCAAGCAAACCCTTATGGGAAATGTGTAAGTTCAGTTTTTATGCTCGACGAATGTTGAGAAAGTTTCTGCCTGTAGAGGGTGCATATCGGTACGCTTTGACATTATATTTGCACACAGTGCTTGACGGAACATCTTCGGATAAAGATGAAACCTCCAATCCAGTGGAAGGAGAAGATTATCTTGACTTCTATGAGGTGTACAGCCAACCAAGTTGCAACATACTCAGGTCTCCCCTTCTTCAAGGAGGTAAGCTGGTTGAAAACATATGGTGAAAAGTATCAGTGTCGGAATTCGCATGAATGTAAACCTCCAGGGGAACAAGAGCGCATTGCTGTTACACAAAACACGGAAGAGTAAAATAATGATAACCCATTGTCTGGAATCCGAAATGAAACGAGCTCTATGATATATTTGCAAGTTGCTGCTGTGCTGTGCTCTTATGCTATTTTTGACGTATCCATCACTTTATTCTTTTGGGGTAGGCTCAATTTCGTTCCGATTGTATAGTTTATTAGACGTCGCTCACTATAATTGTGGCTCACCTTTTATGTTTGGAATCATGGCATCAATTCATTGTTAAATGTGCATGGGTAAATGTGTAGTGCAGCCTACAAAACTAGTGTTACAAAGAATAATATTTATTGCGCACAACAAAAATTTTGATGTCGCTAAAATGGGGTTGACTGATTTACAAAAAAAAATAATGATAAAAAAATATATTTGTTCGTAGCTAACAGGGGACCTTATAACCATTTCAGACCGATTTGAAATTTGCATTGAAACGAAATCATTAAATGTAGAAACACAGATAAAAATCTTTTCTTGAAATTTGCTTTATTTCAAAGGTTATTACAAATTCAAATTTGCAAAATACAAAGAGAAGCAAGCACAAAATTTGGCTCTTTGACGCGACTGAATGGCCAGCCTTCAGGGATTGGAACGATGAGCCTCCAATCGGCTGCGAGAATAGCCGCTTCTGTGAGGCTGTGGCTGTGTGCGTTTGTGGTTACCCGGCCCAGCCGCGTTTGTCGTCTCCCTTGAATTTAACGGGCCTATTGGAGTTGGAGCTCCGAATTTTGAAGAGGAGTGCAAATCAAGGCGTCCAGCAATATGAGGACACACACTAAAGAGCAGAAAGAGTGCCGGCGAAGCGTCTCAGTCCGCCTCGTATGCCATGGAAAACGAAACTCTTTGTTCGTTTCCCTCAACTCCACCACCAGAGCTGCCGGAGCCGCCTCGGCGAGTAGGATGCCCAGACTGGTGTCCGGTTGCTCGGTTGCCCGAGAGCGCACAACAGAGCATACAATACCCGCCGTCTGTGCGTTTCACTTGTCGTCTGCTAGCGTAAAATGCGCCGGTGCGCCTGCGCACCTGATACGCCGCTTGGAGGCGGGCACGTTGAAGAAGCGTTGTTTTTGTCGTTTTCCGAACTTATTAAACCTTTTATATTTACTTTCGAGCTTAAATCGCTTAATCGAAATGATTTCTTGGAAGAATAACGAAACGTTACGAAATCATATGCTTTATTTTGCTTTCAAAAATATTTTGACGGCTCTCGCAAATCGGAAAACATCATGGCCTATGACGTCACGTGCCGCGCACGCTCAACACTGCTTGGCGCCACCGTATAGCCAAGGTTTTTTGCCTGGGCAAACTAAAACAGGATACATTAATATTTTGCGGTTCATACCATTTCACTTAGGTTGTCCAAACCACGAAGGACGTAAATAACCGAAGGAGAGCAAACGCTCGAAAATCTTTGGGGGGTCCCTTTGATTAACTCTCAAGCATTTACACGTTCGTGTAAAAGAAGAACGAAAGCTCAATTCCCGCTCCTTCTCAATTTTGGAACGAGTTCCCTCTACAAGATCCAATGGTTCGAAAGGAACGCGTTCCCATTACATTTCTTCTGGAACAGGTCATTACATTGACGTTACACTTGCGTTTTTTATTGAAACATTCTACTGGATAATTCATAAATGGAACGGGTCATGACATTATTTTTATGTTATACATTATACAATTAGCAAACACTTACATAATACAATTCGCAAAAAAAAATACAATAAGTTCTTTGTTTTGGAATATCTCTTGGACACTTCTCATTCCCTCGAAGTCGAAGGTTGAAATAGTCGCTAATCAAAAGCCTGTATGCTTACTACATTATTTTCTTACTTCATTCAGAAGTTACCCCCGATTGCCCGAGGGCGCTACTGCAGAAAAACTACAAACGTGAAAAAAAAAAAAATTCTTCGGTTGCAGAGTTTGCTTGTTCCTCCGACAGCTTGCTCCATTGTTGGATGGTCTTGGCAAGAAAAGAATTAGCGTACATTCTCGTTCTGGCAAGGTATTCTGTTATTTTAAAACAATGAGAGGTTATTCTCGAAATATAGTACGGTCTTTTTAATAGCCTATGTGCCATTTAATAGTGATAATAAAAATGTAAGTCTTCATTTTCTCTGTCGAAAAAATATTAGCACGAAAGACAAAGGACAAGGGAGGTCGAGGCAGGACAAGCACTACTTTATTTTTTTAAATATTTTCCGTCGGGCTGAGAACAATTTCCAATTACATTTTTTATATCAGTACAACCATCGTTTTGTCCGTATCGTCCCAGAAAAAACCTCGCTGCCCTATTTGGAATTTTTTTCTAGTTTTTCGATTAGGTATTCTTGTGCAAGATGAAATTGCAAAAAGGAACGCCGTTCCTTCTTCCGTTCCCTCAAAAAGCTAACAAGTTTCCGTTCCAGCTCCGCCGACGGAAATTGCAATGGCCCAGTGTTCCTACGTTCCTCATAAACGGAACGCGTTCCTGTTCTGTACAACACCGCTCTCAAGCACGGGAGATATTTCCCGGATATATTGAGTGGGGAAACTGAATTAGTGCAGAGGTCACGTGACGTCAGGTAACGTGACATCTGTTTTGCGCTATATTTAGCGAAGAAACTGAATTGATGTCATCAATTGACGTCGCGTGACTTAAACACCAAATCAGCTACCCCGCCGAATTTAGCGGAAAACGCACGTACGGACGGAGGGACAAAATTGTGGGATTGGGGTAGCGTTGAAAAAGCATTTCATACTTTAGTAATAAAAATTCCAATAGTCTAAATAGTCAAAAAGTCAGCCCCAAGCAGGTTAGAGCAGGAAAAACAATTTTATGATACAAATTTTGTAAAAAAAAGGTAGAAAACGTTAACGACCTTCCATGGCGACGAGAGTATACGAGTATCCTCATCTCATCGATCACCAAAGATTCGGCGTTCGAATCCCGGCTCCACCATATATTGTTTTCTGTCGCTTTCTTGCCCTTATATTGTTTAACCTGTATGATTTAATTGTCTGTTTTTTTTTATACTAAGAGAGAACAGTCATTGTTTAGCTGCTTTGTTTCCAGTTTATTTTATAGAACCCTAGGCTACTTCTTAAATAAAGAGTAGAATGTGTTCAACTACGGTGTCGCGAAGCCAACAAGAGCAGTGAAAAGTCTTCTAAAACTCATACGAGAACAGGCAAGACAATTTTGGTTGTTGTTGTATGACGGTACAAAAGGGGTACTCAGAAGTGGCGCTTCTTGGGCAGCATCTGTGTACCACTGCCATTAAATTTCAGCTCACATTTGAGGAGGTACCGGCTGCAGGAATGCTCTGCTTTTTAAGGAAATGCTGGACATCTGCGTGCTAATTTGTTCAGCTTGTGTTGAAAATATATCTGGCAAAAAGAACCCTGGCCGGAACCGTACTGACTATAGGCTGACGCAAACCTGCCCACCACAGCCCGTAGACACTCGGGGTAGTATTGGTAGCTCTATTTCCTTCAGAAGTTCCCGAAGAAGCACGGAGACTAGCAGGGACTATGAATACCGGGTTTTTGTGAGAAATTCGTATCCGACTTTTCGCACCTCAAAAATAAACTAGACATTGCGTGGAGCTTCTACTCCCTCAAAACGTAGCCCCGGCCGTTTGAGCAAGATGTCTAAATGTCAACACTTACCATTACCGGAATAAAAAGTAAAAGGTAAAACACTGTCTTCACCTATGAGAGTACGCCGTCCGGGAGAAGCAGCAGGCGACATGCTTCTGTCTGAGACCGCCTCTCACAGATGGCGCCACTTGTCCTCGAAGCTTCCCGCGCTCCCCTGCTTGTCTAATCCGAACCACTGGCGGGAAAGTTAAAATACCTGACAAAGGTATTGTATCCTGGCCCAAACTTTGTCGGTTATTAATAGAAGGGAACAAAACTAAATAAAATATCTGAAATTGTTGTCACTCGTTTTTTTTTTTAATGAAAAGGTGTCCCGACAAATACCGAAGCAGACGTCGTCTGCTTATGTCTTCAGGAACGCCGACAGTCATCTACGCGCACCTGCATTAATCGTTCATATTCAGTTTTATTTTATTACCAACTTGAATTCCTTATGCGGCAGTTAACGCGCAAGCAACGAAGTCAGGTCGTACTTTGGTACACCGAACTGAGGAGCTTCAAAAAGGTCAAGCGCAAATTTTTTCCTGGAGTACGGCTTACGGCCACCTTCGGAGTCGGTGATCTGGATGCGGGCCGTAGTGCTTTGCAGAAGAATGTAGCGACAAGAACAAAACGCACGTCTTACACGTTCCTCCTCCAAAGAAAGAGGTCCGCTTCGCCATCATCGGGGCCTGTGAGGCAGATCCCCACTTGTCACTGCGAAGAGCCGCGCGTTTGTTCGGAGTATACACGCACACAGTGCACAAAGCTATCGGCGAGATGCGCCCGTACAAGCTTGGCCTGATTCATGAGTTGTTGCACAGAGACTACGAGAAGCGTCTCGACTTTTGCCGATACGAGCTCCTCAGGATTGGACAGGATGCATCACATCTGAAGTTTCTATTATTTAGTGATGAGGCGACATTTCACCTGGACGGGCAAGTGGACACACAGAACTGCCGCTATTGGAGTTCGACAAATCCGCACTGGACGCTCGAGAAAGCTTTGCAGTCGCCGAAGGTAACATTCTGGTGCGGAATCTGGAGAGAGGGCGTCGTTAGCCCCTTTTTCTTCAACGACAACGTAACTGTAAGCACCTACCTGAAGATGATGCAGGATGAGTTCCTTCCCGAGTTGGAAGCACCGCACGTGCAGCGGAACGTATGCATTTTTATGTAGGATGGTGCGCCAACCCACTGGTCGACGGGTATAAGGCACTGGCTGGACAACACCTTCCCAGGATGCTGGATCGTCCGGCGATCGCCGAACATGCCGTGGCCGCCCCGATCGCAAGACTTCACGATATGCAACTTTTTCGTCTGGGTGTTTGTGAAGTCCCAGGTGAACAAGGGCCGCATCCGCACACTTGACTCCTTAAAGGGATGCTGAACCAAAATTTTGGGTGGAAATTCTTGGTCGCAATGGCATACATAGCATGTCCTTTACTTCTAAATGACGTTGTTTTGAGCGAGAAGCGTATAAAATTGAATAAACACAAAAAATACAATTTTACGCGACCCCTGGTGAGCGTCATGGACAGCTCGCTTCATTACGTGCGCATTCTCATTCGCCTCAAAAGACAGACGGAGCCAAGCCTAGCCAGGCGCTAAGCCGGGTGGCGTTTGTTATTGTTAGTACCACGCGGGCTCTGCCCCATATTTTGGATTTCCGCGACCTCGGCTGGTCGGCGTTCGGCATTGCCTTTTGCGATCTCTTTACTAGTATGGCGACGTATAAAATCGTCGGCAGCAGCAGTAGCAGCAGCCTCAGCAGCCTCAGCAGCCGCTGCAGCAGCACGAGCAGCAGAACAGCCCCCGAGCAAAGAATCAAGGCGAGCACCAACGAACGAGGAGAACGCGCGGAGGCACCAGGGGCGCTGGGGGCGCCGAGAATGCGCACGTCAGTTCCGCTACGCCTGCTCTCAGAAGGACTCACTCGCGCCGGCGGCTTCCGGCCGAGGATTCGCTCTTAATTCAAAGAAATACAATAATTCGGGCCCCATCCGTCGGATTGAATATCGTTTTTAGGTACAGTACCATCCCGTGAAGCCCGCTCGGGCAATAATTATGAGATTTCAAATATCGGTTCAGCATCCCTTTAAAGCAGCGCATCGAGGCAGCGTTTGTTCTCAACACGGAAGAGATACGAGTTGCTGCATTCAGAGAGCACGTGATCAAGGCTTGGCCTCTGTACTTGGCGCCTAGGAGGCCACGTCGAAGCCCTGGTTCCAACCGAATTAGAGCCGTAGTGTTCTGCCTAGAACTGATTCGACAACAGTCTTTGGAACGAACTCACACCTTCCCATCAAGTGTACGGTTTATTTATTTTAATACCCTGACAAAGGCCCTTTTTAGGGCTGCCAAATACTGTCGTTACGGAGCCTGGCCACTCTTGACGCACCTGCTCTCCCGTGTCTCTGAATGCCCATGCAGATTTAATTCTTTGTATGTGCCCTCTTCTCTCCTCAGATATCGGTCGCTTTATTACCTACATCTTATACAGTCCGGTGTCGCAAACAATGTTACACCTGTAAATCATTGAAAGGCTGAAGTCACAATAATAAAAATGCAAAGCCAGCTGGTTAAGCAACAAAACATCCTTATCTGCGATTAACAAATGCATTATACAAATAAATAACTTACCGAGCCTAACCTGAATTAAAAACGTTCAGCCTTTCCACTCTCGTGAAGAAGGAAGACCAGCGGAGCTGTACTCGATACACTGTGTGCTTCTTCTTCGTCGTCGTCTGTTTTTCGCGCTGTTTCCTACGATGAATTCCCACCAACGCGCCCAACTATCCATTATTCTATTATAGCTGGAAAGGTTGGCGCCGTCTACGAGCGACGGCGGAAACCAGACTGGTTGTGTGCTTGCCGCCGTCACTTATAGATGGCGGTAGTTGTCCAGGTAGGTTTGTGTCGACATACCGAACACGATCCTGGGGAACCTAGCCCTTAACAGCTCCGCTGTAAAACAAAAAAAAAAAGTTTACTAACAACCTGGAATTGAACCCAAACCGAGCGGAGCACGTGAGAAACGGTGTGGGGGTGCTGTGCCGCAAAGCACCAGACCGATACCGAAACTAACCAAAAACCCTTGGCCGATTGAGGCGCCATTTGTGGGATGCGGTCGCAAACAGAGGCATTTCGTCTGCTGCTTCTGATGGACGGCATCCCCTCATAGGCGGAGACCGTTTTTTACCTCTAACTTTTTATTCTGGTAATGGTACGTGTTAACACATTTTGGCATCTCGCTCGAACGGCTGGGGCTACGTTTTGACGGAGTTGGAGCTCCCCACAATGTCTAGTTTATTTTTTCGGTGCGAAAAGCCGGTTTCGGATTTCTCACAAACACCCGGTATAATACTACACCATGCATTCTTATAAAGGGCGGGGGTTCTATGACAAAAATAATTGAATACTGCTGTGGTATGTGTTTGAAGGGTTGTAGTCGGTTCGGCCTTCTTACGACGTCATTTCAAAGGCGTGACACTCGGACGAAGGAGGAAACGCAAGAACAGGTTTAATAGTTGAGTGACAAATGAAAGAGCGAAGTAAAAGAAAATATAGAAAACGACCCCAACTCCGGTGGGAGTAGTCCGCGAGGACCATGCTTCTCGGTCCCACTCGCCCTTGGTGGCGTCGGTGCCTCACCTCGACTGCGTCTTGTCCCGTTAAACTTTTCACCCAGACACCGCCTCTGGTGATCGCGTCAATCGCTTTTATTAGGGAGTTTTTGTAGATCGTTTTCGCCGTCCCGCAACGCTCTCCGCAACGCGCTACGATGCCCGGAAATCTACAGTCAAGGCCATCGTCACGCAGGCGCAGTAGCGGCTTCTTCGTTGCGGAAGGTATAGGGGAGAGGGAAACGCGGTCTACGAAAACTCCCTATTAAAGGAGTCATGAAACGCTTTTCCAACTTTTTCCTGTTTAGCTTTCCTCCTCAAATCATAAATCGCGAATTCTACCAAACAGTACAAGAAGACGGAAAGGGGGAGTCCCCTCTTGCTCGGGCTCTCGTTTGTGCAATCCGTACACATCCATACTCCCCCTAGAAGATTAGCCCGTCGCTCAAAATTCAGACAAAAGTTGGTTTCCCCACCCCGTTCACCCCGAAGCTGACAGTGCTAAGGAAGCTACGTGCTCCTTGGGCCAGTCACACTTTTGCCACGTGATCACGCTCTCTCGCGCATACACACGCGCAGAGAATGAGGTCAGGTTATGAAAGGGGGGCGGCTGATTGGTTCGGCAAGCGCGTAGGTTCCACCACAGTGTCAGCTTAGGGGTGAAGGGAATAAGTGAGCTCCGGTGTTGTGTGACGTCCGTTTGGGCCCGGTGAAGCGCTGCGGGGGCCTGGTGACGCGCTGCGGGGTCCGCGGATGTATTACAGTGAAAAGGCAGTGAGCTCACGAAGGGAAGGAGGTACGAAATAGTCCGCTGTGTTTTCAAATTTTCGTACCGAAAGTCAGGCTTTTGACTTTCTACCTTTTTTCTTTTGGCCCACTGAACGATGTGCTATTAGTAAAATCCCAATATAAATTGATTTATTCCAGCTCAAAATTCGTTTCATGGGCCCTTTAACAAGTTCCTTTGTGAACATACGCGCGAATTGTGCTTTGTGCCGGTAGGCGTGGTCAGTCACCCACTTTGCTGATAGTGGTGACGGTGACGGTGACGGATGACGGCCCTTTTTTCAGTAAGCTTCTGCGTATGCACACATCCTCTTCCTTGGCCTTGTTTTTCGCTATCTTCTTTTTTCGCAGGGCACCATCCCGCACGACCAACATGAGGGAGTTTTCGTAGACCGCGTTTCCCCCTCCGCTAAGCCCTCCGCGACGAAGAAGCCGCTACTGCGCCTGCTCGCCGATGGCCTTGACTGTAGAGTTGCGAACATCGTAGCGGGTTGCGGAGAGCGTTGCGGTACGGCTAAAAGCATCTACGAAAAGACCCCATTGTCAGCGCTTATCTTTCCGCATATATTTGTCTTTCTGACGATTTTTTCTTCAGGGTAACGGTAGCTTGGGGCGTAAAAAGCAATGAAAAACGATACAACGGCTTGATGTCAATGTGTTTTGCCGAGCGGAGTCCTGTTGGGCTGCCCTTCATTTGTGGTTCGCGGACACATCGCCACATGGCGCTGATTACTCGAAAAACGTCCATTGTTCGAAAACAACCGATGAACGCACGTATTGTCGAGACGCTGCGCTTGGTTTCGTAAAGGCCCACAGAGTTCAGCTTCTGAACAGTGAGCTATAATCATCGCAAGTATTCCGGAATGTAAAGGGTCTGAATCACAATTCACCTATAATCAGGTTTTACAACTGATGTACTGTGTCACATCCAAGCTCAGCTAATTGTTTAACTCAAAGATAAATAGGAGCTCTCTGTCTATTTTCGTTCCTCGAGGTGGTCGTGTAGCATCGGCCTGCGTGAACACAGGGCACATGAGTCGGGTGTAGCACGATTGCCCCGCGTGCAGAATCCCTGTCGCAAAAGCCCCGCGTCATTAGCCCCACGTCTAGAAAACCCGGCGTTCAATTACCCCGTTCCGTAGTCCCCACGTGCCAAAAGCCCCGTCCTCACTACCCCGTCCCACCCTCTTCGCGCTTCAACGAGCATTGTTCCATGTTCCATGTCCCATGTTCGGGGTCTACTAAAGGTATTTTAAGTGAAAGAAACAACAAAATAAGGTTGACTTGAACTGCCGAAAAACTTAGGATGACGTACAAGCGGCCAATTAGATCAATCTGCATCACCGGCGATGTACTCCTCTGTCATAGAGGCATACTCAGACGCAGAATTATAGACTTTATCCACCTACATGAGTACAAATATTTTTTTTTAGAACGACGTAAGAAAAATGAAACTGGTTTTTGGTGCTGTGATAAGTATGGCGCCATGAGCTGCGGTTTAACATTTTTGACAGAACCCACTTCGTCGGAACTGTGAATCCGCGCGTGCTTCAGAGTGAACGAAAGCTTCGGTCTAATGCTTATTGATAATAGATGTAACTTGAAATGTTTTGCCAGTGACTGCTATTTTTTTTGTTCTTATTTTTGCTTCAAACGTCGCAAGACGTGAATATGTTTAGTGCACGCCTGAAGAGCGGGAAGTTATATCCCGTTACTTCTTACTTGAGTCCCAGCTACAGCATGATTACGTTACACAAGCTCGCGTGCACACTTACTGTGTCTTAGTTAAAAGCGGAATGCTCCGTTGATACGTTGAGGACCCGGCCACCGACACAGGGGATTCGCGTCATGGCCGGGCTTCTGAAACTGGGGCTTTTGAAAGCGGGGCAAAAAGGACGGGGCGTTTGCCGCGGGGCATTTGACACGGGGCTTTTGACATCGGGTGCTTTCGTGCACCACCCCATGAGTCATATGACCCGATAGAAGTCCGCGATTAATCGGGACGGCTGTGAGTTTGGGCGTCCAGCGAAATGGAATGGTGAACTAAGTATAGGTATTGAGAAAAACAACAACAATAACATATATTGTTAATTTCGATTTCTTTATTATTTTACTCTCACTGCGCACAAACGTTTTATAGCAGCATTCCTGAATTTGCTGTTATTTGTTTGTTAAACTTTTAAGTATCTATTGATGAAAAACAAAAGAAAATATAGTAGGCACATGAATATAAATGATAAAAAGGGTTTTACATCAGGCAGTCTCGCACGCCGGTATTTTAAGTGCTTTCATTAAGAGTAGGAATTATAAAACTGGAAAAATATTTAAATGTTTCAATTTCCCCGTGACCTCAGATAATCACGTGTTTTTATTTTTTTTGAAAGTACATTCCACTTTCTAGGTATTCCACTGTTTAATTTTCTGCAGACCAATACGCCATTGTGGAGTTTATTTATTTTGAGTGAATAGAGCGAATGGAGGTTAGGCAAGGTTTTAACTGAATGTAAAACAAAAAAAAATGACGTATTGTTTTAGTATTTGTCTATTAGGGGCGAGATGTTTTGGTGGCGCCCTCCTATGGTTCCCCCTTGGGACGTCATTACCTTGCAAACAAGTTCGATGGTGTTTGTAAATAGCATGGTGGAAGCTTGAAATCATTGCGCTCTCAAAGGAACACTGCCAACACCGTCAAAATTAAAGTTCTTTCGTTCCTCTTATTTGCGTCGATGATAAATCCTTTTCTGACGTCATAGTCAGCGTTCGGCCAATCGTGGAAGGCCGACCACAGCGACGCTTTCGGTCGTGCACGTCGCCAATAGACCTTTCCAGCGGCAGTCTCGAACGAAGCGATTTACAGCGCGCGCCCGCGGTTTGGGAGGGTACGTCAGTGTTGCCCGACTGCACTGGGCTGTGGGTTTTCTAGCCAGTGGGCTGTGGCAGCCTGCGTAGGCGCACTTCCGGGCGCTGGTGGAGGCTAAATTGCCGCGTTCTATTTTTTAGTTTGTGTTCTATGGCGAATAGAATTTCTCGGGGTTTTTAAAAATGTACTCTACTATTTTTGGGAACAAAAACAACGAAATGAAAGCTGTTTTAGTGAGTCCGTGCGCGACAAAACAAATGCCTCTGGAATGTCTGCTTCATTTTATGTTGATCTTTTTACGGCAATATGCACTCAACCGTGTCAAATCTACAAAGGTCTGGACCGTCGAAAGTTTTTGACCACACAGGGTATCCGAACTGCACGGATATTCCCCGCCCACAACATGAAATTCAACGAGTCTCATCAATCAAACTACATTATGGCACGTACCCCATGGTGCCGCGTTATCCGAACAAGATTTGAGAAAGGTCTCAAATGACACAGCATATCCAATATACAGTGTCGACGATAGTCACTTCACGACGATCGGACGGAATCCGGCGTGTGTTGGGGCATATGTAGAAGAGAGCTGCTTTTTTGCACAGCTCGAA
Source organism: Ixodes persulcatus (assembly GCA_013358835.2). Taxonomy (NCBI): domain Eukaryota; kingdom Metazoa; phylum Arthropoda; class Arachnida; order Ixodida; family Ixodidae; genus Ixodes; species Ixodes persulcatus. The sequence goes on from JABSTQ010010740.1 coordinate 33,088, forward strand.
AGCAAATGAACGAACGTGTCTCTTCCGTCCCCACACCCCGGACCCGACCCTATCAGCTATTTTCTGCGAAGAGGCTGCTTGACGGTCATTTTCAGTCTCTACCTTCGTTTCCTGCGAAGGCCGAGCAGGCTACGAGCCCTGGTATTCCCTGGTTCTCACAGTGGAGGATAACACACAAAGGATAAGCATCCTAAACAGGCAAATAAAGTAAGAACTTCCAAGAAAAGCCGGCGAACTCCGAATGCGCAATGTAGGTGGGGAGTCACACCGACCGGGTTTCCGCAGCTCAGGCGGGTGGCAGAAACTTCTGGCTGATAGGGGTCGCTCGATGAGCAAAATGGCGGCGGCCAGAAAGCTCTTTTTGCAAAGGTTTATACTTCTAGCTTAAGTCAAGACGCAGCCGACGCTAGGAGCTAAAGGGAGCAAGCAAGCAGCTTCAAAAGCGCAAGTCACTAGGCTTTTTTCTTTTATGATTTGTTCTGTGATAATAGGACAGTTGCAGAAACATTACGAACACTATGATAGAGCGCTTTTGACGCTGTCTGAAGGGGTGCATTCAGTAGCGGCCCCGGAGTCAATGAGTCACTGACTCCTTCCACTGGACGGCCAAAAGTCACTTCCGGTACACGTAACTCCAGGGCTTCGGAGTCAAGCTCCGAAGCACCGAGTTCGGATACGGTGCACGTAGAGTCAAAGGAGCTAAAGATGACGTCATTTCCTGACTGGTGACGATTTCCGGCGAGAAAATCCAAAGAGCTCTGACTCGAGTCACTCCGTTCGGAGGCAAGGGAGGCGCTACTGAACGCGCCCATTGGTCCCACCAGCTCGCAGAGTCAGCTGCGTGTGGACTTGAGGTGAAACGAAGTGTAGGATGCTTTACAACAGGGGTCTCCAAACGTTTTGGCTAAGGGACTTGATCGGGGTTTTGTTGCTGACTCAAGGGACGGAAAAAATTAAGTAAAAATAAATAAAAAAGACAAAATGATAACTAAATAATCTTAAATAAGAATTTAAATTTAAAATTTAAAGCCAGATTAAAAAAAATATAAGGAGGATGAATCCATATATTTTATTTTTAAATTAAATATTTTGCTGATTATGACATTCCACAATAATTGGGACCCAGAAGAGGGTACAGGACATTTCACCGAACGCCGTTTCAACAAATAAGTGGACATTTCATCAGGCGCCGATTCATCGAACGGTGTGTCATGGAATCGATTGACGTTGTTTTATCGATTTCACTTCACCAACTTTCGGAGCATTTGTGTGATTTTTTGATGCCTTACTCTCGCTTCTTAGTTGTTTTCACGCTCTTGTCAAATCACCAGAAATAGAAATACTACCCTGGTCAATTTTTTATTAAACGTTTTTTTAAAAATAATATAACATAACAAAATACAGGAGGTTAAGCTTCGCCTTTAATAGTGGAACGCGATAGCTAAACATTAACTCCGCTCATACTCAAGCATGTCTGCGGGGCCTAGTTGGTAAGACCTCTGCGGGCCGGATTCGGCCCGCGGGCCGGGGGTCGCAAACCCCTGCTGTACACCTTTTCATAAAAGCGTTTGAAGGCGCGTTCATTGCTATGTTCGTGTGTTATGCACGCGCACTTTCTGGCCGGCCGCAATTGCGCGCGAGTGCTGGCTGGACTGTGCCTAGCACGTGTGGACTGATTTTGTAAGAAGTGGAAACGTCTATACAGGGTCTCTAATTTTACACGTAATCGAACAGGTTTATTAACAAAATGCAGTGAAAGAGGTACACTAATCCGGTCTGTGCAGGTGCGTTATATGTTTTTGGGGACGTAATATAGGGTGCTAGTTGTCACAATACGTCACATAATCATGTCTAGCTCGTTAAATATATTTTTATTTAGTGAAAATAAACAAAGTTCCAATTGCAAACTTGCTGAGAATCGTCCTATTCTGCCACATAAATAAATGAAAAAAACTACCTAATGCACGTGAGAAAAGTGAGGGTGCAATAAAGTACCCGGTACTTTAACTCATTTGATGAGATTATCATCCGCGTTTTCGCACCCCAGGCCCTGCGCTTTGTTGACGAGTGATAACTTAATCTCGTCCACAGGCTTCCCACGTGCTTTATGTATATTAAAACTCCCTGATTTATTGGTTTTCTATGACGCCCAGCAATTTTCTAGATAAGAGCATACGTTTATTTACAAAAAAAAAGTAAAGATAGTTAACTCATTTTAGTTAATCATCAGACTTCTTGTGACTATTTTTTCTCTATATTATGACATCCTTGCTGTATTACTCACCTCCACAAACCGCTCTGGTGTGCCCACGCGGACAAAAGGAGCTGAATCAAACGATCCAACTTTTTTCTGCTTCTGTGATCCCCATCAGCTCTATAATCTTTCAATTTATCAAAAGTCCAAAGTACAGGACCTCAACTTTGCTTTCCATTGCTTATTCGAACCAAAGCTTTTTCAAAAACTGGTAGGTACAGTGAAGAAGCAGGAAGAACTGTTTAAGTTTATATTGTCCGCAATAAAAGTTTACACGGCTTGTTTAAGAATACATTTGTTTGAATTAAAATAAAACACCCTGTATAATATATGCAGAAAGTATGACAGGGTTAGTTACAAATGATTCAATAAAATAGCCAAATGAGCTGATTTCATGTAAGAAAATAAGAATAACCGGAATTTCTCCGCTATAAGGACAAACCAAGTACCCTCTCGAAACATTTTAGATTTATTAAGGGTAATTATTTTCGTACGTTTGCGAACTGGAATATATATTCTCCCTGATAAAGTTTCCTAAAGCTCTTAGTGAAATGCTCTTAAGCATTTAGTGCATACAGGTCTCACAAAATACAATCAAACTCAACTTTCGGACTTTTGAGCGCCAAGCCAATGAAGGACATCTAGCACGCCCTTTCGAAGCACAGATAATTTCGACCACATGGGGGTCTTTCGAGGTAGAAAGGAAATATCGAATCCACGGCGCCTTCTTGGCTATACACTTTTGTCAGATTGCTGGCACCTCGACCGGAATCCGAACCCGCCACATAGGAATCCGTGGGCCGGCGCTTTGCCGCGGAGCTTGCGAGGAGGCTATACGTAGTACAATACCGAAACAGTGAGACCCATTGGCTTGTGTATCTGAATAGCAAGGTGGTGGAGCAAAACATAGTGTAGATAATAAACTGTATGCGAATTGGAAGTATTCATATGTGTACATCCGAAATAAGAACTTGAAAAATTACGCTAAAAAATCATCACACTTTTTTTCAGGATGCGACTTCTGGCTAAACCAATCCCTGTTGGCAGATGTGTTGAAACACGCCGACAATTTAACACAGTCGATTGATGCAGAGGAACCGAAAAAAACAAATGCTGAAGGACGTAATGGCGATGGAAGTAAAGACACTACGGAGAATAAAAACAATGACGAAAAAAGAAATGAGGCAGAAAAGTTTGCAGAAGCCCTATTCAAATGCCTCCCCACCGCCTGCCGCTATGCCTTCATAGCATCATGTGGATATCCACAGTTTATGATGTACGATAAAAAAAAATGTGATGCACAATTCAAGGGTCCCACAACAACAACTACTACACCGAGTTCAAAACAGTGATGCCCATGCATGTCTCAGGTGGTGGGGGCACGTTCGTACTCGTGCTAACTACAGAGTGATTATGTCATCGTTTCCTGTGGTCCTTTGTATGCGTGGAGTGAAATAAAATAAAAGTGGCAGAAAGCACCAACTACGTTTAGTTTTTATTTAAACAAATGGAACGAATGGAATAATGCGGTACAATAATTCGATTCGAGTTTCAAATCTCGAAGTTCTAATATTTGAGTTTTCAAATAATTCGACAAATGAAATATCAGCACTATCAACAATAATTCAAGTCTATCCGGGAACGCTCTTCATGTGGTAAACTTTAGCCATTACCCACACCAGTGTAAAACCTAAATCAATCCTGGATTCAGCAGCATTTACTAACAAACCATTTATGCAAAAATTACTTTTCTTTCGTGTTTTGTAATCAAAGCTGTTATGATCTCAGCCTCTTGGATGCGCTCGACAAAATTCCGAAAACCGCGTACGTGCGTCGATATTTTGAATTCAGGGATCCTGCGTCACCTGCATCCAGCTTTGTTTCCTATAAACAACTTCTCGGTTATTACGTCCATAATATAAGAAACTAGCATAAAAATACAAATAACAACAATAATTGAACCGACTTTTCCCGCTAACAATTGCTCACCGCGGCATCGAGCGAAATGCCAGGGCTAGGTGACGCGAGACGTCGCTCGATTCAAACGGTTCAGCCATGTCCGTCCATTCATCCAATAGGCTAGCTGCGTATCCACACGAGGATGGGTGGACAGATTCTTCAGGTGTGTGTTAATTTTTTCATCTAACTATTATCGTTAACATTGTTTGTATTCGTTTCCGGCCTGTCTTCATTCCGCGTGCCCTGCGGGAGAACAAACAGGTAGATATATTTTTCTCGAATATCCGGTTTCTTGTTTAGCCTAGGAAATATTTAGAATACTATTTTTGGTATTTATATTACAAATGACATTCAAATTATTGACCATTCCTTGACACTATATGATTGGAATTCAGTTGGAGGTAATATTTCAGAATTCGCACACCACTAATTTACAGGACTCAAGTTCAATTTTAATAGTTATTACAAATTACGATCACTCATGTATGTTCGGCGTTAGTGCGTCAATTTCTATGCAATAAAGCAGTAGATACAGGTGTTGTCTGCTCCATATTGGACTAGTGAGTGTGCCTGAAAATAAATAAACACAGTAAGTGAAGTAACTGCAGATTTTATTTGTTTTTGTTGTTTTGAAGGAGTGCCATGGCGCTTTCCCAAAATTAATTTAAAAAAGGTCATTCTAAAATATATTAAACTTCGATTTAATATGTTGAAGAAACACTTTCAGTTAATGCAATGCGTGGTAGCTAAAACCTACCTGCGCTCGCTTCACCCGGTAAGTGCATGATTGAATTTCTTGTTTTTTGTGTTTTGTATATTTTCCCTCCTGTGAACACCGAAATGTCCACAGGAGGAAAATTAGGTCCCGAAGTCCACGATATTTCGCGTGAACCGTCGGCTAGAAATAATAAATTAAAAGTAAGCAACAAACTGTACAAAGAAAGTATATTTCAAAATAACAAAACAATGTTTAAAATGGCATTACTTCATCCTGCTGTAAAAACGGAATATTGTCAACTAATGAAAATTACGAAGCTTTCTTCAATATTACATTTACTCAATTTCTATACCGATGTGTTACACACGAAGTTTAGTAATACACCTGAAATGTTTCCCCAGACCTACAAAGGTTAACCGCAAGGTAAGAAAATCCTCGTCGCCATCTTCTTCATTTCCCCCTCTCACACTGCTCTTTTGGTTGGGGGGGGGGGGGGGGGGGGTCCTTTCTTAACCGTAAGGTTGTTTTACTGAGTTTCCACGAAGAGAGATATCTCGCTCACGGATCGGTGTTTGCACGTATTATGTGCGCGCACTTGCCTAGTGACTACAACGCAGTGTGAAGCGGTGTGAAGGTGCGGGGATTAGAGCTTTAGCACATAGCAAGTTTGATTACTTTATAGATTTCGCACACGACAATCGCACTACCGATACCGCTCATGACCGCCCCGCGTTCTGCCGTGCTAGGCATCGGCGCGATGGGTGCTCGTTGCACCGCTTGCAGAAAGAGACGCAGGTGGCGCAGGGTCGACGCGTCGGGAAAACACGGCGGAACGCTGTCCGTTAAACGACAGTGGAGCTCGCTCGTGGTGATAAAAAAACTTCATTATGCGCCGAGAAACTGAGAAAGATGAGAACACGATAGCTAGCTGCCTATGTCTCCACTGCACTCGTCGAACGCGTTAGAACGCGAGAGCCGATCGAACACCGGACGCCGGCGTACCGCGTTCTAATGTTCTTATGCTTCATGACAAAAAAACTTTCCGCTTACCACCACCACACCCTTTAACTATCACGTGAAAATGGGCAAGCGTTTTCCTGCTTCTGCATGCCGGAATTTGTAGTTACACAACATGCTGCTTGTTTAGATGTATATAGTGTACTTAAGTGTTACACATAACGCGGGAGCGGGGTCCGCAGAGACTGCATGCGTCATCTACCGGCTCACTCTGCCAGCTCAAGCCGCTCTTGTTTTCTGGAGTTACACTCCCAGCTCCGAAACAATCACCAATGCGTGACTTGGCAATAAAAAAAAAAAAAGTCGCTCTTCGATTTGGTTTGTTTTTTGTTGTTTAAAGAAGGTGGCCTTTATCAGAGAAACTGCAACATCACCGAGATATGGTAGCCCCACATGGTAAATGCCTAGGTGTGACTAAACAGAGTGGCAAAAATAACAACAAAAAAAAAGTAAAAATTTAAAGCTTGGTGATAAAGAAAGAAACGAGGAGGTCATGCGATAATTGAATCGGGGAGTGGCGACAACCGCAAGGAAAGCCGCCTTATTCTCGGCCGCATCATTGATTTAATCGCTAGACAGCTCTGATATCAGAGGCCAGATTCACGAAGAGCTTCTTAGTTTACGACAACTTAGCTAAGAAGCTCGTAAGTTAAGAACATCGTAAGAAGAGGAGAAATCGGTATTCACGAACGCGCTCTTAAGTGAGAGGAGGAAAGCGGCGTTCTCGTACGGAAAAACTAAAATATACCGGTACTCTTGCTATGGCGACGCGTCTTCGGCAGCACGAAAAACCAATCGGAGAGCTCGGCATGGTTCGGAGTCGTTCGGAGCACGTGGATTTTTAATAACAAACACAGGCGGCCTTCCTGCCACCGCTTGTCTGGGGTTCGTATCCGTGCAGTGATATGTTCGACGCTAACACGATTTAAACGCGCCCGAATGCCGAGGCCGGGATGCGTAACCGTCTCCGTTGACTGCTACGAACTCGATCGCTACGAAGTCAACACAACTGTCATCGTTGGTAAAAGAAGGCCCGTGTCAGTCGTTTGCAAAGCGACGTAGATGAAACAATTGCCGCGGAGTTTTTCGCGGCCTAGGAAATGCAGGAGCGAGCCGACGTTAAAAAAGATACGTTTGAACTACAAGAGTGCCAGCAAGAGCCACGTAATACCTGTTCACACTCGGAGCGGACGCGCGCTTTTGATCGGAAGTGCTGGATTCGCGCTGTTGGACCGCGAATTGATAAGCGCTTCGGGGCCGATCCTTTACGGTTGCAACTCGATGCTGACGTGACACCCGGCAAAGAAAGGTTGAATCGGCATTGTGACCGACGAACTGTTATAGCGATCGACAGTGAGGTGCAGTCGTGTCAGAATGAAAATGGAATACTAATAACAAAGTGTACATACCGTGTTGCGAGGGTAATCCATACGGCGTTTATTTGAGCTCTATATCACACAAAACAAAGAGATAGAATCGATGAGAGCCCCTTTTCGACGACAGCGTTCGTCACCGCTGCCTCGGAAAACTAGGAGATGACAAGAGGAAGAGGTTGACCTCTTAATCTAAATTGAGGTCAGCGGAAGGGTTCACAAAGGCCGCGCGGGCATATTCCATTCAGCACGCCAGCCGGTCGTGGGCAGACGGTCTTGGCCAAGGACCGTAGCACCGCTGCGCCGAGCCGATCTTCCACCGTGGTCGGAGTGGCTGGTAGGCCTATCTGCCGAGCTCGCTTGGTCAGGGTTGGTGAATCGTGGCCGTTGGAGCTGTTTCCGGGTGTTTGTGGATCCAGCGTTCTTGTTCGTCGTGGTCTGTTTCAAGTAATTTTACTTTTTCTTGCTGCTTGAAGTCGGGGACGCGTGAGAAGCGCACGTATAAAAATCAACGTCCGTCGGTCGTCGCGACCGCGACGCTGTCGGCCATGCTGATTTGATCGTAAGAAGTGCGTAAGACAGCTTCGGAGCTGTCGTAGGATTTCGTCGTAACCTGCGCAAAACTTACGAAAATTTTGTTTCGTGAATACGGATTTGTTCGCAGGTTTTGTCGTAAGTACATTTTTGTTCGTAAGTTCGCTTCGTGAATCTGGCCTCAGTTTCGGCCACCGCTCCGGCGTCATATTTAACAGTTGAGCACACTGTACTATACATGATTTTGCCAGCAATAAACTTCTTTTTTTTTTTTATCACTTCGTGCTGTTGCCGTTATATCCTGGGCTGTTGTACACACCTTCTACCAGCAAGACACATGAACACTCATGTAGTTCTTGGTGTGAAAGTTAAAGGAATTCTAATTTAGAACTGGAAATGTGTTTTCTATTGGAAAAAGAAAACGATAGTTGGAAATAACGGCCCTTGCACTCATATTTGGTAAATTGGTTGTGTTCGTGGAAAAAGAAAACGTTCAACCAAAAAAAGAAAATGCGAATGCGCTAAAAGTAGGGTTGCCACCTTTCCCCGAAAAAAAACAACCGTCCCTCAGACGGGGCGGGGGTAGGTATACATTTTTTTTTTTAATTAGAGGTGGTTGAGTTTGTGTTCAAAAGAAGGCGCTATGTGAAGTCTTTGACAGGCAGTGCAATTTACGGTAACATAGTTTTTTTCTGGAGAGAAATCAACATATTGTACGCAACTACACAACACTGAGCTAACCAACTAATAACACTTTGGTTAGTGCTAGTCGGTAGATATCGATTAAAAGTTTAAAAGGCGCGAACTGAAACAGCACGAAAAAAGACTCACGTACGACACGGCGAAGTGCCAACTTCGAAATGATTAAATGTAGCACCAAACATCGTCAATCTGTCGATCACCATCCCCTATGGAAGCCCACAACCATCAAGATAAAGATTCCTATGACTCATCACACTCAGCCATCAAGAAACACAACTTCCTTCTTGTTCAGCAGACAAAGGGCTACGTGTGATGAGTGATAGGAACCTTTATCTTGTTGCTTGCTGCTGTTTTTAGGTGAAAATCTGTATCATAAAAGCGGCTGACAAATGCCTAAGCACGCCAGTCCTTTGCCTGCTGAACAAAAAAGTTGTTCAGCAGGCACGCGGACTCTGTTCCTGGAAGTTCATCAAACACATTATATTTAATTCCTTTCTTAATTAGTATTGCCACGCCCCCTCCCCTTGATTCCCGGTCCTTATGTATAACTGAATATGAAGGTGGTACTGTCTCGGATCTATTTATTTCGGGATGAAGTCATGTTTCGGTTATTATCAACAAATGCAAGCCTTAAAAATACAGTACATGTTCTAGTTTTTCGATTTTATTCGATTTTATTCGATTTTATTTGGTCCCTCTTTTCAAGTCCGGCAATGCACAGTCCGCTCTTAATTACAGACCGATTTCAATAACAAGTATTCCATGTAAACCTTTGGAACATGTAATCTATTCAAATCTCGTGTCATTTCTAGAGTCAAATTCATTTTTTAACCCCTCCCAGCACGGTTTTCGTAGAAACTATTCCTGTGAAACACAACTGCTCTCTTTTACAAATGACATAACATCGGGCCTGGATCGTGGTCAGTTTTTCGACTGCATCTTTCTTGATTTTGCAAAGGCATTCGACAAAGTTCCACACCACTTGCTCCTTCTCAAAATTTCAACCTTAAATATTGATCCTAATATCTTAAAATGGATTGAATGTTTTTTGACTAACCGCACGCAATTCGTAATAGCGAATGTTTGTACATCATCTCCTTGTTTGGTAAAATCCGGTGTTCCTCAAGGTTCCGTTTTAGGCCCTTTGCTCTTCCTAATATATATTAATGACCTTCCTAACGGTATTCAGTCCTCTATGAAATTATTCGCTGACGACTGCGTTCTTTACCACCAAATAACTGACCTATCCGATCAAACTATTCTCCAATCTGATCTCGACCACATCTCTACCTGGTGTAATAAATGGCTGATGACCCTTAACATTAACAAATGTAAAAGCATGACTTTCTCACGCCGCCCTAACCCCTCTCTATCATGTGATTACAAGATTAACAATATTTCCCTTGAGCACGTCATTTCGTACAAATACCTTGGAGTTCACATAACTAATGACTTCTCATGGCAAACCCACGTTAACTACGTTATTAATAATTCTAATCGCATCCTCGGCTACTTACGTCGAAATTTTGCTCAAGCCCCTTTTTCTCTTAAGCTTCTTCTTTACCGTACACTCGTCCGCCCAAAGCTCGAATATGCTTCTGCGATATGGGATCCAGCACAACGTTATCTTATTGATGCCATTGAATCTGTTCAAAATCGATCAGCCCGTTTTATTAACTCTAATTATTACCGCCTTGCTAGCGTGTCACTAATGAAGTCTAATGCTGGTATTCCTGAACTGATGTTTCGAAGAAAAATTGCGCGTCTTTCTCTTTTTCATAAAATATATTTTCATAACCCAGTGCTCAAACAGGAACTCTTTTTACAGCCTTCTTACCTTTCATCTCGGGTTGATCACAAGTACAAAGTTGCCATACCTCATTGCAGCACTAACATATTTTTTGATTCTTTCTTGCCAAAAACTTGTTCAGAGTGGAACCACCTTCCCCCACATATCGCCGCGATTGAAGATGTTTCTGCTTTCAAGGCAGCCATAATCGATTACTTCTATAACTCTGCAATTTGTTGATTCTGTTGATTTATTCTTTTCTTTTGTTTCGTTGTTGTTGTCTATTTTTTTGTACTATGAATTGATCATTTGTACTTTGTAAACCCATTGTACCCACCCCCCTCTGTAACGCCCGATGGGCCCTGAGGGTAATGAAATAAATAAATAAATAAATACTTCAGGCGTTAAGATTTGTAAGCTTCAGTTCTTCGGTTGCGTTGTTGTCAACTTCTCACGCGCTATTACTGGCATCTTGCTCATCTGGTCGTGAAGTGTGAACGTGACCACATTTAACTAGTTTATTCTCTGCTTCATCCCAAACATACCACTCATTGTTTATTTTCAGTTTGTTGTACACGAGTGACACCTTATCTTTGTTGATTTTTTTTTTTTTTTGCTTAGCACTCTAACACAAACAGTTTCTGATTTGGCGAGTACTCTAGGAAAAATCTTCCGATATTCCGCAGTTGCGCAAACTTTTTATTTCTCCGTTGAAGTTATAGAACTTCACTTTGGCAGGGCGATTTCTTTCTTTATTTTTTTTTTCCCCAATCCGATATATTCGTTTGATTGTTTTAACAGCAACGCCGAGGGTGCCAAGAAAGAAAAAAACATTTTCGACACCACTTCGAATAAGATATGTAGTGTTATCACTAGCTTCCTCATGTACACCAAAAGTGACAAGGTTGTTCCTTGTGCCTCTATCTTCCAAGCTGCCAATTCTTTGTTCCATCCTTTGTACATAATTTTGCAAATCCTTGCCCTTGAGGTCACAAGCGTCGACCTTTTCAGCCATGGCGTTTATTTTAGCCACACCCCTTTGAATGGCTGGTAGTCAAGTGTGAATTTCACTCATTATAGCATCCGTACGGGATTGGCTGCTCCTGATTTCTGTCATGTCGGCGGAAAGAATGCCTTGCAAATCATTTTACACAGTTTAGCGTTACTGGGCCCGGGGTTTGATTTAACGTCCACGCTCAAAATCAGAAGCATTTGCAACACATGCAGACAATCACGAAAGAGACTAAATAACGCTCGATAACTAACTCGGTGTCAGAATCCATTTATCAACTTCAAGATTCCCTGACTTAAATTAGTTTTGTCTATCGTAATAAAACCTGCATCTAAATATTCTGTACAGTCTCTGTTATATTCTTTTCCTTTGTTACGTACGTGGCAGAATACTTGGGCTACGCTCACTCAGCCTTCACCGGCGGGGTCGGGTTTCACGAGGTCCTGACCCTCTCCCGCCTCGTCCGAACACCGCTACGATCAAGCCTTCGCCTACTCGACCTTGGCCGAAACTCCAGCTGCACAAGAACCTAATCCGTTCGTGCTTCGTGCGAGCAACGCTTCGCCCCTCGTTCGTCTCAGGCTGCCTACGTGACTCGGGTCTCGTAGTTTACCCGTTTGCCCTTGTCTAGTTTAAATGGGCCTTATCAACCCCCCTACCCTTCCGTGGAGAGTAAAGCATTGCCCGAGAAAGCAACCGGTCGTGTCTCGTTCGGCACCAGCGTCGGCCCACAAGAAGCGTAGCATCAGGGACAGCTTAGGAAACATAGGGGGGTGGTCAGATACGAGTATCGCCCAGCAGCCAATGCAATAGCGGTGTTAGCCGATAAGGTTTACGAACAATCAATCACTAAGCAAGAAGCGTAGACAAACTAAGCCACGCCCTATGTGTGTTTCTAGAACGCCACCAGTGGCTCCAGTGGCAAAATGGTTACTTTAAAAAAATGAACGACGTTTACAAATCTCTGCAAGGCGAAATTAGAGCGCAACTCTTGATGTATTTTGATTTTGCGATATACCGTGTTAAAGAATTTGAGGAAGAAATATATATATGAAACAATATAGACCCCGTACTCCTGCGTACATAATATGAATTATATATATATATACAGGGTGTTATTTTTTATTCGAAACAGATTTGTTTAAAAAACGCCGTAAAAGTTACACTTATGCCGCTTGTGGAGGTGAGTTATACGGCCAGGGGGACATATTATAGGAGGCTAATCGTAATGATCAGTCGGCTAATTAATTAAAATTCGTTAATTAACTTTTTAATTAATGAAAATAGACATATGGTTCCAATTAGAAACTTGCTCAGCGTCATCAAAAACCCCTAAATCAGTCATTTTCAGAAAGACTTTGAGCGCGTGAGAAGCGTAGTAGTGAACTGAAGTTACCGCTCGTGGAGTAGGTACAAAGCTAGAGGTTGCGATTAGGCGCCCGCGCGATTTTTCCGTCTCTTATCTAGCCCCAGACTTGTACCTGCTCCACGAGCGGTAACTTTAGTGCACTACTACGCTTCTCACGCGCTCAAAGTCTTTCTGAAAATGACTGATTTAGGGGTTTTTGATGACGCTGAGCAAGTTTCTAATTGAAACCATATGTCTATTTTCATTAATTAAAAAGTTAATTAACAAATTTTAATTAATTAGCCGACTGATCTTTACGATTAGCTCCCTATAATATGTCCCCCTGGCCGTATAACTCACCTCCACAAGCGGCATAAGTGTAACTTTTACTGCTTTTTTTAAACAAACCTGTTTCGAATAAAAAATAACACCCTGTATATATATATATATATATATATATATATATATATATATATATATTTAATTCATATTATGTACGCAGGAGTACGGGGTCTATATTTGTTCATATATATATTTCTTCCTATATATATATATATATATATATATATATATATATATATAAACTCATTATTTACTATAATAATATTTATATAAGGAGAAGGAGGGGAAGGTGCGTCGGAGGAGGAGGAGGAGGGGAGAGGAGGAGAAGGAGGAGGGGACGGTTCGGAGAAGCGGGGAGGAGGGGAGGAGGAGGACCCTCCCCTCCTCCTTGTCTCTCCTCCTCCTCCACTCCTCCTCCCCTTTTCCCCCTCCTCCTCCTCTGGTTACGCCGACGCCACCAAACCCTGGAACGAGCGCCTAAGAGCTGCGCTCTAAAATTAGCAGCGACCTTTACCCTGAAAGTCGTATAATGTATGAAATGCATTATAGGAAATTGGTGTATCACGTGACGTATATTTTCCCGCTAAGCATAGCGGGGAAACTGAATGGTTGTATAGGTCACATGACGTCAATTTCCTCCGCTAAATTTAGCGGGGAAACTGGATTGCTGTCTAGGTCACGGGACGTGTAATTTCTCGCTAAATTTAGCGAGCAACTGAATTGATGTATAGGCCACGTGACGTCAATTCCCGCTACATTTAGGCTTTAACTGGGAAACTGAATTGATGTTTTGGCCACAAGACTTGAATTTTCCCGCTAAATTTAGCGGAGAAACAAAGTTAATAAAGAGTTTTTGTAGCTGGTTTTTGCCTTACCGCAACGCTCTCCGCAACCCGCTACGATACCCGGAACTCTACAGTCAAGGCCATCGACGCGCAGGCGAAGTAGCGGCTTCTTTGTTGCAGAGGGCTTAGCGAAGGGGGAAATGCGGCCTGCGAAAACTCCCCCAGGTGTAGGTCACGTGCCGTCAATTTCTCCAATTTATATCTCACGTGACGCCACGTTCCAGCCAAATTTAGCAGGAAAACTGAGTGCATCGTGTGAAAGCCGCGGCGCTCCCGATATTTTTAGGGTGACGAATAAAACCAATGTGTATTTCTGGAAACTACTGGTTGGTACTCTTAAAAAGGTTATGACACGCCAAAAATAAAATATGAAAGAACAATACTGCTAGGACCCATTGTATGTTCCTATAATCTTGCTATCTTTGTTTTGAAAATGGCGCGATAGTTTCGTGGATAAATCTATTTATATCCGGGTCCCTCGGAGGGGCGGAACCGGGCGGAGCCGGAGGCTGGTGACGTAGCCAGCCTCCCGCGCGATGTCCCCTTGCACGCACTCACAGACTTGGCTCTCTTGGCGTCTCGAGCTTCAGCTTCCTCGTTTACCTTCCACGTTTCGAGCATGCGGTTCGTGACGATTACGTCTACGGCATCGCTCGCCTTGTCAAAGTGTTCAACATTGATCGCAGCAGCGATGAGGGTGATTGCTATCAAGAGATGTATGAAGCTGTTCATTTTGACTGCGACCCGCTGTCGACCAGCCCCAGCGACGGCGCGTTACGGACGAACTCGCTGTGGTCACCGTCGTCCGGGAATATCTCGCAGCCGCATGCTGGGTGGAAGGTCAACGGGCCGGGGCGAGAGCCAGAATAGCGTTTGAGTTGCCAAGTTGCGTGAGCGGTTTTGACCGTACCGCGGTGAGGAGAGCTTGGGCGATCTTGGGGGTGCCTAGAATGCTAAAGCGTTCATGGTCACGTGGTTTATGGATACCATGGTGTGACTAACTTGGGCAGTAATGCCTGGTCGCCAGATGACAATGATAAAAATTCGTAAATTGATTATTGCAATTACCAGAGCTCTAAAAATCGCGTAAATTGGTCTATATTCTAAGTAGCCTATGAGCATTTCATTTTAAGAAAATCTACCCGTTTAATTTTTGTGTCATAACCCCTTTAAATACCTACCAACAGGCAGAAAAAAAGGAA
The DNA here is from genome assembly GCA_013358835.2 of Ixodes persulcatus. NCBI lineage: Eukaryota > Metazoa > Arthropoda > Arachnida > Ixodida > Ixodidae > Ixodes > Ixodes persulcatus. Next base: position 48,183 of record JABSTQ010010740.1, read on the forward strand.
ACTCTCCCTCCTTCGCTCCTTTCCATTTGAAAAAGAAGGAGTGCCTCCTTCGTTCTGCGGGGAGTCGCTCAGAGACCCGCTTTCGTGGGCAGAGAAGGAGAGAAGGGTGCGAGAGGGCATGGAGTGAAGGAAACTGGGAACCGATTTTCTTCCCGGGAGAAGACGATCCTGTAAGACGGCCTTTAAAACGGAAATGGTGCATATTAAAACAGAGAGTAATTACCGCTATTGTCCACTGTGTCAATGGCAGACACGGGTCTTGGTATACGGTTGTCATTTCAAATGAGGCCAACGCCCGATTACACGGAAAACATGCGATAGATTATAGCCTGCATGCATAATATCGCACTTGGCTCTCTATGCACACCATGCAGATGTAAGACTAAACTGAGTAATTATTTCAATAGCCCCGTTACAACTTTGCAACAGAGGTACACATCGTGGGATTAGAAAATAATTTATTGGGGCGAAAGCCTTACTTGTCCCATTACGCGAAAAGCCGTCGGCGTTGTCCCTGAAAGATGGTAATAAAGCTACGTCATCAAGCACGCGCCTCAGAAGTAAAACACAAAGAAAAGCACAGCCACGCAGATGCTTTGTCACGGAAGCCACCTTGAAGCTGGCGGGGTTCGCCGCGCTTGGGTAGTGGGGGAACATGATTTCACCACCGGAGCGCAGTGTGCGAAAGGAAGACGTCGCGCGCGGCTTGTAAGAATGCGCTACGCGTAGGAATGCGAAAGCATTCCTACACGTAAGCAGTCTTTTAGTGGCTTCGGCGAGTTTGATGTAAAAACACAAGAACCTAAAATGCTTTGTACTAGGGACAATCAGTAATCTGTCTTCATAAAATCTAAATGCTTCATTTACTATAACCTTTTGCCGTACATTTTCTGTCCAATCTATGCAGTCTAGAAACATATAACGTAATATATCTTGCATGTTGAAAACAGCTACAGGGTGGTTGGCTGATTGGTGTAATTTATATGTATGCTCCACTCAATTAATCAACAACCTACATCTTCCTACCCCGTAATCAATCGAGACACTAGGCCTTTTCGTGCGCGCACAAGGACAATGTAGTATACGCGTGGCTCATACCATTCAACATTTCAGTTCTGGTTCCGACTACTATAGGTAATCGTAATAATGTGGGATGACTAAAGATACATTTTTTATTGCGACTTATATCCACGCGTGTAGGATATACATTTCAATTAACAGCAATTTGATTACACTTTCACACAGCACAAAAAAGTTTAACAACACATCGAGCCTGCTTGCTCGTTAATTTCTTTCTGAATATTAGTAAATCTAAACGCTTCGACGCAGTCCCAGAGATACTTCTTATCGAAGTCTGTGAGTCCGTCCTCGATGACCGTGCCATCGCACATTTTGGTTCCTTGCTCAATAATTCCGGCGCCTATCTCGTCGATGTCATCGGACATTGCGGCGATGAATGTGCTAAACTTCTCTACGTCTTCGAAGACGTTCTTGTTCATCTTCTCCAGGATAATAGATGTCATGGTGTCCTTGGCCGTCTTCATGCCTTCTCCCGTTGGAACCGTGTTTTCAAGCATTTTTTTCGCTTGGTTGACCATGCTCCTTAGTTCCTCTGCAGTGGCCTGCATAAAGTACAGGAAAGTTTCGAATGTCGCATGAACAGATAAAAAAGGTCACGTGAAATGTTAGTTTTCTTCTAAATGTAATATTTCTTTCCTTGATTTGCATCGAGAATCCCAAAGCGCACATTTGTGTTGAGGCGTTACATACTGAATCTTTTAACGTTGGGTAGCCACAAATATACCTTCAGAAAGTCATAAGTTTTGTCCTGAAGTTTAGCACAATTGCGGATTACTAGTATGGACAAATAAAAAAAAAAAAGGTGAAGCAGCATTTTCGCTATAAGCTTTCCACTCAGAACATGCGTAAGCGCGCTGTTTAAGTGCTTTATAGAGCTAGCTACTATTAACTGTGGGGCGTTTTGTCGTGCAAACTTCGTAATTATTATTTTGGAGAGCTTCATTTTTTTTTTCTGTAATAGCAAAGTTACATCATTCACCGTTTTTGTTTCTAATAATGAAGATAAACCTCAACGCACTAAACTATCATCTTTGATGCAAACTTAAAGATAAATAAAACATTCTGCGCGTTCTTATGGAAACTTTTTAATTTAATGGAGATTTGGCGTCCCGCCACTTCAGGTCATTCCGAAATAAGGACTATTTGAGATTGTCAGCTTGTCTCAAGGTATCTGTGTTAAGTATTTTAGAACGATGCACATTGAATCTGAAACCGTAGTCTTGAGAATCAGAAAGGAATTGAACAGTGACCACGCACATTAAACTCTATGTTGCTTCCCTGTGCAAATATTTTTTTTCATTTATATATTTCAGTGCTTTAAATGCGACTGATTATTTGTTTTCAACAAAAAAGTATAGTAAGTCCAGGCGCAATGTAACTTTCCCCCCAAAATTAACACCGCACCAGAGCCCCAAAACGTCTTAGTGATTTACCGGTGACTCAGCAAGCTACTTCTTGTCAGGCAGTGATAATCGAGTAACTAACGAACTGGCAACGTACGCTACACTTTAGCCACTAGAGTAGCGTTAAAGTCGCTAAACAGCTGACGATGTGGCGATGTTCAGTTTTGTGACAGGTGCCACAGGAAAGAAACCCTTTGCCTGGTGAATAAATGTGCACTCGGTTTGCCTTGTAGTGTTCAAAATGCTTATCAGTCAACGAGCGTTTGACTCAATTCATGCAATTTCCCGAGATAAAGAAATTTGTATGTATTAAAGGATAATGTATATATATAAACAACTGTCATGAAAAATCTTAAAGAATAAAAAAATCCGAGAGAAGCAAATTACGACCTCATTAAGAGAGCGCCTTCTTTCATAGAGTTTGGTTTTTGTCAAGTCTGACGCGATAGACAACACGATGGGCTGCACATTACTATCTGATTTTAAATGATCTTCTTTCATAAGCAAGGTAAAACTACAGGAGCACTAAAATATTTTGCGCAAAAGTCACTCATTGTAATAATTAAATGTTTATACTATCGTGCATATTACATAGATAGATGAAACATACACTCTAAGAAATGCCTGCGCGTCTACTAACTCGCAAAACACTGAAAGAGCCAAGCTCTGCGATCTACAAACTCAGCTCAGCGAATGATGAGGCGGGACAGCGCCTCCTATATAGTAGTTATACAATCCCTGTCGGCTCCGAGCACTGGCAAGCGGAAGAGAGAGGGCAAATAGTACGTGTAGCTGCCGTGCGGTGGAGCCACGTAGACGCACAAACCTGCCATGTTGTGAAGCACACCATCTCTTCCGTAGGAGATTAAATGATGTCGCGCCCGAGCAGCAACGACAGGAAGAAGTCGAAATGCCCTTGACCTACAGTTCAGAGATGGGACCAGCTCGCTGTTTTCAGCGGAAAATGACTAATATTTCCTACCTTTCACCTGCACACGACCCGGCGCCAACTATTTCTATGTGCGCGATTCAAGGTAACCGACAAAGCCCCAATCTGCCGCCGAAGCAAACGGCCAAGCGTTCTCCGCGTTCGCGTTGCACAAGCGCGGCCTGGCCGTGCCTGTTTCGTAGTTTCGGCATTTTGTCTCAACGAAACTCGTTTTAATCACGGTCGTGACACACAGAAAGGTGTTCCACGTACGTGTTGCTAGAGAACATATTTATGATATACCTTCAATATTAATGTAAACACTAATTGCTAGAAAAAAAAAAGAAAAACGAACGTCCGCCTGGTGGCGCTACCTAGCCGGTTGGTGCGTGTTGTGAAGTGGAGCATAGGGTCTGGACACCTCTTGGAGAGAGGCTGACAAGCATAGTGTAAATTATATAGGAGGCACCGGGCGGGAACATCCGTTTAGCCCTAAAATGAAGTCTGCGTTGAGGCATTACTCAATTCAAAGCGTCATGCTTGCCTTGCGTTATGCCACAGCATAGACTTAATTCTGAGGTCTAAACGGATGTTCCGCCTCATAATTTGCTAAGCTGATTTCGCGGATCGCAGAGATTGGCTTCTTGAGTGTTTTGTGGGTAAGCAGACGCGCAGGCATTTGTTAGAGTGTACACGTATTTCAATACTTTTACATCTTGACCTTTTAATGGTGACCAGTTTTCTCGTACTACCGTTGAGCCGTATCATATGTTCTATATATAATTTTAAAATATTCAATAATATTCCATACAATTATTGTCCTACTACGTAAATAAAATTACCATTTTCTTAAGATGCTCTTAAGTGAAAGTGGAACAACTTCCTGATAAAAAAAAATTGAAAGGGTATAGTCTCCTTTATAATATACCTGTGTAGCGTAAATCAAACGGATGTTGCATTATTTTGTCTCTGTCAATAAGCACATGGCTTCGAAATGTGTACAGGGTGTTCGTGCCACTCAGGACGCCATAAAAACAGGAGAAACATACTTCTGCTTCTCATATGCTTAGGGTGGGCTACGCTCTAGAAATGCCCCAGTCTCGTACTTTTAACTGCCCGATGCGCACCCGCACGAATTAAATGCAGGGGCGGATTAAGAGGGGGGGTCCGGATGTCCTGACCCCCCTCTTGATTTCTGCATGTGTAAAATGTGGGGCGTAAAACGAAGGAGTTGGGGAGGGGGTTCCTAAACATATGGTACGCTGACCAACACCTGACCCTCCCCCCCCCCCCAGAGATAATCGTAAGAACGTCACAAGTAACGTTCTTACGATTATCTCGAGACGAGGGACGCCACCAACGCCGCGGAGCTTCGGTGATCGTAGCTAAGCGGTGTTAAGAATGGAACCTTCGGCGACCTTCTTCCGAGTTTCAACGCTGCGGAAGCGAGTCCCAAAACGAGTCCCGACGTGTTCAGGACTGACGCCCACCTGTCGAAGGCTGCCCAAAACGTGTCTCAACGCGTCCGTGACGTCAACGGGACGTGTGTGTGTGTGCGTGTGGGTTCGTGCGCTCCGGAAGGGGAGAGAGGCCTGGCCTAACTGCGGAGAACCTTGGCTATGACTCATTTCTGACTGCGACGCGGCGGACCCAGCTGCAAGGCACGTGGCTGTCGCACCTGCTGCCCTGGCGGAGAGAGAGGGAGAAAACGGACCCCTATATAAGGCGGGGCGTGAGAGCTCCATTTGTTCTCTTGGATTTGACGACTGTATCGCTACCATGTAATTAAACCGTTCGTTACGTTACCAATTCTCCCACCTCCACGGGACCCCTGGGTTCTTCACTTCGGGGAATGGTCGTCGTCACGAGCCAGGAAGCTCCCGGACGTGCGGCCTAAGCCCCGCCTCGAACAACTGGTTGGCAGCGGTTGGGATCGGACCATGCGACATCGTGCTACATCTGCGGGTGAGCGTTTGGACTTTGCTTTGAGATTCGCCAGGCTTCAGATTATGGGTAATTAATTTTGAACTGCTGGGAATCCTTAGTGTTTGACTCGTGCGCTAGGTTTGTGTACAACCTCGCGACAAGTTTTATAGCAAAGCCAAAGCTAAAGAGCAGCGATCATGGATCTGATGAGGTTACTGAGAACAGATTTACTCTGTTTATGTGAAGAATTGGGTGTGGAGGTGGAGCAAAAGATGAAGAAATCTGAGATCAGTAAAGCGATTTCAGAGAGCGCGGAAGCAGAGGAAATTAAAAATACGTGGGAACTGCTTCAGAACGCTAAGAGTGAAGCTGCAGCAAAAGAGGAACGGGAGCGAGAACAGGCTGCAGCGAAAGAGGAACGAGAGCGGGAACAGGCTGCAGCGAAAGAGGAACGAGCACAGACTGCAGCGAAAGAGGAACGAGAACAGGCTGCAGCGAAAGAGGAACAGGCTGCAGCTAGAGAGGAACGAGCACAGACTGCAGCGAAAGAGGAACGAGACCAGGAGCGAGCGCTGAAAAGGCTAGAGCTCGAAATTGAACAACAGCGATTAAACTCGCAGAGCAGTAGAGTTGGGGCTCCGGTACGAGCAAGTGAGACCGAGTCGTATCAAATGAAGAAGCTCATGCGGCCGTTTAAAGTTGGGGAAGACGTGGGCCTATTCTTAGTTAACTTTGAGAGGACATGTGAGAAGTTGAGCTTCGCCCCAGAAACGTGGCCGCAACGGCTTTTGACTCTGTTGCCCTGTGAGGCTGCAGAGGTTGTCGCGCGCCTTAGTGCTGGAGACGCGGACGACTACGACAAGGTGAAGTCCAGCCTTTTGAAGCGGTACCGCCTTTCTGCCGAGGCGTTCCGTCAAAGGTTTAGAAACGCATCCAAAAAGAGCAGCGAGGGCTACTCGGAATTCGCGTACGGGCTTAAAACCAACCTGATAGAATGGTTGAAGAGCGAGGAAGTGTACGAAAGCCGAGACAAGGTAGTCGAGTGTGTGTGCCTCGAACAGTTCTTTCGTAGCATTCCGCAGTCAGTCAAGCTCTGGGTGCAGGACAGGGTGGGAGTCGACTCTGTCGAAAGGGCCGCTGAGCTAGCCGAAGAGTACGCAACGCGTAGAAAGCTGAGCGGAGAGGAAAGCGAATCCGGCCGAAGCGATCAGCGCAAGACCTTCCGACAGGGTAACGGCTCGCGAGAAAACGGGCCCGAGAAGCCCGAAGCAGGACAAAAGGTCCCAGAAAAGAGCGCAGAACACTCGAACGGAGACGAGGCGCGGAAAAGCCCAACAGGGCAGTTCGAGGCAAGGAAGCCGTTCCTGTGCTACAACTGTCAGGAGCCGGGACACACAGCGGCCAGATGTAAGAAACCGCGGGTGGTGTTCTCGTACGTGAACGGTAGTGACGAGGACCTGAAGCTCCTTCGTCCCTATCTTCACGAGCTCCAGGTAAACGGAAAGCCGTGCAGGGTGCTTCGGGACAGTGCGGCGACGATGGACGTTGTCCATCCGTCGTATGTAACGACATCCGATTTTACCGGAAAGGTAGTTTGGATCAAGCAGCTGCTCGAAAAGCACAGTGTCTGTCTGCCTATGGCGACAGTAAGGATAACTGGCCCGTTCGGAGAGCTAGTGACAGAGGCGGCTGTCTCGCAAACAGTCCCGTTGGAGTATCCTTATTTGTTTTCTAACCGGTCAGATTTCCTGCTGCGCGAAAGGGGTCAACAACTGGGAGAAGGGCTAGTTCAGTCATGTACGAGGTCCAAATCGCGTCAGGTCGCCCCTTTGTTGACGAGGGATCCAGAGCCAGAGGCAGCTGACGGGGAGCAAGCACTCCCAGAGTTGGAGGCAGAAAACCGGGATGAGAGGGACCAGGTTGTAGAACAGCCTGACCTAGTAGCACTAGGAAGCGTACGCCGTCCCAACGCGCCGGTGAAAAAGGCGGAGGAAGACGGGATCAGTGAAAGATCTCTCGTAGCTCCGGCGTCGCGTAACTTTGGTCCTCTGCTACGAGTAGACAGAGTGTCTTTGACAGTCGAGCAGAAGAGCGACCCTAGTGTGTCAGGGTTTCGCGCTACAGCTCAGGAGATTGCTAGGACCAATGTGACGGGGCATGAAAAAGGCGGATTGTTTTATCGGCGCTATAAGGACCGCATTTTCACGTCTAGAAATCACGTGAAAATCGATCACTATGACTTCAGCGTAAGAAAAAGGAAAGGCAAATTTAACGGCAATGCCGATGGGTTGAGCAGATTTTTCTGACATCACGAAAATTAGTAGGGATGATCTCAGAGGTCTTCGTCATCCACGGGAATGAGGATCTAAGTGGGGGCACTTCGTTGAAACCCCAAAATGACCTCACAAATTGCGAAAAGGTTTTGTCTTTTGTATTTTGTTCTTAGTGACCTCGTTGGAAAAGTGAGTTTTTTTGGCGACAGGGGGTCTCGATACCCGGAATTGTACCAAATTTTGGTAATCCGTAATCCAGTCTGGCGGGTCTTTGGCGAATTCCGAGCGTTTGACTGCGGTGTGGCGTGGTGTTGTGGGGGACGTTTCCGCTGATGCCTCCGTTGTGAGAGGTTTGGGAGTTTGTTTGGTGCTTGCAGCGTCTTCTCAAGGCCTACTCCAAGCCCACCTCTTCAGGCCAGCGATTGTACCACCGGCCATTCGAGGTTTCCCTGGCCCCGGAGGGGCTGTTAAGAATGGAACCTTCGGCGACCTTCTTCCGAGTTTCAACGCTGCGGAAGCGAGTCCCAAAACGAGTCCCGACGTGTTCAGGACTGACGCCCACCTGTCGAAGGCTGCCCAAAACGTGTCTCAACGCGTCCGTGACGTCAACGGGACGTGTGTGTGTGTGCGTGTGGGTTCGTGCGCTCCGGAAGGGGAGAGAGGCCTGGCCTAACTGCGGAGAACCTTGGCTATGACTCATTTCTGACTGCGACGCGGCGGACCCAGCTGCAAGGCACGTGGCTGTCGCACCTGCTGCCCTGGCGGAGAGAGAGGGAGAAAACGGACCCCTATATAAGGCGGGGCGTGAGAGCTCCATTTGTTCTCTTGGATTTGACGACTGTATCGCTACCATGTAATTAAACCGTTCGTTACGTTACCAATTCTCCCACCTCCACGGGACCCCTGGGTTCTTCACTTCGGGGAATGGTCGTCGTCACGAGCCAGGAAGCTCCCGGACGTGCGGCCTAAGCCCCGCCTCGAACAGCGGGCGGTGCTCGCCTACTTTGATGGGCTGCCAACAGATGGCGCAACGGGACCAACGCGAGGTTGCGGCGCCAGCGGCGCCTCGAGCGATCATCTCCGTGCAACGATAGGTGCCAAACGGGCTTTTACGGCACGTACAATTGCAAGCTGACACCGTGCTCCGCAAGAGAAACCTCGAATACCAAAGCAAGGAAGTCCATATATTAAAAAGTTGAACTTCGCAGAAACTCGCGTCGCATTGACGGAAGCGTATTAAAAAACCTTCGGAAGGTTGTCTGCTAAAACCAAGCCCCAGCTTAGGGATTCCTGCGGGGAAACTCGGCGCGTATGCCCGGCGCCTGTGGGAGGTAGGTGCCCATTGCCGATGCCCTGACGTTCACGAAGTAGTTTAACGTGTTTAAGGACTATACGCGCTACTCACTGCGGGTCCCCCAAAACAAGCAAAAGCAATGGCCAACCAGAAGCAGCATACTTCCCTCGTAAGTTTGGTCATGTTTGCTTATAAAGCGATAGCTTCACGGGTGACAATTTGCAAAGATTTCAAGCTCGCCGACTGTAATCGCCGCTATGAAAAAAAATGAACAACCAACAAACAAAAAAATAAAAGCTGTTTACAACTCCCTGTAACGCCGGATTAGAGCGCAGCTCTTGAGGAGGATGGAAGGGTACTGAGGGATAGGATGGTAGGGTACTGAGGGATAGGTGACTCCCTGAGGTCACGTGACCTCGGCGGGGGGGGGGTCCCGTGACGTCAGGGGGTCACGTGACCTGATCGGGGTCACGCGACCTCAGGGGTGTAACCCTCATGACCCTCGTGAGGGTAACCCTCGTGACCCTTGTGAGGGTAACTCTCATAAACCTAGTAACCCTTGTGAGGGTAACCCTCGTGTCCCTCGTGAGGGTAACTCTCATAACACTCGTGACCCTCGTGAGGGTAACCCTCGTGACCCTCGTGAGGGTAACCCTCGGAACCCTCATGAGAGTAACCCCTGTAACCCTCGTGAGGGTTACGAGCGTTAATCTCACGTGATGGTAACTCTCATAACCCTAGTAACCCTTGTGAGGGTAACCGTCGTGACCCTCGTGACACTCGTGAGGGTAACCCTCGTGAGAGTAACCCTCGTAACCCTCGTGAGGGTTACGAGGGTTGTTACCCTCACGAGGATCACGAGGGTTACCCTCGTAACCCTCGTGAGAGTAACCCTCGTAACCCTCGTGAGAATAACCCTTTTAACCCTTGTAACCCTCACGAGGGTTACGCGCGGTTACGCCGACGGCGACGCCGACGCCGCTCAAGCCGGAAACGGGCGCCTAAAAGCTGCGCTCTAAACAATTTGCAGTGGCTAGCTCGGCTATGCCAAGATTACGTAGCGTGAGCTTAGGTTCAGCTGGTTATTCTTAGCTTTCCTGATTGTCTAGGATTAGCTTGATTACCATGCTTACTGCCGCTTCAATGACACACACGGTATACGCATTATGTGACTACTTCAGGATCCAATGAGTTAAGCTTCTCCGCTCTTCTGCGCCACTGAGCAGCAATTTCGCTCTCCTTCTCCATGGCTATACCACACTGGCAAACGCCCCCCTATATGTATACCCCCACTGATACCTCTGCGCATGCGCACAAAATGAGAGGCACTATTAAGCGGCTCCGGTGCAGCGTCAGACTTGGCTACTGCGCAACGGAGGTGCACAGCTGGGCACGCGGTGGCGCCAGTGCGTCTGCCACGGCTATGACGTCACTCCTCTGGATTGCGCAGACCGGCACGGCGCGCGCGGCGGCGGCGGAGCGCGCGGCGGTGGCTGCTCCGGCGCGCCAGCTGTGCAGCCGCCTCGGTGGCTCCGAGGCGAGAGCGCTGGCCTAGGGATCCCCATGTGGCGGGTTCGAATCCCGGCCGAGGTGCCCGCAATCTGACTGAGGTTTATTGCGGAGGAGGGCGCCGTGTAACCGAGCTTTCGGTTGCACGTCAAAAGATCCCCAGGTGGTCCAAATTAATCCTCAGTCCTCCGCTGGGGCGTGCCAGATGCCCGTCGTTGGTTTGGCACGTAAAACCCCCAAATTTGACTTTTTGTTTTGCGCCAGCTGTGCGCCGTGTGACGTCACTGCTCCTCGCGCATGCGCAGCACGGCTCTCCAGGAGCCACGCGAAACTGCTCAACCTCGGCCAGCGCAGCTCACGCTACAAAACTTTCCGATATTTTATTTTGGCGCGAGGAGAGAAAAGTCGAGTCTTCCCGTCGGCCGCGTCGAGCGAAGAAAGAAAAGAGGGGTGCCCCGCGGCGTCCCGCGAGTAACGGCGCGACGTAGAGAGAGTCTTCCTGTCGTCTGCTTCAAACTGTTGTTTTCAAACATTACTCTCGTTATACGAAATGCCACTGTGGCCATATCCAGTTGCTACGTGTAAGGTCGGATAATTTGAGAAATTTCCACCACGTCTGATTTCACTTTAACATCTCTACATCTCGTACCCAACTCAAAAGGTAAAGCAGTCGTGCTCGAACTCGTCGCCTGGCAGCCGCCTCTCCCACAGATATTCGCTTCATTTCTCTGCTTCACCTTTCCACTCTCCGCTCATCTCTTGACTCCAACATTACCTCCTCCCTTCACCGCTCAACGTCACGGGGAAAAGCTACGCCTTTCACTGCGTCGTCTCAGCCGCGCGCTCTTCCCAACGGCGCCGGTCGTTTAAGGCTTGCGTTCGCCAAGCGAATACTCCTCTTTCCCAGTTCACGGCGACCACCGCCGTGAACTGGCACGCGAATGCAGTGCCGCGCCTTGCGCATTTATTTCACGGATCACCAGGAACTCACGGTGGTCGTCAGTGGCAACGACGACGCCAACCACGACGACAATGAGAATCAAAACACGTTGCACCTCCGTCCTCAGGTATGTGACGGCACCATTTTGCCCGCATTACGCGACCGTGCTACACTTGTCGCTTTCATTTCTGTTTAACTCCGCGCACCCTGTATGCTAGATATACCTTGCATACTACACTTGCATTTAGTATTGGTTTCCGTAGATGCACTTAAAATGTTTTGAAATCTGCGTCAAACGTGTCTTTGAAGATTAAGGACGCTCACGCTACAGGGGCTGTAATCGATCAGTGTTATGACACACCTCATGACTCGCGACGCGCATAAAAAAGGTGCTTGTGATTCGTACTGATTAGAAACTTACGTTATCAAAAATTAGCGCGATAGCACAACTACTCCATTAAAATACGTACCTTATCAGTCATTGGCGCTTGTTCGCGAAGGATCGGATTCAACCGTTTTGAGTATTCTCTCAGAACTTGACCCAAGCGCTGTGCTTCCTCACCCAGAGAAGCTCTCGTGATCTTGGGATCTTTGGGATTAGCAAGAAGGAAATAAATATTACGAGATGTTCTGAGTGGTCTAACAGTCAGAAGCTCACAAAACAAATGCTATTCGGATTGTATATGCAATGGCAATAAAAACGAAATATATATTTTCAATAATGTTGCTTAATTCTCATGTAGGTACGCATCATAAACGCCTTCATACCAAAATATTAAGGTTGGCTAGCAGGATATTCATATTACAAATAGATACCGCAAAGTTTCAGTACACAGTGACGAAACAAGTGATTGTTCTGTCAGTGTGCACTTGACCTTCGCGCTGTATATTCGTAAAATGCCCTGATACCATTAAAAGAAACTAAAAACAAATGTTAATTCACTTCTTCTTATTCATTCTTGTTAAACGCTTATATTTACAAATTGATACTTCGACCTAATCTGCCTTATACACATCAAATAGCCACTCACCCTGCGTTGAGGTTGGGTTGTGTCTGAAAAAATATAAAATAAAATATGGACAATGATTCTTTTAATTGTATGAGTAAATTCCTTATTGTGAAAGAAGGAATCTCTTTTACTACGAGTATAATTATTGAATATTTCTAGTTCTAAAAAAATTGCGCATAAGTTTAGAAGTCACTGCAGCATTCAATATAGCAACTTGTACTGAAAAACGTGGCAAGTGCGGTTACATAATGCCACATTCACAACTTTATTCGAAACTTTGCTTGCGGCGCTTGTCTCGGATCAGGTCACCAATCTATGTTCTCCATAGATACTTGTCTCAATGAGGCCAACACTCCAATGCAGAAACAATAAGAGACATCTAGCAGAAAATGAAGTGAATCTTTATGCACATTTGTTTAAGGACATCATCACAGTGAACAAGTATAGGAAAAATTGTACTTACGTCGATGCCATGCCTGCAAAGTAGAATATAAGAAATAGGTCTGAGCAATAAAACTGATTGAAGGCATTGCGCTACTAACCACATAATTAACAAATTACTGTGTAAACAGCAAAACAATTGGTATGTAAACCGCAAACTCGTATTTTTTACTGTGGTTTTGTACTTGTGATTTGCTTTTTTATTAGATATGCATTTGTCTTATATTAGTCTACCAGCCCGCATTTTGGTTTATAAAGCCCAAATTTACTTAAAACGAAACAAATGAGGAGAAACGAAAAACAATAAAGATACCAGAAAAGGATGTCTTTGCGGTACTACAATAAAGGCGCATGCCGAAAAAAATAGCACAAAAAGATTTACAATTAGCTTATTTTTAATTTTTTTCAGCAACCCTTTCTTAAAGATCTTAAAAGCTCTACTTATAAATATGTGTTCGGTTGCCGCAATAATATCTCTATAGTTCTCTACGTTAAACGTTTTTGATAATATACCTTTTTAGTTACAGAAATTTGGGAACCAGACCTAGAGTTTGTGCCGTGCTCACAGCACACCAAGCAACACAATCTCGCGGGTTTATCATTTTCTAGGTTTGAATAATCTTAGTCCCATTAATTGCACGCCTAAAATGACAATCCCAGTAATGTGCAAACCAGCAACCTATAATTTTAAAATGCGAATTCTTAACTCCTCTCTCTCTCTCTCCATTATAAATCTCCTTTATGCACGGCGTTACCGTACGCCCGTTACGCGAGGTCAAAGTTTTAGGAAGGTTACGCTATGTTCAAGTGAACAGAAAGAGTACTTCAGCGGCGGTGCAGTCCAATTAAATAGAGTCCTTACAGTAAGAAAACATACGTCTGAACACCTCTCCGCGGGTCTATACGAGTCTCTGCATCCAGAAGTTTGCACGCCAAGGGCCTATATTTACTTTTAATTGGGAAACGCATTACAATTTTTTATGAGACCGTGGCTATTTAAGCGATTTCTTTTTACGGTAGGGTCTTACCTTCGAGATGTTCGCTTTTTGAGACCACGGTGCCTTCGCCGCTTTCAGAATGCTTTCTCTTCAGACTGAGAATATATCCTTTTCTCACAGGACCGCGTTATCTTATCTATTTTTCGCAAGACACAATGTATCGCGGCTCGGCGAGATGAACAATCGATTTGCGCCTTCCAACTTATCTCAAACACTTATCAGGTTTCTTCGACCCCTAATCCAGTACAGACACGAAGATTTCACGTGATGCTGCGCAGAAAGTACGTCCTGTTTCTAAAGGCGCGTGGTTCCTTAACCGCGAGAATTTCCAGAACGATCTTTAGATGAAGATTACCTTGTTACCAAATTTGTTTCTTGAGCAAGACAGTTAGGTTCAGAGTTCAAGGGAAGCGGCTTCCGCCTTTTTCCACTTTAGCCGGGCGAAGGCCTCCTCTACAGCGTTCGCTCTGCTAAACTGGTAAGAAGTGGCAGGAGCTTTCCCTGAACTCTCATAGCGTTTTCACTTGGCGCCACGGGTGCACGCGGAGTGCGCACCGGGTAGCTATGCGCAGGGCAAGTTCATCTGCTTCTTTTGCAGGGGTCGTGGTGACATCAGAATGCCGAGCTCTGATTGACTCTGATTGAAGGATAGTAGGTAAACTCCGAAGGAAGCTGCCTTGAGGTCTACGGACTATCCTTCATTCAGAACCAATCAGAGCTCGACGCCTTGACGTGGGCACGAGTGGGCACGGGTGGTGCGCGGCGGCTCACCAAATAAATCCACAGGTTTGCTTACAGTTCAATATGGTGCCAACCAATCGGGAAAAGGGTCACGGTTCTGATATCGCCTTCCAGGCAGTCCTCACTACAGAAAAAAAACCTTGCTGTGTGAGTTGTTTTTCCCTCCATGTGACATAAGTGTAAAAAATGCATGGGGTTACGTTCCCTGACTGGTTTCGGCACCTCATCTAGGTCAATGGAAGCGATGGAGCGAAAAATCTTTGATCGAAAAGTGCTTCAACGTCTAAAATTGAGAAAAGTAGCAGTACTTTCGCGTGCTGTCATTGAAATATTATGCTTTTATCATTGGCCGAAGTTAGCTTATCTGAAAGCGACAATGATTGCAAAGGAGCGAAACGACTAACTACGTTTCGGCATTTAGCATTCGAGTAACATTGATCCCAGCGCACGTTTGATCAGCTTCTGAAAAGAGAACAACTCATTTGCGTCCCTGTCATATGTTCGAACGACGTGTTTTGCTATTGTTCTAGAGTATGCATTACTAGAACATATCGTGACAGATTCACGTCAATCGAGCCTGGGCCAACATGTTTATAAGGCACTGGGAAGGGTGCAACGTTTGTCTGCAAAAGTTACCGTCACTTCACCAGTCATTACAATCATCGTTGGTTGTAAGCCAAAAGAAAGTAGCAGATTACTTCAGAAGAAGGCTTGAAATACATTTATGAGTCCCTTTCCCGTGCAATATAGGCGGCATGAAAACTCGGAGCTGCTGCACCCCGTCGCTTTCCCGTTCAACACCCAACTACAACGTCCGGGGGGCGGAGCGTTCTCGTTCAGTTCGCACGTAATTACACAGATGGCGTGGTAGTGGATGCTGACCTGTGGAGTGTCCTTGTCATCCATCGAAGACTGCACTCGCGGCATCCGAAACGAACCGTGGCCTACTGTAAACAACTTAATTTTCGCAAGGATCTAATTTTCGCGATTTTCGCGAATATAGGTCCCTCGAACAATTCTGGTAAAATGTGAACACATAAGAATCGATATTGAGATCCCACCGTGTCACGAAAATGAGAACCCCTGAATTATTTTTAAAACTAGCCTTGACCTAAATCGCAAAATATTCAGCCGGCGAAAAATAAGTCCTCTACAGTATTTTACTGCGAGAAACCTGGTTCGGTGGCGGTGGCACCCAATGGAATGCGCAATTACCCCTTACGGACTGCAGACGCTTTGCAGCAGCTGTGGATGGGCGCCGGCATTACCGACCTTCGGTTTTTGTTTCCCCCTATTCCGTTTATTTCACGTCATCTTGGAAACCCTGAGATGGGGAACGATAAAAAAACGGACGAACACAACACAATCTCAAACGCAGCTGAATTTTATTGATATCAACACACCAATAAATAGACTTTCAGACAAATGAAAAAGAGAAAGGGAAAAAACGAAGAACTCAAACGCAAAACCAGACGACCAACGAGTTCGGCCCAGGCAGCCCGAGCCACTCCCCGGCTCCAACACTTTCACAACAACAACCCGAAGGTCGACACACACAGCGACCTCCAAAACGCTAAAGCCTAATCTTCATTTCCTACTTCCAAGCAAACGCTTCCCGATTTTCTTCCCCCCCCCCCCCCCCCCTCCAAGTTTGAAAAGCCCCCCTCACACAAGCAAAAACTCTTTCATCCGATCAAAAGTGTTGGAGCCGGGGAGTGGCTCGGGCTGTCTGGGGCGAACTCGTTGGTCGTCTGGTTTTGCGTTTGAGTTCTTCTTTTTTTCCCCTTTCTTCTTTTTTTTTCCTTTCTCTTTTTCATTTGTCTGAAAGTCTATTTATTGGTGTGTTGATATCAATAAAATTCAGCTGCGTTTGAGATTTTGTTGTGTTCGTCCGTTTTTTTTTATCGTTCCCCATCTCAGGGTTTCCAAGATGTCGATTAATTACCAGCTCGCCTGCACTCTATCACTGCTTATATTTCACGTGATCAGTCCGTATACGACATAGACATTATCTCTTATCTTTTTATAAGCTCCAATGTGAAGACCCGCGTGGTTGTTTTTGGCCACATGAAATAAACGTTATTGTTATTATTATTATTAATATTATTATTATTATTATTATTATCATCATTAATTTCATCATCATCATCATGATCAACATCATCATCATTACCACAAAAGGCTTGGTTATTGCCATTTTTCATTCTACGGTGTCCTCTGCAGCAGTAACCTTTGTGGAAGCTCGTTAACGCCCGCTTCGGTGACTAGGCTTCTTGGGAAGAAAAGAGAAGGTCAGCAAAGGCGGCCCCACGGGTGTAATCTGGCACGTACTAGAAAGAGCGGAACGGGGAAAGCCCTCTCTTCTCTCACCTTCCAGCGTCGTCTACTCCGTTGGGTGGGTAGAACCAAGCACATGCCTGGCGTGCAAACAAGGTTTAAAAATCTCGTTATTTCGGCAATGGGAGGCGCAAATACACAGGATTGGGTATGCAAGTTTTCGTGCAATGTTATACCCGATAAAAAGATATATAACCGGGCACTATCCTGCTATCCCAGAATGTCTTTGTATCTTCTATTGGTACCTACTTGTGAGTGAATTGTGTTTATTCTATTTGTATTTTCCATTATCTCTTCTAGAATTAAGTGCACAGCAACACCCCGTTACTTTTGTCATATCTTACCGGCGATTGTGGTGCCTTATGTTTAAAATTTATGTCCCCTGCTAACAACTTTGTTTGGTCTTATATGTGTTATCTTCACTCGTGAGTATAACAGTATTTTTTTTTCTACCCATTCTAGGAACTGCATGTACTATATGCTTCACTGGTTTCTCTTTCTGATGCTTTTGTTCATGTAAAGATATGTCACATGTATAAAAAACCTGTATGTAACGACTCCTGCACTGCCTGCGAAAAGGCAGCTGGCAATTGTGAATACATAAAAGAAATAAAAAATAATCTGCCACGCAAATAATAAAGGAAAGTTATTAGAACACAGTAAACAGTGTAATCGGTCTTTCGTCTCCAGAGAAAAGGAAATGCGGTTGCAGAAGTGTTTTATGCAAGATAGAGTTTGTGGTGATTTAGGCATTTAGCAGCAATGTGTGAAAAATCTAGATTAGGAAAAAAAGAAGAAAAGAAGAAGAACGTGTTGACTCAGTATGAAACAACAGCGCCACGTTTTTTTTTTTCTTCTTTTTTACGAACAACGAGTTTTCGCAGAATCTATTGCCTGCTAGACATGGCTAGAAGACCTTAGAGGACTTAAAGTATCGCAGGTGTTTGTAGTGGTCTCCTTGTAACCAAAATAACGTTATGTGGTGATTACTCGTAGGTTGTACTCGGGAATTGTGACGTCTGGAGGAATAGAGTGATATGCGGCGTTTGTGTGAAGTGTGTGGGCTCCCTGACGGCTCCCCAGCCCGGTTGCCCGACTACAGGGCACAGAGGGGGGGCACTCTTCCCGCGTGGCGGCGACGTCACGCCGGCCACGCGCACATCGCACGCGCCGCCTAGATAAGGCGGATCAGAGACGGCGCACGGGCAGCCGCTGGCTGGACTCAAGCGCCGCCGGTGCTCGTTGGTTTTGTGTTAGTATTCTTCATCGTCTAGTCCGAGTCCCATTAAATGTAGTTTCTTGTTCTTGAAACCGCTGGCTCCGTGTGATTCCTCCGGGTTGGGTATGCAGCAAAGCAAACCGACCACAAGTGTCCGCTCCACAAACGACGCACATGTCGCTTGCGCTGTCGAGATCGGTAGCTGGAATCGCATGCACTTCAAGCTGCAAAACGAGCCGGAATTGCAACCACACGTTATTTTTTCAGGCCCGCAAAATCTAAAACACAATGCCATTTCGACGATATGAATTTCTAATTCGCCGCTAGAGTCAGTGACGTGGTCAGCGACAGCTCAAGAATCGTAGGGCGTTACTTATGGCGTTCACGCTTCTCTCTTCGTAATTTGTGGTGCCGCATTTATACCGCATAATGACGCAGTCTGAACAGTTGAAAATCAATAATCAGACGTTCGGGGCTCGTTACGTCATGCGTTTTTTAACCTCTCAGTGAGTGTAGCACGTTTTCAAATCAGATTGTGGCATTTTTTGACCTTAACGGTTTGAGTACCTCCCCCTATATTTGTCCACGGGGTGGATGGGTCCAGTCGCGTGGCCCAGCAGTTGAACCGGTGGCCTCTAGGATAGCGCCTTCCCGGATGTAGGGACCCCGCGCAGCGCCTTTATGGTTTAGGAACGCTCTACATGACTTTCATATTTCTTTTGCATATTCTGACACTATTAAAATGAAAGTTTTATAAACCAGTCAGTTTTGTTAACGCTGGCTGCAGATAAATTTTTCAAATAAAATATTTGTTTTGGAAATTAGATGAACCTTTATAATGTCGATATGCGTGCTTTAGCTAAATGCGTATAAAATAGTAGACTCGCTAAATTCATACTCACGATTTAGAGGTGTTTTCTATCGGTTGTTGTAATAAAATAGAGACTGTTCTCTAAAGATTGTTTCAGCAGCCATTCTTTTTTCATTACTCAAAAACCGCACAAAGGGCGCTGTTAAACATAACCTGCTCCAACGCACTTCATATTTACGTTTACAAAAACAAAAGGCTCCCATCAACGAACGTTTTGAATTTTTATAGATATAAAGTGTTATAAATTGTAACTTATGCAGACAAGAAATAACATTGGTGCATTTTTTGATTATTAGAGCTTTCCGAAAAAAAAGGCTCTAGCGGGGTAGGATGTGTAGAGTGCGTTAAGAAACGATGGATTCCGATGTTAAAGAGTACGTTAACCACTGCAGCTTTTCATCATGAATTCCGGTTGCTCTTCAGATAAAACACAACGCATCCTCGGGTAGGGTGTCAAAGGCCTTCGACATGTTTGTGAACGGTTTGCTCTTTATCTTCCAACTTGCCCTTTGTCATTACGAATGCTATTCAAGTTAGGAACCGCGTATACAAGTTGTAGAGGAATAACGCTAAAAACCAAGTTGGGAACGGGTAAAATTATAAATTAGGGAAAATGTATCATATACTTGTTCACTATATTTATGCATTTTTAAGATATGGGTCCTTGTTTATAAAGGCGGAGCTTATCTGCCTAAACGACTGGCACTGCGTGGTTGCAAGCGCAATCTTCAGGCGAAATAGGTTTCGGTAGAGTCAGCTTAATGTTTAAAGAAACATTGCAATATTAAACCATCCGCTTCATATGCCTCTTCACCCGTAAGCAGGGCTATAATGTTCATTAGATTACACTCTGTTATCAGCATTAAGTGACGTGGCAAAGACATCGAGCAGCCACCATTATATCAAGTATGTGAGGTGATAACAAAAGGCAGAGCCTTTTGTTGAAGAGTGTACTCAAAATTGAGGGAATCATTGATAAAGTTGTGGCCAAGCCACACTCAAAGCCACGAAAGATAAAAGAAATAAAAGTCTATGTTATCAGCGCGCTTGAAACTCACGCGCCTCGAGTCAAAAAAAACACCAAGAACACCAACCGGAAGGCTGGGCTTAGTTCTTCATCCCCGCAATATCTACAGTGCGTATATCTCTTCATTCATGAAGCGGGGAATCTTATGCAGGTCAAATCACTTTCACTTATCAGAATTGAAGGACATCACAAAGACTCCGAGCTTATACAGTTCTCTCAGTCATGAGAGGGGATTGCGTCATGAAGATGAGAAATCAGGTGCTACGGCAAAGACATACTGTGGATATTTTCTATTGACCTTAGGCATTGGGAGTCCCGACTCCGCCGCGTGATGCTCTACAGTTAAAATAAGTTTTTCATCGCCATGCCTGCAGTGCCGTGCGAGTGAAGTCGAAACGCAAACAAAGTTGATGACAGCAGCAACGTGAATTAGCTAATAACATCAGTGCTCTACGCTGGTTTCCGTCACCGAAGTCGGAATGGTCGGACGGTCAAATGGTCCGTCACAAAAAAGTCTGATCACCGAGTCTGATCACCAGCTATTCAACGAATAACTGGTCGTGTTCCCTTTGAAAGGCTCTCGCGCGACGTCCAGAAAGTGCCGCGTTAGGAGTCCCAAAACAAAGTAACCTTTTTCTTGCGGGTGTCTCTAGTTTTCTTGGAATACCGGAGCTATTTGGTCAATCAGAGCGAAGTGGCGTTCTCATCTTGTTCGAGGGTCAGAGGATGCATCCCCCCATACGGGGAGAGGAAATGTCGTCCCATCTGAGGAAGCACGGTTGCCAAATACTTCACCGAGAAATACCTCGTCCTCCACAAAAATTTAATGACCTTGGAAGAGAGAGGCTTTGCGTAGGTGGAACGGGTAGACGCGCGGAATCTCGGGCTTTTCTCCTTTTGAATCGGGAGGGGCGGCTGCCACCATGTATCGCTGTGGAAACTCGTCGAGTCAGCGGAGACAGCCGTCTTCAGCTTTTTTGATGGATTCGGTATCTCGGTGTGTCGGCGGCATCCCTCTCCGAGGGCGCAGATCTAAAGCACGATAGCGTGGACAGCTTGATGTGCACAGGTCGGAGTGCCCGCTTCGGGAAGATATGGGACTATAGTCGCGCTGTCTAATGCAAATGAGCGGAGTGTGACTTGCCTTTCTATAGACGGAGGGTTTAAAAGTACAGACAAACTCCTCTTACGTATTTTTACTTTAGCAGAGCCAACGCTGGAAAGGAGGCGACCCCCCCCCCCCCCTCAAGCGTTCACTCTGCCAAACTGGAAAGAGGTAAGAGGAGCTTGCCCTGGAGTCTTAACCAGTCTCCAACCTTACTAAGGTATTTGCAGTTACCCTCGCTGGCACATAAGCGTGGCCGTCGCTACTGCCAAACAACGCGAGTGACATGGCAAGCCTCCGCAGCCACAGCCAACCCCTTAAAAGATAAGCTGGACCATTTCGATTGCCGATTATTTCATTTTGCGTTTATTCTTTATCGACCACTGCTCGGGGAAGAAAACACATAAAGATCCAAACATATAGATTTCTGTTATTTGTCAAAGTATCAAGATATGCTGCACAGAAGGCACTTCCGCCCATTAATATTTTTTTCCGAAAAGTAGATCACAAGTCTTAAAACTCCTTGAGTTACGGGTCTTTCGTTACCTTATTTTTTTCATGTGAACCTTCAAATTGATTGTTTCTCTCCTCATCCAAGGCTGTGACCCTTTAAAAAGCTACTTCTCTTTGGGGACAAAGTTCCCCCTACAGCAATTTAGCGTATCGCTAAACATACATGGCGCAACTCTGTGTTAGAGCGATTACTGAACGAATTGTAGTTAGTTTCTGAATTAGTCGTATGTGCTTACATCGATCGACCGTAAATAACCCCGCGTTAGTTTCCGCAAAGCAGTTTTTTGAGAAACATCTGCAAAAATCTAGCAATCAACGACCCCTTATTGTTAAGTGACACACGCCGGTTGCGTAACCAGATGGAAAACGTTTAGATTACAAACAAGGTCAAGCAGACTTGACCTTTTCAGTGCAGAATAGGTGGGCAATCTGAACGTATTCCAATCTATATCCGTTAGCTGTGAAGTGCCTGTACACCAAAATTGTGTTCCTTTTCTATAGAATATTATAAACCCGCCCCATATTATTACGTGGCGCATATGAAGCTCGGTAGAAAATTTTGAAACAACTTTAAGAAATTCTAGTTTGCCGCAGAAATTTGTTGGGACATCGTATCCTTTTAAAAACAAAGCAAAACATTTTTTTCAGAGTGGTATTCACGTTTTTGCTTTAAGATAAACAATATTTTAGTGATCTGGTCAGTTGAATGTACTAGTTAACAATCGTAAGTATCTGTATGTCGCATGATATGCGTTAGAAACGTTTTATCAGCATATAAGATAATGTAAAAGAGATTCTGCATAAATCAGCAAGTTTCTTTACGACACTTACAATGTTAATATTATTATTTGAAAGCTCTGAGCTGGACATTCATGCTGCAACGGACTGTCATATTTTCCAGTTAGTCGACATTCTTTTTATTATCAAAGTTAGATGACTGTCACGGTTCACTGTCATTGTTCACTGAAATAGGGGCGCAGTTGCTAGAACTTCAGATTCAGCCAAAACAATTTGCTGCCAAATTACCTTTACATGGCCAGTGCCCAAAAAGGTGGACTGAAGACTGCTGGTTAGAAAAATACATTCCCTTAGTTTAAGATGCTTTTATTGTGGGAGCCATGTGTTCCACGCATCCCTATCTAGGCTTAGCTTAGGCAGGCAGTAGGTGCCGCTGTGTTGGGTCGCGTTAACCGGATGCGAGAGTATGCCGCATGCCCCTGTGGACGGCTCTCCCTCGTCCTTCGCGGGTGACCTTCCGCAGGCATTCCCTCCGTGACCACTCATACTTGGACGTGTCCGCACCTCCGAAAAACAAACGTATTACCGTCAACCACGAACGCGTCCATTTTCTCTCAGGCTTCATAAGCTGGCCCAAAACCACTCTCGGCAGGGGAGGGTCTTGCTCCACGGAGCTCTATTTAAGGTTCTTCCCCTCTCCGTTAAAGGGGCACTGACAACCCAAAGGTCGTATTTTTTTTTATTGTCTAAAACGATGCAACTTGTAGTCATAGACACGCAAAAAAAACCGCATCGCGAAAAAAAATTTTCCCGCGCGCGCGCGCGCCTTTTTAGTTTTGGCATTTGTATTTCCCGCCTTCACCTCCTCGCTTCTTTTGATCGGTGACGTCAAAAATCAGGAAATTTAGAAGCTTTGTAGGTGACATTTCTATAACATTTAATAACGGCAATCGTAAAACATGTTTTTTAACGCAATTGCGAACGCACTACGGCCCCTCTTTTTGAAATACCAGAAATCAGAGTTCGGTGTGATGTTGCTTCCTAGATTTGTACCCTCCCTCGGAAAACTTGGCAGCGCCCGTTGGCGAGTCGGAGAAAGACCGGTTTTTTCCCGCCGGCGCCTTTCTATCCCTCACCTCCTCCTCGGTTGGGGTCACCGTGACAACGGCGGAGGTCCGAAGGAAAGTCGAGTCGCAGGAGACCGCAAAATGTGACTCACTGCACTGGCGCGGATCGCGCGGGAAATTCAAATTCGGCATTTGGAAATTGTTTTTTGAATTCACAAATACTGAATTTTAAAGTTTCAAATTTTGAGGGTAATGTCCCGGCATCGTTTTCAATCGTTTCGGATAATAAAAAAAAATATGATTTTGGTGTGTCAGTGCCCCTTTAATCTGGCTATTACGGCAGCGCGGAGTCCGACGGGTGATCCTTTCGCATTGAGGCAGCGCTGATATTTTGAACTTTATTGGGGGCAAAGCGTGTGGGCATTTGGGTAAGTAGACACGTTACCCACAGACATACCATGTTTTTACTTAATAGGTTGGCGTAATGTTTGGACATTTTAGAATGTTATACAGCACGGTGCGGCGTTTCTGTTAATTTTCCACCCCTTGACTTCTTCGCCGCTTCATTATTCGGGTAAAGAATGAAACAGATGTTCAAAATGCCAACTGAAAAAAACAAAACAAAAACGGACGAACTTCGGAAGAAGCGAAAATCGCTCCAGTGTTTGAAGAAATGCAGGATATTTTGTGCACGTAAAGTGGAAAACATTAATGTCCCCATGTGGTTCATTACAAAAAGAGAATAATGTGGCATTTTGTTAATGTTTTTTTTTCTGCGTTCTTGCTTTGTTTTTAGCACTTCTGCCAGTCTTAAATAGGCGTTTGATAATCGGCGCTCCGATTAATAAAATCTTAATTTTGTAATTTTTTAGAATACTTGTGCAATCTCGAGTAGAACAGACGTAAATATCCGAGGTGTTCTGCTGGTAACTCTAGACGTTTCTTTCTATTGTTATCATTTCTTGAGCATTTCAAGCCAAGCTAACCTATAACTAGCTGCGCTCTACACATTTCATAACCGTGTCAAGCGTTCTTGGACACTGGCAGGGCGAGAATTCAAACGAAACGTTTCACGACGCCGCCATAAGGTGGGCGAGGAGATAGTTCTCACCATGGTTTGGGTACCCTCGAGCACAGTGTCAGGGAGGACCCCGCGGAGAATGATCTGTTGCTCCTTTAAGTGCCGCGCCCGCCATCGGCAAAGCCAACAGACGCGGCTGACTCTTCTCCAGGCGGGACACCCGAGACCGGAAGCCATGGACAACTACGCCGAAGCAAGAACCCCCCTTTTGCCGACGTGGGTTTGTGTTGTGTATGTTTGTTTGACTCCGGCTCGTCGAGCGTCCTGGGAAGAGGAATGTGACTTCTGCGGCGACGCAACGTCTGGGGATACTGCGGTGCCTCGGGCTGCGTGCGCCCTCCGTGTAGTGTGCAACGTGCTACTGCAAACTTTATGACCAGAAGAGAGTGTGGTGGGACGGACCTGCAGCGTGATGGACGAATGAGGGGACAGCACCGAGGGAAAGGAGGGCAGCGATAATTTTCAGGGGTTGTTTTTAACAGACGGGGGAGAAATGGAGACAGGAAGAGACGGATTTGAAAGCCGGACTCGTTTTTTGATTTTATTCGTGATACCGAAGACTTCCGAATAAACTAACGTACTAAACAACACGTCTTAATGTCGCTGATGGAAATTGGAGTTGGGAGCGACCATCAGGCCATTTGTGATCGGAGCTCCCGGCAAGCGGAGCCTATCTGGCGCAGTCGACAGATATCTGTCTTTGGGCGCTGAGGACGTGGCCATCTGGTGGAAGGGTGGACAAGGACGTGGAACTGTGAAGTCTCAAGCCACAGGACGAGCGGAACTACAACTCCAAGCTGTGAGCACAAGAACGTGCAGGTTGGTGTCTCTTGACTGCGGACTAGGCGCGCACCATGACCGAACGGTATGAGTTGCGTAGCGGCGGGGGCAGTCGGGGAGAACCAATTAACAACACAGTGGATTGGTTGCGGTAAATGAGACGAGCGACAGCAGGAGGTCATTAATGTCGGGCCCTGACCAGTTAGCAATGTTGCAGACGCAAATAAAATTAGCAGAAGTCGAATTGGAAGGAGAGAGATTGCGAAGTCAAAGTGGTGCTAGATCTATATCATGCCGCGGTTGCCGTTGATCTAGAAGGTGGGGACGAGGATCGGAGGCTAAGATACACCGCCATGTTGAAAGGCGTGTTAATCCCAACGTCGCCTCAATAGCCGTTGTGCCTAGGTGGTTTAAAGCTGTGTAGGCCACTGTGGATTCGTATGAAGTTCCGCATGAGTGGAGAGCGTGACTGGTGTTACCTCGCTTGAGTGAAAAGGCACGGGGCCTGTTAACTCGGCTATCTGAATAACAACGCAAGATTTATGCAGGACGAAAGGGTACGGTTCTAAAAGGCTCTCGGCGGCAAAATGCCGCAGTTTCTTTTCAGAAGCAAAAAGAATAAGCGATGAGACATGGGCACAATTTACCACGCGACTGGAGAACTACTTGATCGATTACATGCAAAGTTGTAAAAAACCAAAGATCGAAAGGTTCAGGGAATTGGTGGTCGCGGACAGGTTACGGGAAAGCGTGGGTCACAACACCCGTACTTTTATCATCCAGAACGAGAACGCTGGAGGGGCGCTAACCCCTGATGGCATGGCGGATCTTGCTGAGACTTTTGAGGAGAGCATTCGAAAAAAAAATAAGGTAGAGGGACAGGAATGCCGGGTACGGCGTACGGACGTTCGGGGGAGACACTGAAACAACGGGGTGCAGAGGCAAATCAAAGGGTTCCCGATATCATAAAAAAGTGCTTTCTGTGCCGATCTCCGACCCACATGGCTTGAAACTGTCCGAGTGCGGGTGCTAGGCAGGCAAATAAGGTGCATGTGGAAGGGGTAGACGATGTCCTGGTTGCTCGCGTTAAAGACGCGGAACTGGATATTGAGGGCTTCATGCGGCTGGCTATCGCGGTTAAGAAACAGGAGCTGCAGAAACCACAGATCGTGATCCTGGCGAGTGGTCACAGAAATTTTACAGGAAACTCTGATTCAGGAGCGAAAATTAGTGTGGTCAAAAGATCTCTCGTGCCCGATTACCAGCCGTCAGGCTCTAAGATAAGGATGAGAGGCGCCTATGGAGAACAGGTCACTGCTGACCTGGCCAATCTTCCACTGAGACTGCGAGACGAGCCGCAGTACGTCACGTATGGTCCAGACGAGATTGGAATACTTTGCGAAGTAACAGATACGTTAGCTTGAGGGATTGACGTTCTACTGAGACCTGACTCGTACGAGCAGCTATTGAAGCGGACTGCCCGGATGCCTGAACTTTATACCAATGCAAACGTGCCTATACTTTAGGAGCGCGAGGATGGGCCAGCTTATCTTGTGCTGGACGAGGTGATCACGCAGGCGACTGCAAGTGTATACTACAGTGTGAGCAGAGTGGAGATGCTCGTGATGTTGCAGAACGTGCGCGCTTCTGAGACAGCCAGATGAATGACCCAACACGGAAGGATGAATGGAAACAGGCGCATGCATACGGCCATAGAATGATTGTGGTGCATGCTCTCCTGTACCACCGAAAACCTGTTGGAGGAAGGTCCTGCACTCAGCTTACGCTACCAGAATCACGTCGCACCGACGTGTTGCGCCTAGCACACGATACGTCCTGGGATGGACACCTAGGCGAAAGAAAAACACTGCAGCGAATCAAGAGTGCATTCTTTTTGCCGTGGGCATCGGCTGAGGTGAAGCGGTAGTGTGAGGGTTGTCATGGATGTCAGGTGAGCTCTGCAGCTAAGATGCTCGACCGAGTCCCAATCACCCCGATCACAAGGCCAAAGTTGCCGTTCCAGGTGGTGAACATGGACTGTATAGGTCCAACTGATCTCCCTTCAGCTGGAGGGCATTGATATGCCCCTTGTTTGGTCGATCTGTGCACGAGATGGCCGGAGGTCTATGCTTACGGACACTAACCGCAAAAGCCGCTTATGATGCACTTTTTGTGATCTTTGCTCTACTAAGGGTGTCCGAAATGATTTGTTCGGAAAATGGGCCAAATTTCACAGCGCAGCTTACACAGGAGTTTCTGACAAAAATGGGAGCCACTTATCGATTTTCCAGACCGGGTCATCCCCAAAGTAATGGTCTCGTGGGACGCTGAAACGGAACGTTTAAGAGTACCATGTCATACAAACGGAAGGACGAAACTGATATCGGCATGTACTCTTCTTAACCCCCCCCCCCCCCCCCCCCCCCCCCCGCGGTCGTGTGTCACCCGACAGAGGTGTGCTCCTCGAGCACGGTCCAGGTAGCGACAGTACGATGTCGCCGTCCGCGGCATCGCCGGCATAGGCAGGGTCTTTGGGTCCGTCCTGCAGGGGGTGGCCGCGGTCCATGGTCCACGGTCCCCTGAGCAACCCTTGACGTGCCGTCATCCTTGGTGGCCTGGTCCACCACGAGCCTGGTAGCTATGTCGTTCTGATGGCAGAGTGTGGTGACGGTGTTGTCCACGAGGCATCTTCCTGGAGAAACAAAGAAGCAGACGACATGGGTGCTTAGCTGAGGGTTGAGCCTGGCGTTATTTTCGCACCCCTTCCAAAAAGGTCGAAATCACGGATATGAGGTGGGCACACAATCTTCTCCCCGCTCTCTTGAAAAGGGAGCAGATACGTGGAAGTAAAAGACTACCCCTAAAAAGCGAAAGAAAGAGAGCGGAGAAGACAAAAAAATGGGGTTCTTCTATTTGGTTTTACCGACGTGGAGACAACCGCCGCCGTGGAGACAACGGGGCTTCCGAAACGGGACTGCCGCCAGTGTCGTTCCGGTCCTGCGAAAAAAAAAAAAAATTGGGTTGTGTGTATGTTTATACAGTCTAGAACTTGGTCTGCCTCAACGGCCGACGAGTCTCCCAGCTGTAGATGAGTATTTTAGCCAGTGCAGTACAACCGCTAGCCTGGGGTATTTAACGTGCACCACGCAGTAGTGACACACGACCGCACGCCGGTACGATGCTCATCCAGATCGAAACGGGCAGGGGTGGGGATTGAACCCAGGATCCCTGGGTTCTGCAGCGCGAGCTTTCGCTCCACGTGCTCCGAGCTGGTGTGCGCCAGACCACTCGGCCACCGATCCCCCCGGTCCTGCGAGAGATCTTCGCCTTCTGCTTGAAACAATCGTTTGAGGTCGGTGACATGAACAGGTCCGGTTTCTTCACTAGACTCACAGTGAACTAGTTTGTAAGTGAGATGTGAGCACTTTGCATGCACCCGAAACGGACCTTCCCACCTGTTTGCGATGGAGGCTGCGAAGCCTCGAGCGGCGTCACTCAGTGGGTGAGTACACCGTAGTAAAATATCTCCCACACCGAACTGCAGTTCACGTGGCCCCTGGTTGTACTGTTCCGACTCCTACACTCGGGCAAAGTCGAGATTTTCTCAGGCCTCTCGAAGGTTGTCGGAGAATGGTTTTCGTGGGTACTCTGTGAACTTCACATGGAGGCGAAGCCTTCCCCCAGACCCTGTAGAAAAGGAGGCTGTTAAAAAGCGGAAACGAAAGCTCCTCGCTGAAATTCAATTGGGCGGGAGTGAGACTCGCTGACCGAGTGGTTGTCTTATGGGTTGCGAATGCCAGCTCCGGCAGTTTTGTGTCCCAGTCCTTGAGGCGCTCGGTGTAGGCCATTGACATCATCTTAAAGGGGCACTGACACGTCAAATTAATATATTTTTTTTAATCATCCGAAACAATTGAAACGATGGCTGGACATTACCCTCAAAATTTGAAACTCGGGAACTCAGTATTTGTGAAATTAAAAAAAAAAACTATTTCCAAATTCCGAATTTGAAGTTCCCGCGCGATCCGCGCCAGTGCAGTGACGTCAAATATTGAGCCGTCCTGCGAGTCGCGTTTCTCTGACGCCTCCGAAGTGTCATATTCTCCGGCGTCCCGCGAACAACGGGCTGCGAGTAGACGACGCTTGACTTTTGAGTTTGAAGTTATTTTAGGGCCCTTTCAGCGATCTGAAATTCTTTGAAACGGTGTGAGGTCGAAGAGAACGCGCAGCGGACTTTTGTGAGCGACGTGAGGGGCCACGTCGCGCCGGTTCTGCGTGAAAGGATGCCCCGGCGGTGTCACAACCGAAACTACGATACACAGACATCAATCCCAGTTGTTTTGTCCGTTTGGCGATTTCCTTTTAAAAGTCTGAGAGGTCGTCAGGCACCTAAAATGACCACTTGGTCCGACTGCTCGACTTACCGATCATCCTCTTCTATACTCTGTTTCATACATAGCGTGCAACGCAGGCAAAGCTAGCGCACCGGTTTGCACTGCCGGCCGCCTACGTTCGCCCCATAAAATAGTGCTGCCCCTGCAAGAACACAAAACAAGTAGAAAAATGTGCATCTTCGGAGTTAGTAACTTATAGTGGCGTTATGCTTTCGACGGAACACAGATTTTTTTTAATAAAAAGAAAAATATAATGTCAATTATATATTATAGTTTGAGTAAAGCTATACGCACTCCGGAGTGCACTTAGGTCGGAAATGGCTATACGCACACCGCGGAGAACTCATGCCATTTGGGTCACCCTTTTCGAACGGCGCGTGTATCACTGGGGAGCTTGTTAACACAGCCCCCCGCCTGCGTTCACGCTGCTTCGCGGCGACAGTATCGGATGCTAATTACAAAACTTAACCAGTACACGCCACTTCGCGGCGTCCAGCCGGCAACACAAGCCCCGCTGTCCCCGATCGCACCTCCGGAAAGGGAGTCTCATACCATTTAGTTCTGCGAAGTTTCGGCGACAACATTCGGTTTTCTTAGTGTTCATCGCAAAAAGAAATGTCGAAAATATCGCCAAATGCCTTGACAAAACAAAATGTTCCAGAAAAAAAAAAGGGAAAAAAAGTAGGCCCAACGCGGATCGAACCCGCGTCCACTTGCGTACAAGCGGTCGTCTTAACCCCTACGCTATGCCACTTTCTTTTTTATATAACAAGAACTTTATTTACAGTAAATACGCAAAGCAATTTTACACTCACCCCTTTTGCACATTGTTCACCGATGTCTGAGGAGGAACGCCAGCTGAAAAGTTCCATCCGTTCGAACGCCTGCTCAGGCAGTACCTGACGAAGGACGCACGTGGTCTGTGTTCTCGTACCATGGAAACTCCTCACAGCACCTCCGGCTGCTCACGCCGCTCTTCGCGCGTGCTCATACGTGCTCCCGCACACACCATGCGCGCCACGCTCAGCAAATAGTAAGGATGAAAGAAAAGAAAAAAAAATTACAAAAGGAAGGGGAAAAAAGAAAAAAGGAAACGAAAAGAAAAGGGGCTTCCCACGCGCACCGCCCCCCTCACACAACAACCGAACCCTGACCGCCAAAGGGCAGCCGACAGCCCCGGCCACCCAGAAGCCGGCGCCCCGGGCTATGGCCTCCGGACTCGAGTTGTCTCCTCAGGCCCTGCTACTCGTCTGCCCCTCCCGCCGCCCCCATGCCAGTCACCGAGACCACCCAGTCCAGTTTAGCCAGGAAGTAGTCCCAGGTTGGACGCGCATCCAAGTGGCACTGCACCATTGCTGTGCGCGACTGCCAGATGGCGTCTAGTCCCAGCAACACCAACACGCTCGTCGCCTCCGTCCTTTCTCCGTCACCGAGAAGGCGGTACTTGAAAGTACCCCACTCAACGTCAAAGGCCGACCTAAGGCGGAAGCACGTCCTCATCTCGTCCCAGAACAAGTAGGCGTTCGAGCTCTCGACGAGGACGTGCTGGATGGTCTCGGTGTTCCCGCAGAGGTCGCAGTTGAGAGACCAGGGCACGAAGACTCCCTTCCCATGCAGCCACGACTTGTCGGGGAGCACCTCCATGTGCATGCGGACGAAGAAGTCCTTTGTCGCCGTGGGAGTGGGGAGCCGCTGCACGAACCTGAAGAGACGCGCCGCTCCGTCGGGAACTGGTGGCGGCCTGTACAGCGGTGGCGGGAAAGTCGCTGAAACCGTGTCCCAGTATAGTTTCCTCTTGGTGACGGTTGTCAAGTAATCCCAAGAAAACAGGGCCGAGAAGAACTGTATGGCCTCTGCGATTTCGCTGTAAAAGCGCAGTTCCGCCGCTTTCGCCGAACGACCACTCGTGCTCACCATCCACCTCCCCAGGTAAGGGAAACCGAGGTGGTGCAGCGCGCTCAGGAGCGTGGGCTCCTTTGCGTCCCGGAATAGAAGGAACCGCTGCACGTTAAGCTTGATGATGATGTTAACTAGGCCGAGGCCTCCGCTTTCCTGGTGTAGGAACAGGTTGTCACGTCGCGTCCGCTCCCATGGCGACCTCCAAACGAAAGTGGCCCAGCTTCTGTGGATCTTCTTGGCAGTCACCCCCGGGCAGCAGACGGCCTGAGCCCTGTAGAACACGGCCGGGTAAGTCACGGTGTTGCAGACTTGAACGACGGTTGAAGACGGATATATATCTAGGCTGCCACGGCGATAGCTTCGCAACCATGGAGTTGGCGGCCCTTTTCCACACTGCCGTCGCCGATTGCCCCGTGTCGATAGGGCGCCAAGGTAGTTTCTGATCGAGGTTCTTCAGCCCATCCCTGCGAATCTTGGGGGTTGTGGCCCAACACCCAAGCCAAGCGCCAATGGACTTCTCTGGGTTAATCTCCGCGCCCGATGCGGCGGTGTAGACCTCCACATGCTGCAGGACGGCCTCCACTTGTTTCTTTGACGAGCAGATGAAGGCCACGTCGTCTGCGTATGCCAAGACGCTGACGTCCTTCCCGCCTCCCAGTTGCAGTCCCCTGATGCTCTGGTCTTCACTGATGGCGCGGCATAGTGGTTCAAGTTGCAATGCGAAAAGGATTGGCGAAAGGGGGCACCCCTGCCGGACCGATCTTCCTATAGGGATGCGCGCACCCTTGACTCCGTTGATGAGCAGCCGCGTGCCGATTTCGCGATAGCACAAGACCATCCACTCTCGCAGCCTCTCTCCCACGCCGAAGTGATCCAGCGCCGCCAGGAGAAACTTGTGGGAGACCCTGTTGAACGCCTGGCGGAGGTCGAGCTGCATCATAGCGAGAGGCTGGTGTCCCTCCGCGGTCACTTCGCAGACGGTGCGCATGAGGTGAAAGTTCCGTGCGATCGAGCGGCCGCGGATCCCGTAACTCTGATGGGGCCCTATGATCTTTCTGAGCCCGATGTCCAGTCGTCTCGCCAGGGTTTTCGCCAGAATTTTGTAATCACAACAGAGTAAGCTAATTGGTGGGAAGTCAGTCGTCTCAGCGATGGGGCCCCTCTTGGTTTTCTTGGGAATCAAAACCGCAAAGCTTTCCCTCATTGACGGAGGTAGTAGCTTTCGTGACTCTATGTCATTAAACACCTCAGCGAGGATGGAGCTAAGCGCGTCCGAAAACATTTTATAAAACTCTGCTCCGATGCCGTCCGGGCAGGGCGCCTTGTTACGGGAGAGCTTTTTAATGGCCTGCTGCACTTCGGATGGCCTAATGGGGCAGTTCATAACGTCGGTGGTCTCGTCAGGTACGGTGGGTGATCCATGTAGGATAGACACGAAGGCGTCCTCGTCCAGCTCCTCCTTCCGAAAAAGCTTCCCGTAGGCCTCCTCAAACATGGCGGCGATCTCTTCTTGCGAGGTCGCGACAACCCCCTTGCCACGCACCTCCCTCAGGGCGTTTTCCCTCACTCTCATTCTCTCGTGCGTGCGGAAAATCTTGGATGGCTGCATCACTCCCTCGAGTGCTTCAACCCTGCTCTTCACCTGCGCCCCTTTATAGCGTTCCTCCAGAAGTCCTAGCAGCTGATCCTTACAGTTTTTTATATCCTCCCGAAAGGCCCCGGGGTCCCTTTCTTCGTCTTCTAGAAGAATCTTAAGGGTTCTTGTGAGGTGGTCTCGTACCTGGCGTGCCTCGGCAGCCCTCCGACGGCCGAATGCGGAGGCGGACTCTCGGAACTGCTCCTTAAACTGTTCCCAGGAAACCGCATCCACGCCACTCTCGGCAAGCCCTTCCAGTGCGTGCCTCGTTTCCCTCACAAACCCCTCCTCCTCCAAGACGCCGGCGTTCATTTTCCACGTGGTGTCTCGTCGTGCTCGCCTGGGCCCGGGCCCTCCGGATCGGAGCACGGTGGCGACGAAGCCGTGGTCAGAGAAAGGTACAATTTTCGCGTCGTAAGATTGGATTCCATCGCTGAGTTCGCTCGAGACGTACACTCGGTCCAGTCTGGCCTGGGAGGCCCCTTGCCATCGGGTGAAGCGTGGTGAAAAACTGGCCAGCATCTCGGTGCTGTCCACGAGGTCAAAATCACGCACGGCGTCGCGAAGCGCGTTGGCGCCCGCGTCGGCTCTGGGGGCTGTTCATCCGCGCACTCTGTCCCGCGCATTAAGCACGCAGTTAAAGTCGCCGCCGACGATGAGCGCCGCAGGGGTCTCGAGGAGGGCACGATGCTCCGTGAAAAAAAACTTTCCGCTCGGTATCGGTGCTCGGTGCATAGACAGAGATAAGTCGAATTAGTTCGTTTCCGATGACACAGTCGGCCAACGCGAACCGGCCGTCCGCGCAAAGGGCAGGCTCAACCATCCTGATGCCCGTGGTTTTCCTTATAAGAATGGCAGTACCTCCGGCGCGGTTCGCCGTTAATGTGTGGACACACCAAAAAACATTGCCGAAAAATTGCACGAAGCTCTTGGCCTTTTCTGGCGAACAGATCTTGGTTTCTTGTAAAAAAATTATATCGGCCTTCTCTTCATTCAAAAGGTCCATTACAAAGGTTTTGCGCTTTCTTGCAGTGACGCTGACGCAATTAAAAGTGGCTATTTTAAGAGACTTGGTGAAGAGGGCTTGTTTTGGTGAGAAGAGGAAAACACTGAGCGGGCCAAACGGAGAGATTCTGAAGGGACGAGGAGGAATAATAGATCCTCTTACCGACCGGGAGGGGAGCTAATCCTTCTTGTGGAGGGGAACCGCGTCAAGCGACGACACGTTCATCTCCCGGCCCCAGGAGCGATCCCTGCTCGGTTTTCTTGGTTGGATTTCGGAGGCTACTCCGCGTTGTCCTGGCCGTGTCCTTGAGTGCGGCTCCCTCCCGTCTCAGCTGCGATTCCTCCATTGGAGCGGCTGTGCGCGCTGGCGGGCCGCTTCCCAGCGAGATTTCCGGCGCCGAGCCGGGAACTTTCCTCTCGGTGAGTGAATTGTCCGTTTTCGGTGCCCCCTCGGTTCCGATGCTGGCGACTGAAGCGCCGTCCGAGCATTCTTTCTCGCCGTTCTGGTGCTCCTTTTCTTTCTCCATTTCTTCGGCTCCCAACTCCTGTGGAATAGCTTCTGTTTCTGTCTCTCTTTGCGCTGTGTTCGTGCTGCTGGGCGACTCCTGAGGTTCGGCCGGTGGGAGATTCAGTGGCCGGGTGTTCGTGCCGCACTCCGTGCTTTCCCCGTCGTCCAGCAGATCGTTGTCCTGTGCCTCATCCGCGTGGCGCCGGGTCTTCGCGGCGTACGTGGGCACGCATTCCGCCTCCCCGTGGCCGTAGCTCCTGCATTGGCGGCACCACGTAGCCCGACATTGCCTCCTCATGTGCCCCAGCTGGTTACACCGGAGGCACCGCGGCGGCCTGCCTGGCACCGACACTAGCACCGGATAGAGGCTGACGCTTGCCTAGTCTGGTAGCTCGTCCTTCGTGGTGCCCTCCTTGAGCACGATGGTGGCGGAGCGGGTCGAAGTTTCCACTTCGTAGTTCCCACTCGGGGATTTCCACATTTCCCTGGATATCTTCACAATAGTGCCGTAGTCTTCGAACGCCTTGCGGATCTCCCCATCGGTCACGAAGGTCGGGAGCCAATGGATGCGAATCCCAATCTCCGTGACGTTCGGGTCGATCACGAGGCACCTCTTGCCCTTGATGACGAGCTCCTTGGCGGCAACCAGCTTTTCCTTGCTCTCTCTTGAATCCATCGTACATACCCACACGTGGTTGTACTGGAATGCTCCCAGCCCAACCACGTGCGCCATGCCGATGGCCTCCTCCAGCCCGTCAGCAAAATCCTGGGTTTTATACGGCCTACCTCTCGTGTCTCCGTGGAGGAAAACCGTCGTGGCCAGCCTTGGTCCGCTCGGCAGCGCGGGCAGGATGGTGCGGTATTCAGCGCTCCCGGCAGCCTGGCCGGCATCCGCAGCGGGGGCCGCCGCTCCGTCGGCATCGCGTCCGAGGAGGATCCGGTTGTCGCAGGAAGCTCTGGGAGAGACGTCCTTCCCCACGCGCGCCGGACAAGAAACTGACGCTATGCCACCGCTTAGAAAAGTCGCTGTGACCATTCGTTTTATACGAGTTTAGCGGAGTGCGTATAGCCATTTCCGTTCGAAGTGCACTCCGGAGTGCGTATAGTTTTACTCAAGTTGTTTACCGTTTTCGTCTGTGCGGCAGCCGCTTCGGGTTTTCGGGTTGCGCGGCTGCCCCTGCCTCGCCGGTTTTGAGAAGATGGCGTCCAAGCTGAAGTACCTCTCCTGCTCGAATCTTTTCGAAGGTTCGTTGTGCGAAGATCTCGAAAGAGTGCAAGCAGGTGATCGCCAACGTGTACGCGAGTACAAGAACGCGTTTCCCGTAGAAGTCGGTCCGTGAAGTCCAGGAGACGGTCAGTAACGACACCGGAGTGTGCGCGCGTACAGTCGCGAAGTACAAGGCGCAGTGCCTATCTGGCAAGGTGGCGTCCCCGAAGCGAAGACCTCGCAACGTGAAAGTTTCGAGCACGCGGACCGTGTTCTGAACTGCCTTCTGTTATGTCTGGTGTTAAAATCGGCCTTACGGCTTCAAAGTGAAACAAGACTCAAGAAGGAATCGTGCCGGTGATGACTCGTGTCTACTCGGCTAGGCGGACGATGCCCGTTGCTGCATTCCGACGCGTCTGGTTTCTTCTGCCTGCGGGACCGTAACCTTGGCCGGCTCCGTCTGCCTGAGGCACCTTAACCTTGGTCGGCTAAGTGGACGACGCACGCGCCCATGGCTGCATTCCGAGGCCCCTGCTTTCCTCGAAAAGGAAACAATACTCGATCCTGACCTTGACTGCCGTGTGTTTTGTACGCGTCTATTGTGAGTCACTCTCGGTTCATGGGGGCGCCGGAACCAGAGCAACGAGATACTGCCGTCTGGATGACTTGCACATACCGGCGCCAGAATTCCGACTCTGAAGGAAACTTGCATGAAGTCACATCACGCGAGAGAATTCCGAGCCATCTGACCAATGGCAGTGCGGTCCCCTAATCCCAGTATTCGTTATATAAAGGACCGTCCACCGCACTCTCAAGGTACTCTCTGATTTTCACACTACCATGGAAATAAACTGCTTTAAGTAGAGACGCCCTGAATTTCGACCGTTCTTCCGTTTTGACGAGGCCGGCGTGGGGTTCAAGCGGAACACCAGCCCCTAGTCTACCCCCTTATAAGTAAAACGCAAAAAGAAAAGAGGAACTGAAATAGGCACTTCCGCAATGCCCACAATCTTGCACAAAAAATACGTCTAAAAAAACAAAAACAAAAAAACCTTGCGATTTAAGTTGATTCGAACCACCGCCACCGAGACGTCGGTATCGCCAGAGCAGCGCCTTGTACCGCTCGTCCACGAAACGCGCGGAGTATTAGATGTTTTTGTGTTTTTTCATGCGCACTATTTCAGTACCTTTCCCAGCGTTGCACGCTATGTATGAAACGATGTATAAATGGGTCAAGCGCCGCCATGATTTCTGAGGGAGGATAAAAAGCCAGGAGGTGGCATCAAACCGGACTTTGATTTTCGGTATTTCAAAAAGAAGGGCCGTAGTGCATTCGCAATTGCGTTAAAAAAAAAAAAAAAAAAAAAAAAAAAAACGCGTTTTACGAATGCCGTTACTAAATGCTATGAAAATGCCGCTTACGAAGCTTCTAAATTTCATATTTGACGTCACAAATCAAAAGAAGCGAGGAGGTAGCAGTGGGAGAGAAGGGCGCCAAAAATAAAAAGGCGGGCACACGCGTGGAAAATTTTTTTTCGCGTTTTGGTATATTTTGCGCGTCTATGACTATACTTTCATCGCCTTAGACAAAAATTTTTTTTTTTTCCGTGATCTTTTCTTGTGGGTGGTATGGGGAAGTTATTTTGTGTTTAATTCCCAGCGCCACGCGTGCGTCCAAGGACACTTTACTCGTTAGGTAGGAGTAATTATCGCTTACAAGCTATGCTGGAAAGCCGAACCTAGCGAATTTTTCAAGTAGGCAGTCCCAGATTTTTTGCCAATCTAACTTTTGCAGAGGAAATAACTCAACCTAATTCGTGAAGTAATCGGTTACCACAAACAAGGAATGATTGCCCCGGGGACTACGTGTGAAGCGGCCCATGACGTCACAGCAACAAATCTGCCAAGACATATACTCTTAAGAAAAAGCTATTAGTATTTACTAGGTAAGAGCTAGTAACCGCTTGTCACATATGTTCATTGGTACCTAGTAACCGAAGGTAGTAACGGTCAAGCTACTAACGGTTACTAGGTCAAGAAGCTAGCAACTGTTACTAGCCTCAAAGTAGAATCCATGTATTTTACTACCTCTAGCTGTTATATTTTTCTTTTGTGCAGCGTGGAATGAGGAATTGCATTGGTAGCAGCCTTGTACTAAAGTTTATAGTAAGACGTTAATCGACAATAGTTGTGGCCTGTACAGTTTATTTTGATCTAACTCTTTTCATTTTTGTCCAGATCTTTCTTCCATCAGGTGCTTTATTACATACCGGAAACATATTTCCTCACACAAGTTAGTGCTGCGAGGACTGGGTAAATCCGATACTCGCGTCTTCATCAGTGACATCCCCCTAGACGGGGGGGGGGGGTGTAAACCCTCCCCCCCTTGTTTTTCTGAAGGCACCCACTTAATTCGCAACGACTCCTCTATTCTCAATGCCCCCCCCCCCCCTACCCCACCCTCACGCCCTTCCCCCTAAAATTGAACCCCCCCCCCTCCCTGATTTCAATTCCTGGGGAAACCCCTGATCTTGATGTTGTAAACATAATTGGAATGCTAGCACAGTTTGTCAGAGATATGCTCCCATTTGAGGCTTAATTTTGTAGCTCCCCTTGCATCATTGTAGAAAAGAATGTAAACAACCAATAAAGAAAAAATCACCGTAAAACACTTTACCCCTCGATCACTCATTCTCATACTGGGGCAATCAAATGTGTTTGCATTCGAGTTATATAATGTTTTACATAAGTCAAATGCAGCAAAGGTATACTGGTGCACAACACCACCGTGTCAGATCTTTCTCTGGGTGATATTTTAGGGAAAGAGGGGTATTTAATTCAGTGTCTCCTATAGGTTATTCGCCTGCACAGGTTCACTCTTACGACTGCAGTACTCGGCCGCAGCTGATTACAAGGTGTTTTACGGGGCGAAACAAATACTGTAGAAGGACGATACAAATGCTCGTCATTGCAGGCTTCCTAGGCTATCTGCTTCAATTACTAGTCTTCCTGCCAGTGATGGCGAGCGAAACCTGACAACCGACATGGGGATTCCTTGCACACATGCAATGAACTCCTTCTGCACTCGTGAATTTTTTAGTTTATTTTTTAAAGGTACACGGGAGTTTGAAGCCATGGAGAGACGCCTGATTTGCACAGATTGTTCTGGCCCTCACAAGGGCCGTTGGGTAGACCAAATCACTGACAGAGTCATGGTAATAAAAACCCCAGACTGAGGAACACAGAAAGGGGACGAACACAACACAACACTGACAGAGTGCCTGTTACACAATTTCCTCGATGCCGCTTAGATCTTTGCTAGATTCACCGGAGGAGATACTCGTGTTTCCAACAGTGAATGCCACTGGCTCAATGTCACTGTCGACAATGATGTCCCGTTCTCACGCTTTTCACCTTCAACACGCTCAGCGTGGGCACAACAGTTTTGCGAGTCTTCTTGGGTCACAGATGCCAGTGCTTCTGGTAGAAGCCGCTCCACCTCTTGGAGCGTGAAAAGCTTGTTCTTGCTCGCCACGTAGCCCTTCACTTTGCTCCATACCAGCTCAATGATTGAATTCACAGTGGTACGGAGGCAGTCGCAGGACTTCGTGGCTGCGGGCAGCTGCCAATGTGTCAATCCGGTACACAGTGTCGGGTGTGTTGACCTTCTTGGAAAGCTCGAGGAGTTCTGCCCTCACCATGTAAGCAGACCATGAAATTCCTTTCTTTGTGAGCCATGCCTGGATGTCGGCTTTCCGAGTTGACGACGTAGGTGCTTTTTCCAGAGCAACACTGTGGTATGGAGCATTGTCCATCACTATGATGCTTCTGGGAGGAATCTTGGGTGGGAGCTGGCTTGAAAACCACCCTTCAAAGTAGGTGCCATCCATCTCGGAGTGGTAGTCCGCATTGTTGCCTTTCTTAGCCCTGAAGAAGTCGGCAGCACCTTCGACGAAGCCTGTTTCGCTGCTCCCAGCATGCACAAGAATCAGACGGCCTCTTTTGCCAGACGGCGCTGCCTGACCTGTCTTCAAGCCCTTCAGAAACGCGTCCTGCGAGGAATTTAGAGTCTTGTCTTGCCAGTCGAATTGGTTGGTGTGTCCGGCGTTCACCCAGGTTTCACAAAGGTAGACGATAGACCTGCACGAAACAGGGCAGGAAGAAACGTGTCCACCTTATAATGTTATTTCAACTTCTGTGTTACATCCGATATCACAACAACGTAACGCGACATAGATCATTTACTGGGTCAGGCTTAATTTTGCACACTAGTTGACTATGAAAAAGTAAAATGAAGTTATGCGCTAAAAGTTTCTTGAAATCTACGTACCTCAATTAGAGCAATCCGTGAGGTGAGAAAGCTGTTCCAATAGCTCAAGGATGACATTTAACGATTCTGAAATTATGGTCAAAGCTGGAAATATGTGCGACGCGAAGACTGCATACATGTTCCACATCAGAAAATTCATATAGCACGATCCGCACCTGCCCTGTCTTCGTAATTCTTTGATGGCTCGCAGATGCCTCCTCACGCTAGGCAATGATGTCGCTGCGCACGATAAGCCGCCAGTCTCCGTTTTCTCTTCTCAAACGTGAAGCCGATATCTTTGAGCAACTTCCACAAAGTCGTCTTCGACAGGTCGGGCAGCTCCTCGTCTTCGTTGACAGCCTCCAATACGCTATCAAGAGAAGGAATCTCCCTCTCGGAGTACTTGCTATACACCTTCAGGTGAATGGCGCTGAGATTCCCTCTCGGAGTACTTGCGATGCACCTTCAGGTGAATGGCGTTGAGATTCCCTCTCGGAGTACTTGCGATACACCTTCAGGTGAATGACGTTGAGAGTCCCTCTCGGAGTACTTGCGATGCACCTTCAGGTGAATGGCGTTGAGATTCCTCTCGGAGTACTTGCGATACACCTTCAGGTGAATGGCGTTGAGTGTGAACTCGTCACGCTTGACGGTCCACGTGCTCGAAACTTTCACGTTGCGAGGTCTTGGCTTCGGGGACGCCACCTTGCCAGATAGACACTGCGCTCGCCTTGTACTTCGCGACAGTACGGGTGCACTCCGGTGTCCTTACTGACCGTCTATAGGATTTCACGGACCGACGTCTCCGGGAAACGCGTTCTTCTACTCGAGTACACGTTGGCGATCACCTGCTTGCACTCTTTCGAGGTCTTCGCGCAACGAATCTTCGAAAATATCCGAGCAGGAGAGGTACTTGAGCTTGCTGCGTAAGACGCCATCTTCTCAAAACCGGCGAGGCAGGGGCAGCCGCACAACCCGAGAACTCGAAGCGGCTGCCGCACGGTAGAAAACGGAAAACAATTTAAACTAGTGTACATTATCTTTTCTCTTTTATTGAAAAAAATTTGTGTTCCGTCGAAATCATAACGCCATTATCAGTTTTCCGAAAATGCACATTTTGGCGACTTTTTTTTTTTTTTTTTTTTTTTGCAGGGCCGCACTATTCTATGGTGCGAACGTAGGCACGGTCGGTCGGCAGTGCAAACCGCTGCACTATAGCTTTGACTCCATTGCACGCTATGTATGGAACGGAATATAGAGCTCCGCCATTTCTGCCGTCGCGGCGCTCTGGCCAGTCGCAGCAGCTGAGCGGCACGGATAGCACCAGGTTGGAAATTTTTCGCCGCGGCAGAGCGGTAGCTTCCGCGCTGGCCACTCACAGCGCGGCGGGAAATCACGTGACAGGAGGAGAAACATTTTGGGAAAGGTGGCGCATGTTACGGCGGCGTTTTCACGTTCTTGAAGCAGACGACAAGCAAAGAAAGCACGCAAGCGACTGGTTTGCGGTTTCCTTTGTCTGGCGGGTCGAGCTTCTTTGCTTCAGCAGTCGCGTCGAACTGTTCAGGAGATTATGGAAGAGGGAAATAGCTGTCCTCTTCCTCGGATTTTGTTTTCTCAATTATTACGCGGCTCTTTCTTACTTTGCTTGCCTGAGTACCAACTGTAGCGAGCGCAAGGGACGCTAATCGGAAGCGGCTTCTGCGCGCGCTAGTGAGAAAAACAAAAGAAGAAGAAGAACTGAGCGACATTGACGTCTCCTTTCCAATAGAGATAGGCACACCAATTCAGGCACTATGCCCCCCTTTCGGATATACCAACTACTCCAATGCCGTCCAGGAGGTACGGGTCGGCCATATCAGATGCAGTCTTTACATCCGAGGAAGGCGTTGCCAGTGACGCTGCCGAGGATGATCTGAGGTTTCGTCCTCCACGAAAACAAAAAATTGAAAAACAAAAAGCCATACACAAGTAAGACCAAGGATTATTTAGTATTTTAAACGCTTTTTTTTATTTTATTAGGCTGAAATTAAAGGGGAAACTGAAAACGAAGGCATTAAAATTGTTGTTAGAATAACCGACCGTGTGCATATGCTTGCTGCAAGCAACATTGGTTATCGCAGCGGCAAAAACCGCTCATCTGAAATGAAACCTCGCGGTCCGTCCCGCCGCGCCGCTAGCCGCAGCGATTTCGGCCGCGGAATCGCTGCGTGTGAAACCCGCTTTACACTTCTCGTCGTCAGCATAGACGGAGAAAATCGATGCCCAGTTACTTTGCGCACTTTACGTCTTAGCTTTGCTATTCCGCGAGCCACAATTCCTTCGTCAACCGCACATCACGGAGGAGTGGTAAACCATTCGCGAAACCAAAAGCCGCTCTCAAAAGAGTGAATTTGAAGCAGTTATTGCACGGTAACCAGGAATGATCGCGAGGCGTGAAGAAAGGTTAAAGGGGCACTGACACCCCAAAGGTCGTATTTTGTTTTTGTCTAAAACGATACAAGTAGTAAAAATATAAACGCAAAAAAATACCGTAACATGAAAAAAAAAAGAAACATTTCTTTACGCACGCGCCTTTTTATTTTTGTCGCCTTTCCCTCCCCCTCCTTACCTCCACGCCTCTTTTGATTTTTGATGTCAAATATTATGAAATTTAGAAGCTTTTTAAGCGACATTTGTAAAACATTTAATAACGGCATTCGTAAAACACGTTTTTAACGCAATTGCGAACGCACTACGGCCCATTTTGAAATACCGAAAATCGGGGTCCGATGTGATGTCACCTCCTGGCATTTTATCCTCCCTCGGAAAACATGGCGGCGCTCGACGCATGTTGGCCTTGAGGAGGATATGTGTGTCGGGGAATCGGATGAAGTTCTGTTGTTTAGGTGGCCGACAACCTCTCAGACTTTGAAAAGGAAATCGTCAAACGGTGAAAGCAGTTTGGTTTGGTGTCTGTGTATCGCAGTTTCAGGTTGCGACTTTGCCGGGGCAGCCTTTCACGCAAAACCGGTGCGACGTGGCCCCTTACGTCGCTCACAAAAGTCCACTGCGCGTCCTCTTTCGACTCTTCCGACCTCGCACCGTTTCAAACAATTTGAGAGCTCTGAAAGGCTCTAAAAGAACTTCAAACTCGAAAGTCAAGCATCGTCTGCTTGCAGCCCGTTGTTCGCGGGACGCAGGAGAATATGACATTTCAGAGGAGTCAGAGAAACTCGACTCGCAGGACGGCTCAATATTTGGCGTCCCTGCACTGGCGCAGATCACGCGGGAACTTCAAATTCGGCATTTGGAAATTGCTTTTGTACTTCAGAAATACTGAATTTCCAAGTTTTGAATTTTGAAGGCAATGTCCACGCACCGTTTTCAATCGTTTGGGATTATTAAAAAGAAATATGTCTTTGACTTGTCAGTGCCCCTTTAAATCGCTTGCCACCAGACGGCAGGGTCAAGCAGAGTAATTGCAAGTAGCTAGGCTAGGTGGCGCTAGGTACCGTCATATTCATGTTCTGCAAAAAAAAAATATTTTTATTTGCTCACGCCATCATCGCGCTTCGGGACCTTCGAGAAGCTTTATTCTGCACACATGTAGATACAGTACGCATACCACTAGCATCAGCTGAACATATAGGTTGAGCGCGAACACATGCACGGCACATAAAAGCATCAATACAACAGCACACTAACCCGATCACTACTCTTGAGCTTTGCGTTTTCGCCTTTTATACTGGTCGTTTTGAAGGTACGGATTCTATCGGTTACCACCTAAGCAATAAATAATATTCCCAGCATGTTCATATCTTTTCAGCAATGTCACACCTCTCAGAGCATTTTGAACGGTTCAGGGGATGAACCTCTTAGTAAAAAGTAAACGCTCATGTCGTAATTGTTTGAAAACTAATAAATTCAGCCGCTTCAATTCGGTTTCAAGCCATGTGCTTGCTTAACCGCACGACACGTCGTAGCCAGTATTTCTACTATAGTGTTTGTTTATCTATTTGTGTTCTTCGCGTGTGGCTGCAATTGTTGTCTTGAATTAATCTGTGTAGATTACAAAAAGGAGTCTGCCGACATGATTAACCTGTGAACTTAAAGCCCACCAATGTAGGTTCGACGGTGTCACAGAAGTAACTTCCTGCAGATGGCGTCGACCGTGCTATACCCAAACAATTTTTTTAAATAATCATTGTGTTACGTTGGTGTTATCAATCTTATGTGCTTATCGCGCCCAGCACTCGGGAGATGTTAAATATATAAAAAAAATCAGGAACTTGCACATTATCAGTTCTGCAAAGATTTATATAGTGAACAGAGCATAGCACGTTCAACTTAAGAAAACAATTCAGTGCAGGCAAAGTTTCAATGTTCAGATATCTGTAATTGCTCTTCATAGTGAAGTAAAAACTGCGTAAGTTCCACGGCAGGCTTTCTATTAGTGTTAAAAAGTGTTGGGGTGTTTTAAAAAGCTCGCACCAAGTATTTTCTTGAAATACATAGGTTCATGGAAACTATTATGTGGAT
Organism: Ixodes persulcatus; assembly: GCA_013358835.2. Taxonomy (NCBI): domain Eukaryota; kingdom Metazoa; phylum Arthropoda; class Arachnida; order Ixodida; family Ixodidae; genus Ixodes; species Ixodes persulcatus. The sequence continues at coordinate 92,940 of JABSTQ010010740.1, forward strand.
GTTTGGAGACAGTCATGGTGAGACCAATCTTTAATGTCAAGTGTTCCACTTATTCAGAGTTGGTTGAGCCTGTAAATATTGTAGGTCGCAATTTTAATTTTTATTCTATGCAATATGGGCACAATCATCCGCAATGACTAGCTCTACCTAGGGGAACTTTATATGTTTGCTACGACAATATGGTTTCGCAAAACTAGGTATTTCTTTGATTGAACTCCTGCACTAACCTTGTCTCTGGAAAACTTTTCATATTCTTTACGATGCTGAGATAACATTCTGAAAATAGTTTTTCTATACTCCGTTCCACCTTCAGTCCGAGCGCAGTGGACGCCACGAGCCATCCCAGCCGATCCAGCGCCGGGAGAAAATCGCGTGACCTGCCGGTTTGGCAGGGTGCTCAAGGTCACATGACACTCTCTCAACGCTGGATTGGCTGGGATGGCTCGTAGCGTCCGCGGCGTTCGGACTGAAGGTGAAACGGAGTATAGAACTACGCTAGATATTTCCAGTTCATCAGGCTTTCTCGCAAATCATTCTAGAGAGCCAAACCCTGTAATGTACAGAGGGAACTCACCCAATGACGCGGCTGACAGTCCTTTTACATCTATGAAAAACAGTCGGCGTTGTAACAGTAATAATGGCATGCCACTTGCTTATGTAATTCTCATTGTGGCAGACAAAACTGCTTTTTCCGTCTACACTCATTTTCGTTGGACTCATTCACCGAACTCCCTGTCGAGACTGCAGCACTTGGTTCTGCGAAGTAATTTGCATGAACGAAGATGCAACAAGTTTCTTTGAGTGTGCGTCTAACACATATTCTTCATATTGAATGTGCTAACTGTATTCATGACCATATCCATAATTGTATCTATATTCTAACTAATAATTTTTATTTTGACATTTGAGTTTCCGACAGTACTGTTCCACCCAGCTGTGCTTGTTGAGCCGTACTCAAGCCCATATATCTTGTCTTTCACTAGTACAATAATATATAAAAAAAATGTTGATGCCGAGTGAGAATTCAAGGTACCGAATCTGTCATGCGAGTTAAGAACCAATAAAAAGCTCTATAGAGGACATTTTGTTAAAGAGGGCTGTATAGGCGTCAGAATAGAACATGCCATGCTAAAAAAATGCAAACTCTTGTTAGGTATCCAAGGATGACAGTGCTGCGCCATTTCTGATGTCACAAAACAATCAGTGGCATACAGTGTTCCTTATGGATGTTTAAACAGTCAAATGCTATGACTAGAAGTTTGATTCAAGAACGTTCTTGAATAAAACCGACTCATGCATGACTATGTGGCAAACATTCATTTTCTTGTGCATTATGGTTTACCAAGTCTAGTCTGCACTGACTTATTGCAATTATGCTGAAACTGAGAGGGGTTCTCTGGGTATGAATATAGAGATAAACATTTCTTGAAATCAAAACATTTGAGAACGGACTAAAGGAACGATATTAAAGCTGTATCTTAGATTCTTTTTTCTTTGTCTTATCTCTAATGTTCACTTTATTTCACGTGAGGTATTTAGTTTTTTAGAGCGCAGCTCTTAGGCGCCGGTTTCGGCGTTTCGCGGCGTCGCCGTTGGTGTAACCACCCCACGAAACTTAGCAGGAAATTGAATTAATGTTAAAGTCATGTGACGTTAATTTTTCTGCTAAATCTAGCGGAGAAACTGAATTTGTTCATGGGTGACGTCACCCGAAGTCATGTGACGTGATTTTCCCCGCTACATTTAGAGGGAAAACTGAATTAATGTTAAGATCACGTGTCATCAATTTCCTTGCTAAATTTAGGGAAGAAACTTAACCCGCTAAGTTCAGTGGGGAAATTTTCACGCCATATTTAGCGGGAAATTTAGCAGACATTGTTTTGCTAAGTTTAGCATGAAGTTTAGCGAAATATTTCTAGCTAAATTTGACGTATAAAGTTTCCCGCTAAATTTAGGGAAATTTACCGCTAAATGGGAGGGAGCAGAAGAGGAGGAGGGAAGGGGGAGAAGGGGCATACCCTCCCCTCCATACCCTCCCATCCTCCCCCTCAAGAGCTGCGCTCTATTTTCGCATTACAGAGAATTGTAAACGTCTTCCATTTTTCATCTCATGCTCATTTGATTTTTATATCGCAGGTGCGCTCGCAGCACAAATCTAGGTTTTGCTGATCCTCCACGCACAAGTTAGGAACTCCTGAGCGGCAAGAGTGGGAGTTTGGTCTAACAGCTCAAGGGACACCTTTGTTCAGTATTGAATTTATAATTATCATCTTTTGAGCAAAGTTGAGCTTTGCTGCATGTAATTCTTCTAGAAATAAATACTTGTTGCCAAATTTACCACGTGACTACATTTCGCCAAGGCTATTAGTGTTCCTAGAGGACCTAGGGACAAGAGCTTATTGGTGTGCAATCATCATGCTTGTTTAAACCACTCGCTGATGTAGAGACTCGCTGACATACAGCGTTCCTATGAAACGCTGGATGTCAGCGAGTCTCTTCCGCACGATGCAAGGGGGGAAAGAACCATACAATCATATCGTATTCGGGGACATTCTACAGGGTATTTTTTGTATGCTTTACAAATTCGTTGAAAAAAAAAGTGAAAGCCGTTTACAACTCCCTGTAACGCCGAATTGGAGCGCAGCTCTTGAGGAGGAGCAGGGAAGGGTACTCAGGGGAGGGTATACCCCTCCTCCTCCTCCTCCTCCTCCTCTTCATTCTTCCATCCCCTCCGGGGGGGGGGGGGGTCACGTGACCCCGGGGGGGGGGGTCACGTGACCTCGAGGGGGGCGGGGGTCACGTGAACTCGGGGGGGGGGGGTCACGCGACCCTCCCCCCCCCGAGGTCACGTGACCCCCGGGGTGGTCACGTGACCTCGGTCACGTGACCGCGCGGTGCATTATGGGACATTTTCCATAATGCACCGCGCGGTTACGCCGACGCCGACGGCGACGCCGCTCAAGCCGGAAACGGGCGCCTAAGAGCTGCGCTCTAAAAAGTCGTGAAAGCTATACTTACACAGTCTGTGCACGTGAGTGATATGGCCAGGGGGCATTGTATAAAGGGCTAATTATAATGATGAGTCGGCTTATTAAACGGAAGTGCAACACTTCTTTCAAAAACCTAGGTGGAGGTTGATTATATCGTAGTTTTATCCCGTGAATCTGAATTTCACGTTGTTTTCCGCAAAGATATAACTACAAGTGAGAAAACACAAAAAAACGACCGACCAGTAGTGACGTCGTAAGAGGATCTTTCGGCCGCCAAGCGTATGTCGCTTGAGGGCCGCGCGTCCGATCGCAAGCTTTCTAGGTATATTCTCCCGCACTTGCACTAGTCGTGACGTCTATTTCTGCCCTTTTTCAAAATAGCGTGTGCGTACGGAGATTTCGAAAGCTCCTGTTGTGACGTCCCTCTCCGGGAAAGAGTGCCTCCAGTGATACTTTAAAAAATGATTCTATGCAGCGTCGATTTACCAAATTAAGAAATGATTTTGATATTTGAGATCCTGGAGGTTAAATGAAGAAGTTTGAAGATGTGTTTTCTCGAATACAAAACCGCTTGAGCTTCCCTTTAAGTATAATATGTTCCTTAAAATTTTAGATAGTGAAAATAGACCAATGGTTCCCATCAGAAACTTGCTAAGCATCATCGAAAAACACAAAATAAACTTTTTTTGTGAAGATATAAGACAAAAGCTGCATTTTACGGCGTTCTAAAAAGATGCTCAATTTAGATGCGTTTCTAGACTTAGGTTTCTTATCAGAGCGCATCTTTGCGTCCGCGGTCCTGCTGCCCCGTGGCCGCAGGGCAAAGCCAGCCCCTCGCCTCTTCGTAGGATGGAGGGAAGCAGGGAGCACGTAAGTTGCGCGCCTAAGCCCCTGGGGAACAGGACCGTGGGCGCAGAGATGCGCTCCGATTAAAAACCGAAACCTAGAAACGCGCCCAAATGAAGCGTTTTCACGGAACGCGTAAAACGCTACCCCTGCGTTGTATCTCTCTAAAAAGAGTTGATTTAATCTTTTTCGATGACTGTCAGCAAGTTTCTAATTGAAACGATATGCTCATTTTCACTAATTCGAAAGTTAATTAACGAATTGTATTTAATTGCCCGACTGATCGTCACGATTAGGCCCCTGTACTATGTCCCCCTGGCCGTATAACTCACCTGCACAAACCGCATAGTATGTGTATCTTTCATGGCCTTTAGAAACAAATATGTAAATCTTAAAAAGATCGCCATGTATACCAGCGAAAAGGCTATACCAGCATGGTAGAGCCATGTGAGTGAATTTATCCACATGGCTCCACCATGCTGGTGTCGCCTTTTCGATGGTATAAGATGTCCCATATTAGGTTATGCTAGTATGGTTCCGTCCGCCTCCATGGTTCCGTGCGCTTACATGGTTCCGTCATAATTCACTACGCTGGTATAGGATGTCCCATAATACGACACGCTTTTATGGTTACGTTCGCCTGTATCGTTCCGCTTCAATCTACTATGCTGGAGCCGCCTTTTCAGTGCTATAAAATGTTCCATATTACGGCATGCTTGCATGAGGCTTGTTCCATCACCTTTCCATCATCAAGATTTTCCAACAGGGTAACCTCTAACTAGACCACAATGTAGGCTGGGCGGCAGTGTTTTATAAACATTCATTAATGAAACTAGAGGATAATCAATGTGCGATCGAAAAGCGTATATCTATATCTTTTTTTTTACGAGCGTCAAAGTTGCGGAAGCTGAGACTGTAAAATTAACTCCCTTGGAGAATAATCAGACATGATTTAGTTTCAACATAAAAGACCACCAGCACGCTGTATTAACTAAAATATTTTCTTATACTTAGCCCGTGTGAGTTAAGGAGTTCCTGTGAACTGCGTATAAAGACTCCACGTGTTCGTCTCAACGTTGATACATTAAAAATGTCAGTCATAACCCTCTCTATAACATTCGACGCCCTTCCGGGAACAGAGGCCGTCCTCCGTAAAGACCGATTCAACTCAATGACGCAGGTATTTCTTTTTTGACTCAGTCACTACCGGGTGTTTCTACTTTAAATTGTACTTCCATTGTGTTCCATTTTATATTGCTTCTGCCTGATACTTCTATAAAAAATACGGACCCATTCGATTATTCGCCACAACGCGGTCATCAAACGCCTCGCGAGAGCGCAGCTCGAACCCCCGACGAAATGGCTAGATCCCAGGGGAGTTCCCTGTGCGGTCACGTGGCCGTGGTGACCGGAGGCGGAGGCGTTATTGGTCAAGCGATTTGCCATGTGTTAGCCGAAAAAGGAGCTCAGGTGATCGTCGCTGACATCAATATGGCTGCTGCCGAGGCCGTAGCGAAGGGTCTTCCAGGTTTGTTGTTCTACCTACATAATTCAAAAATAGTGATGTGTAAACAATGTTACTCACTGTATGCTTCAACGAAGCGAAGAAAGGAATTATATAAAGCTGCGATCTATCAACAGGCATTCTTAATCCCCTTTTTGTTTTAATATTTCTCACTATATATGTTTTTCCTACATAAAATTAGCTTAAGCAGTCTCGATTACAGGTGCAAGTGCTAATAGCTCAAGTTTGGAAGTTCCATTCTTGTTTAAAGAACTTCGTTTATAAAGAAGCCTTTTGGGAAGATTCCAATTAAAAAATAATTGAGGTAAACTTTATTTTCATTGATTTGGTATTTCTTTTGCAAATTCAATTTTAGTAAGGTATAAAAAGCCGAATGATCTTATGTATACGTACTTAACTTACTTAAAAAAAAACAAAAAAAAACTTCTAGATTCTAGATCAAACAACAGTCTTTTTATGCCCTTATTAACTTCTCCTAGTTAGTGAAAAAGCTCAGACCACTTAGGAATGTTAGCCTATTTGAAAAGATTGTTTTGTTTTTGAGTATTGTTTCTATCAGTTTCTTCTAGTCTCTGGCATTGTTTTACAGACCACTCTATGCATTATTTTCAGCGGTGCACGATCATCAAAAACACATCGCAATGCACGTGAATGTTGTGGACTCGTCGTCGGTGCGGTTGATATTTGCCGCCATCCAAGAAGTCTACGGCAAGGCTGCTAGCATTCTGGTGAACTGCGCTGGTACCGGCGCAATATTCACTTCGATTACCGATACAAGCGAATATACGTTTGATCGAACCGTCAGTGTTAACCTGAAGGTAATCAATGCCACAGCTTTGTACAGTGCGCCCCAAACTTAACGCCGCCACTCGAACGCCCGACGTTCGCGGAGCGGCGCTATCCTGGCGGCAGCCGTTTCAACTAGTCGGTCACGTGAAGGCCATTCCCAATCTCCGGACCGGGGGAAGGGGAGGTAGCAGGGCCGCCGCTAAGGGCCTCTGACTCTGCGAATCACAGACTCATATCGTCAAAATCGCGTGGTTTCTTTGTGCTTTGTTTGCATTTTAGCAGCGCCTTCAAGCTTTCTCCTCTACGGTGCATTATCAAAATTTCTTTGTTATCAATCTTAAAGGCGCAAACAAAAAATAAAAAAAGCGAGTCTGACGATATGAGTTTGTGATTCGCATAGTCAGGCGCCCTTAGCGGCGGCCTTCTACCTCCCATTCCCCCGGTCCGGAGATTGGGAATGGCCTTCACGTGACGGACTAGTTGAAACGGCTGCCGCTAGGATAGCGCGGCTCCGCGAAAGTCGGGCGTTCGAGTGGCGGCGTTAAGTTTGGCTCGCACTGTACATAAAATCGTAGCGGTCATGTGTATGAGTTATTAGGAATTTTTCGTAGATCGTTTTCGCCGTTGCACAACGTTCTACGTACCCTTCTACAGCAAACGGAACCCCACAGACACGGGTAGTTGCATCCTCGTTGCAAGAACGGCGGAAAGGATCATGGAAAATCACTTATTAAGTACAAACTCTCCAATATTTTTGCTGGAGCACTGCATTAGGCAATTGTACGTAAATAACATAATATGAATTAATACATTCAATCGGTGCTACGCACCAGTATAGACGCTTTCCAGTAGCTGTGCATGGGCGTCGACATAAAGTTTTTGTTTCCTCTTATACTGCTTAGTCTTATTCCGCTTCATCATTACTATAGCAGGTAGGAATATAGCGATTTTAAAATCGATCGTGTCCTTCTCCCCAGTATTGGCTTTTGTAGAGACTCGTCAGCACCCGTTTCAGTGGCGCGGTATCTCGGTAATACTTAGGTAATACAAGAGAAGGCCAGCAAAGACGGCTTTAGTCTGGCGCGTGTTTAAAGCGTCCATAGATTCTGGTACCGCCTCGGAGGCATGAACGCTCGCGAAGGCAAGAGTGCCAGCTAATGTGACGCGTTCGCGCTTCTAGCCTCCGTTGTAGTTCACCTTGAGGGAGGGCGGAGTATGGACCATTCCAATGTTTACAAAATCACAGTACAGCTACAGTGTACTATACTTCGTCTCACCTTAGCATGGACTAAACGCGAATGCTGCGCTAGCGCGAGTGGCTGGCCTAGAGTGCCTCAATGTCCTTCTGTTTAGGGTGATGCCATCGTTTGTAGTACCCGATGCCGACAGCACGCGCTCACAGGGGAAAATACAAAGAAATCGCAGGAAACAAAATGTCGCCGTACCACAGTCAGCGCCACGAGCGCGTGCAGGGACACGCCCTTTCACGCGCTTCAGAACAAAAAATAAAAATAAGCGTTCGAAACAAAATGGCCAGATGTCATCACCCCAAGCAAAGCGCACATGAAGGCACCCTAGGCTGGCCTTGACTGCCGTGACTGGAGCACTCGCTGCACAAGCGCTCGTTCATCCGCCGAGGCTTCATTTGAAGCAACTAGCTCGCGCTTTTAGCACGCGCTGCTAACAATAGTCCATGCTAAGGTGAGACGAAGTATAGACCATTCTAAAAAAGAGCGTGTGGCCGGTGCCATTTTGAGTGTTCGTGCGTATGGCGCGTTCTTTGCTCGCTTTCCGATGCGACGAACACGCACGTGCTGGACTGTGAAGATCGCACGCTGGACTGTGATTTTGTAAACATTGGAAAGGTCTATAGGATACTTGGGTAGTGTTGGGACCGGAGCGGCTCGCCTGGGACGCGTGGTATTGATCGCGACAGGTGTCTACACCGGCGTGTTACCCAGAAGGTGCAGTGGCGGATCCAAGGGGGGGGGGGGGGTTCGACAGGGGCGGTCGCCCCCCCCCCCCCCCCCCCAACAAAGTCGACCCCCCCTCCCCCTCTCCCCTTCTCGGAGGGCAATTTGACATGGGTGGACCCCCCGGTGAACACGAACGAATGGGAGAATAGCATCCTTACAAACTTTAAGCCCCCCCTCCCCCCCCCCCCCAAAACGGAGTTCTGGATCCGCCCCTGAGAAGGTGTGCGCGTGCGCGGCTGCAGGCGCAAAAATATGATTTTTTCTGCCGCTTTGGTAGAGTGCACATAGGATTTCTGATATAGCTACGACCTGCCGGCGGTCGTACCGCCGGCATCAATTACTTTGCGGCACGACCGTTGGTAACATGATGCTTCAATGTATTGGACGATACAATCTACATTACTCTGCCTTCACGATAAAAACAATTGCGACTTTAAAGAAGCCGAATTGCAAGTTATTTCAGCGTAGAATTAGCTGCGACTTTCGCTTTCTCGGATGGTGAGTATTTTAAATGAAATGCCCACTTCCTTGGTTGCAAAAGGCCGAACATTCGATATTTGGTGGAAATATCTAAAACTCGAAAGCAGTTTTTTTTTTTTTTGCTAGTCTATTTCACGGTGGAGCGAAACGGCACATACTAAAGCCAGAGATTGTTTTAGTATGTTTTTAAGTACAGCAGGTTAACTTCTCTGTCATCTTTTCTGCCCGTCTTCTTCTTCGTCTTGACCTTAATCAGCTCTATTCACTGGTCACTCATTTTTGTGTTCATTTATGCGACAAACCACTGACGCGACGATCCCAAAGAGATGAGAATCTGATATTTCTTCAAGGCTGCCCCGACCATTCGAGGACCACCCGACGTTCACTAGTAAGAAATGGTTTAAAAGCCGTGACAATTGTTATCACGCGTTTTTATCAAATTAAGCCCAAAAACTGAGACAACATGAACCGAAAAAAGTAATGCTTTATAAGATTCAAAAAAGAAACCGAGCAACCATTTTACATTATTTATACCTGGAAACAACAGCACACGTAAACGAAGCAAGATAAAAGTAGCAATACGTTGCAGCACGGCATTGAAATACATGGTTACAATGTGCAGCGCATACATGGTGACAATGTGCAGCACATACATGGCCCTGAAGGTGCACTTGGCATACCACATCAGGTAAGTTGTCGAAACAAATGAACACCGCCCTTTCGATGCTGATCGTGTTAAGGCCGGTTCAGACACTTGCGTTTGAGTGCGTTTGAGTGCGTTTGACTGCGTTGCTTCGAGAACCGAAAGCGAGTCACCGGCACATCTGTGCTTCGTATGAAGCGTGGACTCCATTTCAAGGAATCATCTTGGCACGCGATATAAGCAGCAGGGATGTCCTGGTTTCTCGCTGCCGCAACGCAGTCAAACGCAGTCAAACGGAACTGCGCCCAAACCAGGCTTTAGATTTTGGCTCAAGAGCAGTCTCCAAATAAGCAACAGCGTCAAAGTTGCTGAACTTGTGAACAGCCCAGTTAGGAGTTGGCATATTCAGGAAGCGTAGTGCGTCGCGATCGATGATTTGTGGGATCACGGCAAGAGCTTCGCTGTTCACCACTGGTGACAACGGGTCAGTTTCCCGAGCGAGCCCCGAAAATTTTTCAAGAATGGGCTCTGATGAACTTGCCTTCCGCTTCCTTTCCTCTCGTCCTGCGGGAGGGTCACCCCTCAGGTTCTGGGGTACGCTTGGCAGCAAAGTCGGCACCGCGTCTGGCGTAAGCGCGGGGTGTCCACAAGGAATCCTCACTTCCTTTCCGCCGATTATGTGGACGTTGTCTCGAAGGATGAAGCGGGGCTTGAAGTGCAGCTCGAAGACGGCGCTTGTTCCTTCAAGACGCTTGTCCGATCGTTGCAGATACTTTTCCCAAACATCTCTTGTGGCACTGTCCTTTGGAATGCCGAAACACAACGCGGTTTTCACGCCTTTCACTCGGATGTAGCCCGTTTGTCAACCAGGTGCGCAGCAAGAGTTCTGTCGCCGTTTCGCCAAAGGCGTTTCGGCGCTACCCTTCGTTCACCACCCGCAAAATCAGAACACACAAGATTCAAAACGTATTTCGATTACACGGAACTATGAAATCGTGGTCGGCTTACCAACGTGCGCATCGCTCAAAGTGAAAAAAAAAACAAAAAAAACAATAGGCGTAGTCGACTCCAAACGCATTTTCCGCCAGACATGGCGGGCTGCGCGATTTTTTCCGGGTAACTCGACTACAGCGCCTCCACAAACCGTCAATACACACGCCCTCATGAGCTCCTGTTGCCGAGCCGCTCCGGTTCCAACACTACCCCTAGTATTGTAGTACGCTGTAGTACAGCGTGCTATCTTCACAGCCTTGCGCGTGCGTGTTCATCGCTTCGGAAAGCGAGCAAAGCATGCGCCATACGCACGAACACTCAAAATGGCACCGGCCGCACGCTCTTTTTTGGAAAGGTCTATGGAGCAGTACGAGCTCGCGCTTTGACGCATTTTGAACTGGAAGGTACTTCCGATAAACCTTTTTCAAACACCCATCAAGCAACAATGGCGGTCGCCATTTCTGGGGCACGAAGCTTGTGATTGGACTCGAGTGCTCGCCGTACGCTGACGCAGACCTCGTGTCCAATACAAGCTCAGAAGAGAGGATCGGTGGCCGAGTGGGCTAGCGCACACCAGCTCTGAGCACGTGGAGCAAAAGCTCGCGCTGCAGGACCCAGGATTCTAAGTTCAGTCTTCACCCCTGCCCGTTTCGATCCGGATGAGCATCGTATCGGCGCGCGGTCGTGTATCACTACTGCGGGATGAGAGTTAAAGACCCCAGGCTAGCGGTTGTACTGCACTGGCTAAATTTCTCATCTACAGCTGGGAGACTCCGTTGCCCGTTTGAGGCAGACCAAATTCTAGGCTGTATAAACATACACATAAGCCAATTTTACAAGCTGAGAATACGTGCCCGAAGAATGGCGGACCAGCTGCATTACGGCTCAGCAGCTGCTAGATGGCGCTTCCTTATGAAGAGGGTCTGTTGTGGCGTCCCACGGTACGTGTAAGCTTCCATTCACTTTGAGGGCGAATAGACATTTTGTTTGTCTATATGTTCTCGTAACGAATTTGTAAAAAACAAAAATAAACAAATCCGAGGGCACTAAAGCACCTTTTATGAGTTGTGAATGCTAAAGCATGAATGCCGTTCTTCGGCTCCCTTAGTTCGTCTGCGGCGTACTGGCGTGAACGGCCACGTTTCGCTAATGCCGACGTTGCGGCCGAAGGCCGAGGGCGCGCTCTCGTGAAGTGCCCGCGCCGCGCTGAGCTCGGCCGTGCAGCCACGCCGGAGTCCGGCGGTCGGGCCGCTGCGGCGCCATGGAGAGGGCTTCACTGGTGGCGTTCCTTGGAACTACGCCGAGCGAGGCCAATGGAAGCCTCGTTCATTGAAACTATAACGCACGCCAGCCAATGGGAGCCTACCCATCAGATCGCTGCTACAGACGACAGGCTTCGCTCCATAAGGACAGGGGAGTTTAGGTGTCGTTTGGCGTGTCTTCAAAAGCTGATAACGCCGGTTCGCTCCAGGGGATAGTTAATGCTTTCGGATTAATAAAAACCCGCTAGAAATCCCGATCAAGAGTTACAAACCTTTAAATTTAAGATGCAGGGCAAATATTACGTTTTGCCGCTATTTACAGCTATTATTAGTCTAAATATAGCACACTAAATACCATAATCCTTAGTAGAGAGCTCTCCTGTCTGACTCCAAATGCTTCATGCTCAGAACAATCTCCACTAAAGCCGGGGTCACACTGCTCGTACATCATACAAATGAAAGTGTGGCAGACATCAATCACCGCGATATCCGTGGTTCGAATGCCGCGTGCCAAGATCTTCCTTGAACTCATTGCCTTGAGGCTTTCGAAGCAATATCTCACGGTGACTTAAGTTCGAATCTGTTTTGAGACTGTTTTTTGTATGATATATAAGCAGAGTGACCTCCGCTTTACTGTTACTAGGTGTTCCCAGGTCTGGATTGCTATAATCAACCTCTCAGCTAAGAACCGTTGAAAATTGGGCGAGTTTGTTATGCATAGTTACGAATAGGGAAACAGCGCCAAAAGTATGGAGGACAAAGAACGAGGAACACACAGACCGAGCTTGGACTGACGACTGGTTTATTTCGGGTAAACCACCCACCGGCGTTAAAAGCACAGACCAACATACATCGGACCATCGCCTAAGGTCACGTGTCACAGCTCTCTAAGAACAAGATTTCTTTATCGAAGACCGCTATCGAGGGAGCACTGACGCACTCATCCTTAAACTTCGAAATGTACTAAGCCTCGAATATTTCACGAGTCACCTGCTGACTGTGCCGAGCAACAATCGTCGTTTTTTCCAAAAGAGGAGGGCACCCACATCGATCACAATGAATGCACCAAATTACCCAACGGTGAAGATCTTATCGAAAGTGCGTGTTCTCTGAGCCTATCATTGATTCACCTCCCTGATTGGCCAAAGAACACTCACCCACAGGACAACTCTATTTTAACACGACGCCGACGGCGCACGGCACAAACTCCTTCTTGTGCTTCTTTCCGCAGCCGAGTTTTTCCGGACCACCCCTATCAACCTTAGCACATAGACGCCCCAGTTTTGAAGGCGCAGAGAACACCACGGGGACTGCATGTCGCTGTGCTACCCTTTTGAATCTGTGCGTAACCTTATGTATATAAGGAAGAACCACATGGTCTCACGTTGAGTTTCTTCCTAGGCTGGGACTTGGGGCGTCGAAGACTTTTCAACAGGCTCTCCGCCACACCGACAAGGACCTCCCTAGGGTACCCTCCCTGCGTGAACCTGTCGACCTGGTTACAAAAGCTAGCCAGCATCTGGTGAGGGCAACACCTCACGAGGGCCGTCTGCATACAACCTCTCCCAATCCCTCTCTTTACGACCTTCGAGTGGCTAGAGTCAAAAGGCAGCACACCCTTTTTTGCCCTTGGCCAGTACCGCCAGCACACATGATCCTCATTAAAGCTAATATTAGTATCTAAAAACTGTAGCCTTCCGTCTACTGGATTTTCCTTGTAAACTTCAAACCAGATGAGTTGGATTTGAACGCACGCAACATGTTTTCGATTCACTCATCCTTACTTTCACCAGATACTTTCCTAAATAAAACCAGATAATCGTCGACGTATCTAAAAACACGGATCACCTCTTTTTCTAGACCGACTTCAATAGCTATATCGCATAGATATTAATATAAGCTTTAATGAGGATAATTTGTGCTGGCGGTACTGGCCGGGGACAAAATAGGGTGTGCTGCCTTTTAACTCTAGCCACTCGAAGGTAGCAAAGAGAGGGACTGGGAGAGGTTGTATGCAGACGGCCCTCGTGAGGTGTTGCCCTCACCAGATGCTGGCTAGCTTTTGTAACCAGGTCGACAGGTTCACGCAGGCCTTTATACGGAAAACTAGCTATGTCGCTAGTTTTCCGTATAAAGGGGCTTTAGTGCGGCGTGGTGTATAAAATTGAGTTGTCTTGTTGGAGAGTGTACTTTGGTCAATCAGGGAGTAGTATCAATGATAGGTTTAAAAAACACGCACTTTCGATAAGATCTTCACCATCGGGTAATATGGCCATTCATTGTGATCGATATGGGTGCCCTCCTCTTTTGGAAAAGATGACGATTGTTGCTCGGCACAGTCAGCAGGTGACTCGTGAAATATTCGAGGCTTATTACATTTCGAAGTTTAAGAATGAGTGCGTCAGTGCTCCCTCGATTGCGGTCTTCGATAAAGAAATCGCGTTTTTGGAGAGCTGTGACACGTGCCCTTAGGCGATGGTCCGATGTATGTTTGACTGTGTTTTTACGCCGGTAGGTGGTTTTGCCGAAATAAACCAGCTGTCACTCAGCGCTCGGTCTGTGTGCTCCTCGTTCTTTGTTTTCCGTACTTTTGGCGCTGTTTCCCTCTCCGTAACTCAGCTAAGAATGTGCGAATGGAAGCAATGATGAATCAAGCTAGCTCTTGAGCGGAGTAGCACGTGAAGCCGAGTCTCAAGCTCTCACGCTTTCGAGGCTTGGTAGGCTTACTTTAGCTCAGACTAAGCTAAGACGCTGATTGTAGCAAGCCGATCCAGGCGAGAGGTTTGCCATACCTGCCGACGTACATTTTCATAGCTTCGAATTTTGTGCAATATTTGGTGGCAGCTCAACAAATTCACAGGCTTCGCAAAAAGTATGTTCTCCAGTAGAGGTATGTGACTCGTCTGACGTCGCTTGGAAGTTCCAGTAACTATTAGAGTCTCGAAATTGAGAATACCATACCCCTCATTTGTTTTTCTGAATATTTGAGAATAATTCATTGTGCCTATGCCATTTGGCACACTCGGAAAATGATTGCAGACATTAGGTAAAAATTCAGTTCAAAGAAAAGGTTGCGCTCAATGCATGTGTCAATGTTTTCCGAATGGAATATCTAGTGGCGTCACGAGCGGTATTCTCACTGAAAATAATTGTGTTTAGTGCAAGGAAAAAAAAAAAAAAAAGAAAAAAGACCCCGTGACGCTTAGTACAGAAATTAAGATTTTTCACGACTAATAAATGCAAACTTGGAAACATTTCAGATACGGAGCCCATGTCATTCGGCACACTCAGAAATTGAAAAAAAAAAAAAAACAGAAAAAATCATGACTTTTACTAGAGAAATTAAGACTCTTTACGACTAATAGAGGCAAACTGAATAACATTTCAGATCACACAAAAAATAATAATCCCCAGCATAGCTTGAAACCTTACAAATCCCGGCAGCTAACAAAAATCGATTTCTCCGAGAACTGAAAAAAATGCTAGATTTAGCGGGAAATCCTTTAAATTGGAAATACCGGTTGGTAGATTACCTTCATGAAGAATGCACAGCTTGGCAAACGAAAATAAAAAAAAAAAATATCGGGAAACCATCCCGATATCCCTTCTGTGTTTTGATAGGCATTTTTAATCAGTATGTATTCCTATTATTCTTGATTGCCTAAATTACATTATACGAAGGAAGTCAGTCATCATCCAAAAGTATGTGTAGTATAGAGCATGCAGTGGATCTCTGTTGCTCGCTTCATTTGGCTGAGAGGTGCTTTCTGAGGTCGCAGTTAAACTTAAATCCTGATTATAAAAAATAATAATTAGCTAAGCCTTCTGTTGTTGGCTAGCCGAGCAGACACTGAGGGATGATACAAAAGGATATGTCATCAATGTGGTTTGACGACGCTGTGCTCCTTCATTGTTTTTCTGTATTGACGTACTTTTTCATTGAAATCTTTGCAGCCATTCCGATTCGACGATGTGGTGTTATGTCCTGGGTTTATCTGACTCGAGCCCTTTACCGCGGTGCTGTTAGACGCATGACATTTACATCATGCGAATTGTTTTTTGTCGAGTGCACCTCTGACGTATAATAGGAAGAATGCTTTCGCTCTCCTGACAGATGTGATAAATTAATAAACAATTAAGAGGAGGGGAGGGTTCTGTGTGGTCAATAATCAGGCGAAGTGCGGTCAAACAATTAATTACTTATTTAAGCAGTGATGACACTATTATTCTGGTTTTTCCTTACCTAAGACTTTCCAGGATACTTTGATTAACTAATTGAACTTACCCTCGAGTATCAGAATTAGTGGCCTACCGTGTACTAAGAAACACGACTTTTGTTTTAAAACAACGACATAAAAATTATAAGTATTTGATTTAAACCAGATTAATTTAAGTCAAACTTACATAATTAAAAAAAAAATCTTCAGCTAGAACAGAGGGACTTTTTAATCACTAAATGAGTGTATTTGTTGCTGCCTAATATACGTATTTCTCAGATGATTATTTTTTGCTTTAATTCAAAGTAAAGGCCCATGGAAAGCAGACACAAGTAGAGAAATGGTAAATATAAAATATTTTGGGTATTGGTTTGGGGAAAGTGTTTGAGTTAAATCATCAGAGACTAATCGGTACAATTTAAACCATAATTCAAATCATGCTTTAAACCACGATTATAGTCACCTTGACTTTTATTCTCCACCCTGTTTCTAAGTGGTTTGCCTATCTACCAGGGCACCTTCCTAATGACCCAAGCTGCCGTTCGAGACATGCTGGCTGGAGGAGTGACCAATGGGGTCGTCGTCAACATAGCCAGTATTGTCGCCAAGACGGCTCCTAAAGGATTCAGTGGCTACGTGGCCTCCAAGGCCGGCATCGTGGGCCTCACCAGGTCTGTGGCCCTGGATCTTGCCGACAAGGGAATCCGGTGCAACGCTGTGCTGCCAGGATTCACCGCTAACACCCCGGTGACAAGTTGGATAACCGAGGAGCAAAGGGAGATGATCGTGGCCCAAGTTCCTCTCGGACGTGCCGCCCAGCCCCGAGAGGTCGCCGATGTCGTCGCTTTTCTATGCTCGCCCGAGAGCTCGTTCATGACTGGAGCCGCGGTTGAAGTGGCTGGGGGCCGATCTTAACAATTTCGGATTTAGAAGTTTTAGATGCGGAGCCTCTCTTGCTCGGGTCTATGTCCCGCGGCGTCGGCGTTGTAGTCGGCACTCGAACTACGCACGCGCAACTCTCCTCCTTCCCTCTCTCCAACAGCTGCGCGTTACTCTCTCCGCTCTCTCTCTCTACCAGCTGCGTGCACTGCGCGTGCGTTCGCTTCTCCTCACACCGCGCGCGCACGCGCAACTCTCCTCCTCTAGTCTCCTCTCCTTCAAGTGTGAAAAAAATAAACGGCGAGCGGCGAGCGTTCCAAGTTTCTCTGCCGCGAGTCGCGACGAAGGCTCGAGTAGGGGGTAACGCTAGGGCAGTCGGTGGCGCCATCTCTCGACGTCAGCACGCAACTGACTCTTTCCTCGGAACCAACACGATGCTCCGCATCACCCCATGGTTCCCCTCGGAAAGATGGTGTAATTTTTTTTTTTTTTTTTTTCAGTGAACATACTTGTTTTTCACGTATCTGCAACATAGACGCTTTTCAGCAGCTGTGCGTGGGCGTCGCCATAACCGCTCTTCAATTGTTGTTTCCTCTTTTCACGTTTGCTTCACTTCATCATGATCTCAGCAGGGCAGGGTATTGCCATTTTAGATTCTACTATATCCTTCTCCTCAGCATTGACCTTTGTGGAGGCTCGTCAATGCCCGCATCTGGGGCTCGGCCTCTCGGTAAGAAAGAAGGTCGGCAATGGTGGCGTCTATATCCTTGCGCTCTGTGCGAACAGGTCTCTAAGTTTGAGCACAAATGTATTCATACATTCATACTTCTTTTTCTAACCATGCCCTTTAAAAAGGACACTTCAAATGACGTTTCAATTTGTGTAAAATTTTAACTGTCCTTTGAGCTGGATAACACGCCTTCAATAAAAGTAAAAGCTTACGAATTTTGTTTTCGCATAGTGCAATTTTGAACTGGCACATTACGGCGCTTTAGTTTTTTTTTAAATTTTGATGCAGCGGCATTAGCTAATGCACTGAAGCTACAAAAATCCGAGAAGTGCCGCATAAAAATTGATGAAACTAGACTCGTGAGCACGATCAGAGTATTACGATCCATCTAACCTTGTTCGGTTGCCTCGCGTAATAAAAAAAAGAAGCATTAAAAAATCTTTTTACGGTGCAATACTCCATTTTGTCTGCCTTCATGCTGCCGTGAGGCTTAAAAGTACAACGCTTGCCGTTTATCAACAACGGCTGGGAATACTTTTTTTATTTATTTATTTCAACATACTGCGACCTTAAGAAAGGTCATTGCAGGAGTGGGAATAACATATACATTGTACTTAAACACACACACAGAGAGCGTCATAGGTAATGCAACACACCCTAAAAAGACACAGCAATAAGTAAAATAGAAGGGTTATAGAAGGGATCACATCAATAAGTAAAATAGGAGGGTTATAAATAGTATGCACTCCCTAGTATGCACAAAACAACCTAAAGTGCATCCGAAAATTTATCAAAATCAAGTGAACGAGTCGCACCATCAATGCTGTTCCAGTTTTCAATAGTTCTAGGAAAGAAAGAGAATTTAAAACAATTAAGGTGACATTGATATGGTACAATGTTTAAGGGATGAGAATTACGAGTACGTGATTGAGTAGTAAAATCAATATAACTATTACGGTCAAGTACACTGTTATTATTAGCTATATTATGTAGGAGCTTAAGACGTTCAACTTTGCGTCTAGAAGCCAAGTACTCTAGTCCTACATCAAGCATGGATGAAGTGGGGGAAAACTTGCGGTCATAGCAGTTACAAATAAATCTGATAGCCTTAGTCTCTATTCTGTCAAGCAGCCCAATGTCACCCTTAAAATGCGGGTCCCAGACTACACAGCCATATTCCAAAATATGTCTAATTATGGTCTTATAAGCGGTTATTTTAACTTCTTTGGTTGAAGATTTCACAGTTCTTTTAACATATCCCAGTTTTTGTAGGGCACGAGAACAAATGGAACTAATGTGACTGTCCCATTTAAGCGATGGGGTAAATAAAATTCCTAAGTACTTATATTCATAAACCTGACGCAGGATCACATTACCAATGCCATAACTGAAAACAGACGGCATCTTTTTGTTGGTGAATGAGATAAACACAGTTTTATCAAAGTTAATCTCCATTGCCACTTCTTGCTCCAACTAAGAAATTGTGAGAATGAGTTATTTAGTATGTTTTGATCTTGTACCGAATTGATCTCATTATATAAAACACAATCATCGGCATAAAGGCGAATTTTAACGGGAAGATGGTTCACGACATCATTAATGTAGAGTAGAAATAAGAGGGGTCCTAAGACAGATCCTTGTGGGACGCCGGAACTAACCAGGACGTTGCTAGAATAAATATATTATAGGAGACGAACTGAGATCTATCTTTCAAATAATCAGCAATCCAATTGATTAGTGATTCGTTTTTAATTATAGTCTGCAGTTTTTGAAGTAGCTTAGAATGTGGCACTTTGTCGAAGGCTTTAGAGTAATCAATAAAGATGGCGTCTAGTTGTCTTCTTTTATCTAAAGAAAAAGCAATGCCATGGGTGAACTCAAGAAGCTGGGTAGAGGTAGAGTAGCCACGGCGAAAACCATGCTGTAGTGGGCAGAGAATTGAATTAGCCTCCAGGTACTCAGATATATGTTTATGGACTATATGTTCAAGCAGTTTGCAGGAAGACGAAGTTAGTGAAATCGGTCTAAAGTTCGCAACCACCTGCTTATTAGCCGATTTGAATAACGGGATTATTTTAGCTGACTTCCATAGCCGTGGTATTGTTGCAGTGACGATTGATTTCTCGAAAATAACAGACAAGTATTTGGACGTCCAAAGTGAATAGCGGCGGAGAAAAGAATTGGGAATCCCGTCAGGACCAGGACTCTTCTTGCAGTCCATTTTTAGAAGTAGATTAAGAATACCAGGTGTACTTATCTCAACGTCAGATTAGGCCGGGCACGTGCTATTAAAAGTAAAGTGAGAAATATCGCCATTATCATGACTAAAAACTGATCACGCTTCTGAATTTAAAACAGCGCAAAAGACGAAGGACCAGACGAAGAAGTAGTTTGTTTCTTTCCTTCCTTTTTTGTTCGCGACAACACATGTATATATTGCAATTTTGCGATCAATAAACTCAGTTGTAAGTCAGCGCTGTGTCCGTGTTAGTTCTTCGTCTAGTCCTCCATCTTTCGCGCTGTTTTTAATTCCTAAGTTTGTCGTATACCAACTCGCCCAAGCCTCAAGTTTAACTATAATCACGTAAAGCTCAAGAAATACGAGGCGTGGCTTTTCAGCGGCCGACGCCTCATTCTCATTGGCTGCGCATCAATAACTGGATGCACGGGAGTCGACGCGGTCTGCGTGTCTTAAGCTGACGCTAATATCGATTTCGGACGAAATATTTGAGTAGTGGGAACTCTCTGCTTGTTCAGCGGGTCTAAAATGGTCTGAACTCAGAACATCAAGGCGCATTTACTGAATGACCCTGAACTCAACTGTTTAACGTGGTAACACGTTTTCTTGATTCGGAAGGCGGAGAATCGGCCCATACCAATTGCAATATCTCACTGCCATTTCGCGTTGTCTTAACCTGTGATTGTTACATCAATATGACTGGCCATCCTGCAACCTCCTACGCGATGAGGGTATGTTTGCATCGTATGATTAGGTGATCACATATCCCAGGTATCGCCTGTGAGATTGTCCCGCTCGTGTAATTAATTCCGTTGCATATTGTGATATCTGCCGACGTTTGCCGAAGTTTGAAAACACAGCAATCTCGGCACAATTGACGAAGCACAGAACAAAAAAAGTTACACTAAAGATTTTTTTTTTAAAATCAGTTTGCGTAGAGGACACGGCATGTGTGTCACCACTTTCTAAATTCTACTGGGAGTGTTTGAACTGGCATTTCTGAGTTGTGATGATTCTTAGGTGCTCATTCCTTACCTCTGCTTTTTACAAAAGAAAAATTTATCCTGCATGCCACAACTTGGTCTATCCGCCTCTTTTACATCTTCGTCATCATCAGGGTTGGGCACTATCGCGATACAAGTGTATCGCTATATTATTTCAGAAACACTTTTAGTATGTATATTTCTGCATCGCGATACAATTCTTCAACTCGTATCTGCATTTCTGTATCGTAATATATTTTTCGTGTATTCCTTTTATCGCGATACAATTCCGGGCCAGTGTATCTCGCTACAGTATTCGAGAAATCAGTGACGCCCAAGCGAAAGATCAAAAGCCTGTGTTTCTTTTTTCTATCGTGTTCCAGTGAGGTAGATGGTACAGTGGATAGGACCCTGATGCTTTCTTTCACGCAGATTAAGTCTTGTTTTAAACAGTATGAAAACATCCCCCCCCCCCCTCCCTCCCTGCAACGCCTGACACGAGAGTGGCGGCCGAGCGCGCGTTCTCGTGAAGCGGCCGCCAATGGCTATCTAGGAGCCGTTTCGCTCAGCCAAGGAGAGAATGGGCATTTCTTTCGCGTTCTTTCGTGGTTTCAGGCGCCGCCGGCTCCGCTCCATGGGATAGCTGATACTTTCGTATTAAAACTAGTATTGATTGGCAAAACGACGCCGCAACCCGCAGAGATCTATTCTGTGGGATCCGGAACCGCACTCTTCGGAAAAAAGGTATCCACACTCTCCCATAAAGGGAGGAACGCACTTGTTATATATGTTCCGTTAGAAAGGGAGAAACTTTCGTCCTGAAAACAGGGTAGGAAAGTTCCTCCGTCACCTGCATCTCATTATGGCGGCAACCAATCGAGCAAATCGAGCTCAATAAGGCTTAACAAGGACGCTACGTTTATTGTACGTGGCAAGAGGAGCAGCAAATAAAAGCGTAACACGAGCTTTCTGCGAGCTGTATTTATTTCCGAAGCCAGCTTCTCCCTGCAAGTAAAGAAACTTGCGTTTCGAAAGCTGTTACTCTTCTCGTCGTCAGCACTGACAGAGACAAGCGATAACCAGTTCCTTCGCGCACTTTACGTCTTACCTTTGCTATTTCTCGTGCCACAATTTTTTCGTCAACCGCACATTACGGAGGAGCGGTAAACCTTTCGCGAAACCAAAAGCCGCTCTCAAAAGAGTAAATTTGAAGCAGGCGTTGCACGGTAACCAGAAATTATCGCGAGGCGTGAAAGAAGGTTAAATCTCTTGCCATCAGACGGCAGGGTCAAGCATTGTAATATTTATTTGCTCACGCCATCATTGCACTGCGGGACCTTCGGAAACCTTCATCATACACACATGTAGGCACATTACGCATAACACTAGCCTCAGCTGAACATATACGTTAAGCGCATACACGTACACGCCACATACCAAACATCAATACAGCAGCACACTAATTCGATCACTACTCACGAGCTCTGCGTTTCCGCCTTTTACACTGTTTTTTTTTTAAGGTACGGATTTGATCGGTGACCACCTAAGCAATAAATAATATTCCCAGCATGTTAATATTTTTACGGCAATGTCACACCTTCGAGAGTATTTTGAACAGGTCAGCGGATGAACCTCTTAGTAAAAAGTAAAAGCGAAAGCCGTAATCGTTTGAAAGTCAATAAATCACGCCGCTCATATCCAGTTTCAAGTCATGTATTCACTTAGCCACACGGCGCGTCGTAGCCTAGAATTCTATTATAGTGTTTGTTTTTCAATTTGCGCTCTTCGCGTGCGGCTGCAATTGTCGTCTTGAATTAATCTGTGTAAATAGGAGGGAGTATTTCACTCAGGTAGAAGCGAAGCTTCACGGGCAGAAAAATCGCTTTTCGATCAACTTGAATGCAGTAAAAGCCGCAACTTGCGGCAGGTGTTAAGTGTACGCTCGCAAACTTCTAGCGTTCATCGCAGCGTGCCACTTAGAGGACAGTTTCTCCAGGAACCATAGTATATTTAAAAAGTAAAATAAATTAATGATAGGCTTTTTTTTTGTCGATTTTACATACCATCTTCCTTTAATGCTAAAATTCCAAACTGTAAATATACGTACTTTCCGTCATATTTCCACACTGTTCATTTCTTCCCCAGAGCGCAATCGCTCTCGTGGAGGAGAAAACATGACATCGCAGACGACAGTCACATTGGCCACTGTATTATAGGCGCTGCCGTTCAGACCAGAGTTACAATACGGCTATCCGGAGGTCAATCGATTGCATCGTAATCCTTCAAGCAGTCTTAAACTCTCGAATTTAAATCGGAATGTCAACCCTGTCGATCACGGCCCCACAGACGTCATGAATGACCGAAAGTTTACGTCATCTTATCTTGTTGTTACACCATTGAAGCGCGAACATATGGTTCTGTATTTCTGACACGCAGAAGTACAGAACCATATTGATTGCCGGTATCCACTCGCTATCGGAAAACAGAACCGAACTCAGCACAGAAGGCACCCAGGCACCCGGCAGCAAAACCTGCCTGTCTTGAACGTAGTTTCCGCGATTTCCATAACGTCGTTAAAGTCGACATGTAGTTCCGTGTAGTCCGCGTGACTCAGCGTGGGTTCTGCAATCCGGAGACGGTCATCTTAGCCCACTGTACGTAGCACTGCTGGCGCTGCTCCGGAACTTCGCTGTTTCTAGCGGCTGCGTTTGCTCGTTTAATAAATTAGTGGTGAAAACGCCAATGCAACCGAAATGTTCTGCACGTTTGTACTGGGCGACGGAATTACAGGCGGCCTTCGCTGTTGCTGAAGATCAATCAACTCAACAACATGCATTAAACAATTTGCGCGACGTGCTCGAAAAACGTTGCCAAAAGAAGATGAAGCCGGAGGTCTGAAGCTTTCTCCCGTCTGCCTGGAGGAGGAGAACAACGTCTCGTCCTACCCTTTTTCTCGTGTCCGCTGGGGAGCGCGTCAGTAGAAGGAAGGAAAACACGCCGTTGCTACCTTTTTCCTCCTTTTTAATGCGAAAGCATTAACCGTCCCATGGAGCGAGCCGACGTCATCGGCTTCAAACGGCCCCTTAAAGGGACACTGACACCCACCAAAAAAGTTTTTTTTTTCAGTTTTTGCCAGGCGCTTCATTATGGTGTCGGAGCACTACCCAATTAATATTTTGCATTAGAGTAGCGTATATTTTTAATAAAGCCAAAAGACGCAACTGCTCGAAACCGAAACCGAAACCCCCGCACGGAGGTCGGAGAAGTGGAGAGGAGAGAATGAGTGGCGGAAGTCACGTGGCTACACCCGACCGTGCGCTTTATTTCTTTTTTCCCTCGGCGTAACAGACGACATGCGTGGCGGCGTAGCGGGAACTGTTTGCCGTGCGATTCTTTTGCAGTTATGTTTGTTCCGCTCGCTGTTCTGTACTCCAAGATGAGTTGTTTTGTACATAGAGGAGTTGGAGATGAGTACTGAGTGCCCGTGGTGAATTTCCATGATCGGCTCCGAAAAGAGTACACCCAAGATGTTGCGTGAAGATCTGGCTCACATGTCCTGCGTCCGAAAAAAAAAGTGGCATTGTGCGACAGAGTTTCCGAAAGATCAACGGGATCGGGACCAATGGCGGGCTGCAATTCCTGTAGAACATTTACGAGCACCTCGAAAAGCGGACGCTACCTGATTAATATGCTATTTGCAGTTTGTGGAAAGTGACTACATGGAGTTCGCAGGTGTCAAAGAGGAAATCCGCACACCATCTTTTTCAGCGACGTTTCGTCCACAAAATTTGTGTGTTAGTTTTTTTGTCTTTTTCTTCAGTGATAATTGTAAAAAAAAAGAAATGTAAACACCGCAAAATGTTTAAAAAAAGAAAGAAAAAGGCACTCTTTCACTAGGGATCAAACCCCGCCCTACCGCGTGTAAAGGGGACGTCTTTCCACTGAGCTACTGGGGGAACTCTTTCTTTAGTAATAATGCAGCTGGTAAACTGTAAGTTGCAAAGTTTGCTGCCGATTTCCCTCCAGCAAAAGCACTCCCGGGTAGAAGTCGGGAAGCACCACGCATTGGCGACATTCGCACCTAGTAAAGAAATCGTACGAGTGCATATTCAACTCGAAGTAGACACGTCGTGCTTGACGTTTGCGCGAGCGATGTCTTCAGCCACGAGAAGGGAGCGATGGCTCGGCGACGTCTTCGTGCAAGTCGGCTTGGTGGTCGGGCATGTCGTACGGGATGAATACCAATTCTTTTTATCAGTCCCAAGTTTCTCTTTTAAAGGCAGAAAGAATTCGCCGGTACCGCGAACGACAGTTCTGAAGTAGTAGAGGTCCCACGCCCGTCGTCCGCTACCATCGCCGTCCCCGCGAGTCCCACGATACGCGAAACGACGCACGCACAGAATGCTTCCGGTTCTCTGTGCAACTATTTTTTTCAATCAACGTATTTGCAGCTTTTTAGAAACCACAAAAATTGGGTTTCATATTTTTTTTCTATTTTTAATGTGTGTGTGCCTTCAGTGACCAACGACTTTGATTAAATTTGGTGGTCGCGTCGAAACCTTAGAAAACGGCCCGTGACCACGGAAACGAGAGTGAGCGAGACTCGAACCGGCCAGTTCTTGATCGGCGGTTTTTGGGTGGAAAGAAACTGAATTTCGAGCCGCAAATTGTGTTCTGGGTAGTTAGGCTCTCATATATCATGTACAACTAAAAACCTCGGCGAGTATAAATACCCTGTCAGTGTCCCTTTAAATCTTTTCTCCAAGTGCAGTCAGCTCCCAGCTATGAAACCACGCGAAAAACCTGACAACACCACCTAGTTTCCCTGCTTCGGTCCCATTGGCTTGCGCGCGTCGACGAGGCTCCCATTGGCCGCTGCGTATCAGTTTCAACGACCGCTCACCCCATGGCGCTGCGTATCCGTCAGCGCACCGTTAACACGGAGCGTCCAAAGTCAGCGCGCGCAGGGAAGCGCACGCGCTGACCGTCGAAGAAAAGTATGCAGCAGACGAAATAAGGGAGCGGATGAGCGGCGTGCTTGCTTTTGCATTCAACACTCATAAGAAGTGCTTAGGTGTACCTCGAGCCTTTTTAGAGCGCAGCTCTTAGGCGCCCGTTTCCGGCTTGAGCGGCATCGGCGTCGCCGTCGCCGTTGCCGTCGGCGTAACCGCGCGGTTCATTATGAGTAAATTTCCCCACTAAATTTAATGGGGAAAATTTCCCTGCTAAATTTAGCGGAAAATTTTCCCCGCTAAATTTAGCAGGGAAAATTTCCCCGCTAATTCAGCTGAAAAACTTCCCCGCTAAATTTATCAAAAAAATGTTTCCGCTAAATTTAACGGAAATTATTCCCGCTAGATTTAACGGAAAAATTTCCCCGCTAAATTTAGCTGAAAAAATTTCCCGCTAAATTTAGCGGAAAAATTTCCCCACCATTCTTAGCGAAAATTTTCCCCGCCAATTTTAGCGGAAAAAATTTAGCGGAAAAAATTTCTCGGCTAAATTTAGCGGCAAATGTTCCCCTAAATGGGAGGCGAGCAAGAGAAGAGGAGGGGCATAGCCTCCTCTCTGTACCTTCACCTCCTCCTCCTCAAGAGCTGCGCTCTTATTCGGCGTTACAGGGAGTTGTAAACGGCTTTCGTTTTAGAGCGCAGCTCTTAGGCGCCCGTTTCCCGCTTGAGCGGCGTCGCCGTCGCCGTCGCCGTCGGCGTCCGCGTAACCGCGCGGTGCATGATGGGTAAACTTCCCCGCTAAATTTAGCGGAAAATTTTTCCCGCCAAATTTAGCGGAAAATTTTTCCCAGCTAAATTTAGCGGAAAATTTTCTCGCTAAATTTAGCGAAAAATTTTTCACGCTAAATTTAGCGGAAAATTTTCCCCGCTAAATTTAGCGGAAAATTTTCCCCGCTAGATTTAGCGGAAAATTTTTCCCGCTAAATTTAGCGGAAAAATTTTCCCGCTAAATCTAGCGGAAAATTTTCACCCTAATGGTCGAGGTCACGTGACCCCCAGGCCACGTGACCCCCCCCCCCCCCCCCCGCCGTGCCTTCCCCTCCTCCTCAAGAGCTGCGCTCTAATTCGGCGTTACAGGGAGTTGTAAACGGCTTTCATTTTTTTCTTAGAGTGCATGCCTTCGACAACTCGGTTGAGGCTCTTATCAACGTTTACTTTCATACTATTCCACTGAATGGGACGAGCATAACTCTTTCCAGATGGACGTCAAAGCGAAATTAAAAATTCTTGATTGCGCAATGACCCGCAGTTAGCAATTTCTTTCAGCTGTTAACTTAAGTTACCATTGCTTAATACGTGAAATATCCAGAAATGATGGCCGTCGGAACTCCTTTAAATGTGGTTAATATTTCAATACTGTACCTGGGATATTCAATGATACCGCTGACAAGAGTCACAATGCGAGTGTTCAGGCTGTTCCGCTTTTTTATTTATGTGTTGAGTCAGTTTTCTCCGTGACATAGAACGGAGCAGGAAAATAAAAATGAGATGAGTCATGTAGTCCTGCGAAGTATAGTTTCAATATGGTGATCGGCCATAGTAACTTCTAGAGTAATGTGCTACTTTTTAAGGTGGTTAGTAATTGACCCAATTACTTTATATTTGAGTAATTTTACTCTGCTGAAATTACTTTTGAGGTCAGTTTTTAGTAACTTAACTTACTTTTTTTAATAACTTGTACATGTCTGCGCTGGAGGCAGGACTGCTGAAGCTTCTCTTTGGCTTTCTCTCCATGTCAGTGAGTATAAAATCGCTTGCATCACTTTTATAAAGAAAGCATTAAACTTTCAAGCTGGGCCTTCCATTTTATGAACGCTATCACTTTGTCAGCCAAAGGGCTGTCCTGACGGAACGTGTTTCCCTTCGAATTTCATCGCTCACACGTTTGCGCACCCTTGAAGCGCACGCAAAGCTTTTGTCGAGATCATTGACCGCTTACGCGTACCCCAGCTTGAAATTGCTTGCCTTTACTGCATCTTTTGGTACATCCGCTATTGGGAGAGTTACCATTGTCTATTTACTCCGGAACATATGCTGTCTGATATTTTGATATCTTCAATATACCAGAGGTTATTCGTGTCTTCTGCTATTTATTTGTTCAGCATCTGTCAGGACTGTGTTCATTTGGACTTTCAGATAATAATGGCTCTACTTACAACAACCTTTCATAAAAAAATGAAAACTTATTGTGTTGCGCATTAAGCAATTTGTATGGTTTTGGGGCGTGGAATGGCAGGCGCCAATTTCACGCGAAGTGTTTTTCCGGTTCAGTGTTCAAGCTGAGCTTAAATTGCTGTGAATTATGCATGCACACTTTCCCTTAAAACTCAGTTTTCTTAGGTGTATATAGATTACAAGTACTTTTTTGAAACGACTTGAGGTCTTTGTCAGATACGAGTAGAGCATGATTTAAATTTCTTGTATAAGAAAGTAACCGGAGTAATAGATTAAACATATAAAATCGAGAAAAAAGACACGGACATGAAGTATACAGGACATGCGCTATAGCAATAGATAGTGCTTTGCTTTTAGGTGATGAAAAAAGGCATACAATCCTCTTTTACTCGCTTGGATTATTGAAGTATCAATATGTTTCGCGACTTCAATATTTTTCGGAAGAAAGTTGGAGGGGCTTGTTACTACCCTATGAGCTTTGTGCTTGATTAGAATTTATTGGTGTTTTTTTTCTATTTTGTTCCGCATATTTGTTTTTTGTGTTTCTAATTTACCCTTCGGTTATTAAAGTGAATACATCATGGTTGTTTTTGGACACAAAAAAATAATAATATTATTAAAGTAAACAGCTGCCTCCTACGAAAGGGTCTGGGCAAATGACGAGACAGAAAACAAAAAAACAAATTAAAAACAGCCTTGGCATTGAGCATGACATAAACACGCGAGACGTCGTACTCTGCGGCATATTGCAGTTTGTTTTTCAGATTGGAATGTATCTTGAGCCTCACCAGTTTCCGAGTTCCCTTCGTAATGGCAGCGACTGGTTCTTCGGAGTGCTTTGCGGGAACGTAGACGCACAAACATTTTAAGTGCAAGAAGAGTTTTGTATAACGTCTAGTTAGAACACGAAGTAGGCTGTGCGGCAGTGTTTTACAAACATTAATTAATTAAACTAGAGAACAATAAACTGTGCGATCGAAACGCGCATACCTAAAGATTTTTTTTCTTTACGATCGCCACAGGTGAGGAACTTGAGACTGTAAAATACATTGCCTTGGTGGATAATCAGACACTAGATATATTGTTTAGTTTCAACATAAAAGATCATCAGCGCGCTGTATCTACTCAAAGAGTTTCTTATACTTAGCCCGTGTGAGTTAAGGCCCCGTGTGAGTTATGAACTGAGCAAAAGATTCCACATGTCCGTCTCAACGTTCATACATCGAAAATGTCAGTCAGTACTCTTTCTTAAACAATCAACGCCTTTCCGGGAGCCGAGGCCGTCCTCCGCAAACCCGTATTCAACTGAATGACGCATGCACTCCTTCATTGGCTCTTTCGCTAGAGCGTGTTTTCTATTAAAATTGTACTTCAATTGTTTTTAATTTTGAATTGCTTCTGCCCGATACTTCTGCTATAAAAATCCGGACACATTCGCTTATTCTCCAAACCGCGGTCATCAAACGCCTCGCGAAAGCGCAGCTGGAAAACCCCGGCGAAATGGCTAGATCCCAGGGGAGTTCCCTGTGCGGTCACGTGGCCGTGGTGACCGGAGGCGGAGGCGTTATTGGTCAAGCGATTTGCCTTGCGTTAGCCGAGAAAGGAGCTCAGGTGACCGTCGCTGACATCAATATGGATGCTGCCCAGGCCGTGGTGAACGGTCTTCCAGGTTTGTTGTTCTACCTCCAGCGTTGAAAAATAGTAATGTGTAAACAATGTTGCTCACCGTATGCTTCAGCGAAGCGACAGAAGTAATTATATAAAGCTGCGATATACCAACAGGAATTCTAAATCCTCTTTTTGTTTTAATATTGCACATAATATTTGTTTTGTCTACTTACAATTAGCTTAAGCAGTCTCTTTGACAGGGGTAAGTTCCAATAGCTCAAGTTTGGAAGTTCCATACTTGTATGAAGAAATGCGTTTATAAAGAAGCCTTTTAGGAATATTTCGATTACAAAATAATTGAGGCAAACTTTATCTTCATTTATTTGGTATTTCTCTTACAAATTCAAATTTAGTAAGATATAAAAAGCCGAATGATCTTATATATACGTACTTAACTTACTTTGAAAAAAAAGAGAAACAATTTTAGATTCTAGATCGAACAACAGTCGTTTTTATGCCCTTATTAACTTCTCCAAGTTAGTTAAAAAGCTCAGACCACTTAGGGATGTTAGCCTATTTGAAAAGATTGTTTGGTTTTCGAGTTGTTTCTATCAGTTTCTTCTAGTCTCTGGCATTGTATTACAGACCAGACTATGCATTATTTCCAGCGGTGCACGATCATCAGAAACACGTCGCGATGCACGTGGATGTTGTGGACTCGTCGTCGGTGCGGTTTACATTTGCCGCCATCCAAGAAGTCTACGGCAAGGCTGCT
The DNA here is from genome assembly GCA_013358835.2 of Ixodes persulcatus. Lineage (NCBI taxonomy): Eukaryota > Metazoa > Arthropoda > Arachnida > Ixodida > Ixodidae > Ixodes > Ixodes persulcatus. The sequence continues at coordinate 123,062 of JABSTQ010010740.1, forward strand.
AGCATTCTGGTGAACTGCGCTGGCACCGGAGCAATATTCACTTCGATTACCGATACAAGCGAAGATATGTTTGACCGAACCGTCAGTGTTAACCTGAAGGTAATCAGTGCCATAACCTTCTGCATACAATCTTAGCGGTCATACATCTGAGTTATTAGGAATTTTTCGTACATCGTTTTCGACATCGCACAACGTTCTACGAAACCTTCTACAGCATTTGGAACCCCATAAACGAGGTGTAGTTGCATCCTCGTTGCAAGAGGGGCGGAAAGGATCATGGAAAAATGGCATGCCAGACATGTACAAATTACTCAAAAAAGGTAGTTAAGGTACGTTACTGAGGATCGACGCCAAAAGTAATTGGAGTAGAGTAGAAATTAGAGATTTGTCATAGCAATTGAGTAAACTACTAACTACTGTAAAAAAGTAGCGAGTTACTTTGAAGTTACTCTCAAAGTTACTTTTTATATTTTTGTGGTTGCAAAATGAACTGAAGTTTTGATCCGTGAAAAACCCAGCGAGCCTAAACTAAATGCAGGCATTTTGTGGCTTGCGTTTTCATGAAAATAGTTTATTCTCTCGGGGAAGCAATTGATTTTCAAAGTTCTTGATAGGAGAGTTTTCCCCTTTTCCTCCTAAAGACGTCCCCAGCCAAGCTAAAAAGGCGTTCCACTGACGCGCTGGATGGAACGGCAGCGTTGAATTTGAGAAACAGGCTGTGCAGGGTCGGGTAAGCGAGTGTCGGCATTTTAGGTGTCCATGACGAAACATGTGAGGTTTGCCTCGGCTAGAGGGTCTTTTATAACAAACTCTCCTCCTTTTTCTTTTTTCTTTGGCAAGTTGAGATTGTTATGACTGGCCCCTCTTTATTCCCACGACGTTCGGATAGTACGCTGAGCGAGTGCACCTGACCGTCAAGGGTTTAAGTCTCGCGCCACGACGATGAGATCACCCGGACGACTGCGCGTCTCGTTACAGTGATAGTGCTATCTACGCTACTGAGAGAAAAAAAATGTTTTGGTTGAACAGTAGATGAAATGAAGTATACTTCGCCGCTGACGCCGGATCAAACAAAAAGATCTCCCAAGGGTGACTCGCAAACCTCGCCGGCGATTACGGTATCCTGACGCGCCTGACACGCCTGACAAGTAAATCGAAGAGGAGATCTCCCTGGCGTGGAAGGTCGAAAGGACGCGTAGTTGAACTACGTGAAAAAGCATCGTCGCTCGTACTGTTGCAGCTGGAAGCGGGAACGTGCTTCCATGAACGGATTATCCGTGTCTGCGTTTGTGCGCGGGGGAGTCCGTTTTTGCAAGGGAGTATACGCTGACGACGTGGCGACCATGGGAACAGGCGCCCATGCTGCGAGGTCATTCCAGTGGCGCCTCCCGTGAAACCCACCGCCTGAGTCGGAACTCACTAAATGCAGACAATATGCAAACAACAACCCTGGAAGTGTCCCCGTCTTGCACGGTTGCAGCTGGAGGCGCGGCGCCTGCGTGCGTTAACGGATTAGGTCAATACCCGACGAAGGCTTGTTAAGCATCTCTTCCTGCGTTCGTGCGCGCCGGTGTTATGCTTTGGCTGTTCGTCGCTACCTTAGCCCAAGGACGCCTGTGATGCAGTTTCTACGGCTGCCGAGTATAAGTGCATGGGAACGGAATGTGATGGTGCCCCTTGTTCGGGAATGCCACGTCATGTGCCGGCGTCTTATTCATTTCTGCGGTCAAAATTTGTGATGAGCAAAATTAGCACTAAATTTCGGAAGTAGTTAGTAATTTAAGAAGTTCCTTGAAAAATGTAGTTAAATGAAACTACTAATTGCCCAAATAAAATTGTAATTGAAAGTTACCAAGTTACTCGAATAAGTAGTTAAACTACAGTAGTTTGAGTAGAGTAGTTGAACTACGTCCAAGTCTGAAAAATGCGTATTAAGTACAAACTCTCAAATATTGTTTCTGGAGCACTGAATTAGGCGATCGTACGTAAATAGCATAATGTGAATAAATAAATTCATTCGGTGCTTCGCACCAATATAGACGCTGCCAAGCAGCTCCGGATGGGCGTCGCTATAAAGTTTTGATTTCCTGTTATTCCGCTTACTTCACTTCATCCTTACTATATAACAGGTGAGGTTATTGCGATTTTAAATTCGATTGTGACCTCCTCCCTAGTATTGGCCTTTGTGGAGGCTCGTCAACGCCCGTTTTAGTGGCGCGGTATCTCGGTAATACAACAAAAGGCCGGCAAAGGCGGCTTTACTCTGGCGCGTGTTTCAAGCGTCCATAGATTCTGGTACCGCCTCGGACGCACGAACGTTTGCGAAGGCAAGAGCAACAGACATCGTTACAAAAACACTCAGTCGGAAACTCACCCTTGAAACCTGGACCGCTGGCGTCCACCGAGACCGAGCTAAATACGATAACAGCGCCACCCTTTAGCGACCAGTTGAGTCAGAACGCAGACAGGGCAGGTCTGAGTGGACACTGGACCGAAGACAAGCTCTCCCTATATCCTTCCCCCTCATCGGATGTGAAGTGCGTGTGTGTGTGTGACGCAACATTGTTAGTTTTTAGTACTTTTACTATTTCTTTAACAGCGCCAGTGACGCTCCTTTGGGAGCGATCGCCCTTATCCAAAAGGGTTCTGGTGCAGCTGAATACTGAATACTGAAACAAGAGTTTCTTTATCTGGCTACTGCTACAGTCATTGAATGTTCCCAGAGTACCGAGACTCCCAATTTGAAGGTGCCAAAATGGCGGCTCAATCTTTTTTCTTTACCGTGGTCCCCATGAGCTTTTAGAAAGCGTGTTTTTACGTAAAAGCAAGCGGAAAAAGCTCTTGTAGGAACTTTTAGTAGAGATTAGTACAGAATTACAGGCGCGTGTTGTTTTCTATAATCTTCAGTTTACAAGGTTTTGCTGCACAATTAATATTGTTTTTATACAACCACGTCTTACCGGTGATTTTACGTAGCGCGTCCCGACCTGGGTACATCATAATTTCGGTAGTGATTCGCAGCGCGTCCGCTCGAAAGACGGGGGTGGCAGCCCTGAAACCCCCTCAACCATGTATGTTTCGGCGCCAAAATGGCCGAGTAAAGTCAAAATAGAACAGTCAGAGTGGACGGTCTCGAATGCGATGCTCCCGAACCAATACAAGCAGCGGTGCAGTTCCCTGAGTTGCCGCTGCGGGAGAAATGGCGGCGTTGCGATAGCCATTAGCTCGGTTCTCGAGTACGGATCGGTACCACTTTTTCAGAGCAGGCTCTATGGCAGTTTCCCAACTGAGTTGTTCTATAAATAGTAATAGTAACATTGGCACCAGCTAATGTGACGCGTTCCCGCTTCTAGCCTCCTTTGGAGTTTACCTGGAGGGGGGCGGATTATAGAGCCGCACGAGCTCTCGCTTTGACGCAAGCTGAACTGAAAGGTACTTCCGATAAGCATTTTTCAAAAGCCCGTCAAGCAACATTGGCGGTCGCCATTTCTTAGGCACGAAGCCTGTGATAGGACTCGAGTGCTCGCCGAACGCAGATGCGGCCCTCGTGTACAGTACAAGCTCACAATACGTGCCCGGAGAATGGCGGACGAGGATAATTAGCTCAGTACTGATAGATGGCGCTGCCTTCTGAAGAGGGTCTGTTGTGGCATCCGACAGTCCGTGTAAGCTCCCATTCACTTTGAGGACAAATAGGCATTTCGTGCGTCCGAATCTATTTGCTGACTGTCATTTTAAGGATTTATAAGCTGAGTGACCTCGGCTTTACGGTTACTGGGTGATATCTGGGCCGACTTGCTAGAATCAGCGTCTCAGCCAAGACTGTGTAAATGGAAGCACCGCCGAGTCAAGCTAGGTCTTGAGCGGAGCGGCACGTGAAGTAGATTCTCAAGCGCTCGCGCTTTTCAGGCTTGGCAGGCTTTCTTTAGCATAGACTAAGCTAAGACGTCGATTCTAGCGAGCCGACCCAGGTGTGAGTTTGCCATACTTGCCGACGTACATTTTCGTAGCTCCGAGCTTTTGTGTAATATTTGGGGACAGTTCAACAAATTCCCAGGCTTCGCAAAACTTAATGTTCTCCAGTAGAGGTATTTGGCTCGTCTGATGTCGCTTGGAAGTTTCAGTAACTATTAGAGTCTCAAAATTTGAAATAGCATACCCCTGATTTTGTTTTCTGAATATTTGTGCATAATTGACTGGGCCTATGTCATTTGGCACACTGGGAAAATGATTGCAGACATTAATTCACAATTCAGTTCAAAGAAGAGCTTGTGTTCATAGCATGTATCAACGTTTGCCAACGGAATATCGAGTGGCGTCGCAAGCGTTATTCTCACTGAAAATAATGTTGCTCAGTGAAAGAAAAAAACAATGACCCCATGACTTTTGCAACAGAAATTACGATCTGTTTACGATTAATAAAGGTAAACTTAAAAACATTTCAGATAAAACAAAAAAACAAAACAAAAATACCTCCAGCATAATCAGAAACTTGCTTACAAATACCGTCAACTACCGCACAGTAGTTTCTCCAGAACTGAAAAAAGCTAGATTTAGGAAGGAAAACCCTTAAATTGGCAATACCGGCTGGTAGATTACCTTCTAGAAGAATGGACAACTTGGCAAACGAAAATAAATACAAACATGTGGGGAAAGCATCGCGATATCCCTTCTGTGTTTTTATGTGTATTTTTAGTCAGTATTCCTATTATTCTTGATTGCCTTAGTTAATTTATATGAATAAAGTGAGTCATCATCCAAAAGTATGTGTAGTATAGAGCATGTTGTTGATCTTTGTCACTTACTTTATTTGGCTGACTACAACTTTCTAAATTCCCATTCAAATTTAAATCCTGAATTAATAAAAAAAGAATCAGCTAAACCTTCTTGTGTTAGCTAGCCGAGCATACACTGAGGGATGATACAAAAGGATATGTTATCAATGTTGTGTGACGACGCTGAGCGTTTCTTCGTATTGACGTACTTTCTTCATTGTAATCTTTGCAGCTATTCCGATTCGAGGATGTGGTGTTATGTCCAGAGTTTATCTGACTCTCGACCTCTATCACGGGGCTGTTTTGACGCTTGACATTTAGATCATGCGAATTATTTTGTGTCGAGTGCACCTCTGACGTATTTATTTATTTACTTATTTATTGAAATACTTTAAAGGTCCTTCTGGGAAGGACATTCCAAAGGGGGGGGGGGGGGGAGATAAGTACATCATGTATGAAACACACAAAACATAAGAAAATAAAAACATGCTAAGCAGTGCAAACATAAAGGAAATCATAAATCAAGCAACAAAAAATAAAATCTTCCACAGTAGTGCAAACATACAAGAAATCGTAAATCATACAATACCTAAATGGCTGCTCATAAGAAAATGAAAACTATCAGGGTCAATCTCGGTGACGATGCGCTCTGTTAGATCATTCCACCATTTTGCTGTTTTGGGAAAGAAGGAATGCAAAAAGAAGAAGTGCGGCAGGTGAAACGGTCAGTCTTACATGAGTGATTGAGACGAAATGTAATGATATGCGACTGTGTTAGGGAGTCTCGGCTGAGAGATGGTGCGTAGTAAATGCGATGAAAAAAGCATAAGCAAGAAAGCGCGCGTCTTAAGGCCAGTTCTGGAAGGTCGGTTTTTTGTTTTAATAAGGTGACGCTGGAATGTCAAGAATACTTAGAAAAAAATAGGAAGAGTGCTTTGGCTCTGCTGACAGATAAAATAAAATAATAAACAATTCAAGGGAGGGGAGGGTTTTGTGTGGTTCCTAATCAGGCAAACTGAGGTAAAACAGTTAATGAATTGTCTAGGCAGTGATGAAACTAGGAGATTCTGGTTTTGCCTTGGTGAAAGCCTACAAGGTTACTTCATGAACTAATTGAAGTTACCCTCGAGAATAAGAATTAGTGGATTACTGTGTACTATTTTCTGAATAGACTAAAAAAACACAATTTTGTGATAATAAAAACATCATGGAAATCATAATTATTGATTTCAACCAGATTAATTTGATTTAAGTCGAACTTACATGCTTTAAAAATCTCCAGCTAGAAAAGAGGGACTTTTTATCACTTGATAAGTTTATTGGTTGCTGCCTAATATAAATATTTCCTAGTTGATCATTTTTTGCTTTAAATTCAAAGTAAAGGCCCGTGGAAAACACAAATAGACAAACGCTAAAAATAAAATATTTCGAGTATTGGTTTGGGGAAAAGTGATTGATTTAAATCATCATAGACGAATCGGTACGATTTGAATTATGATTGAAATCATGCTTTAAACAACGATTATAGTCACCTTGACTTTTATTCTCCACCCCGTTTTTAAGTAGTTTGCCTATCTACCAGGGAACCTTCCTGATGACCCAAGCTGCAGTTCAAGACATGCTGGCCGGAGGGGTGACCGATGGGGTCGTGGTCAACATAGCCAGTATTGTCGCCAAGACGGCTCCAAAAGGATTCAGTGGCTACGTGGCCTCCAAGGCCGGCATCGTTGGCCTCACCAGGTCTGTGGCCCTGGATCTTGCCGACAAGGGAATCCGGTGCAACGCTGTGCTGCCAGGATTCACCGCTAACACCCCGGTGACAAGTTGGATAACCGAGGAGCAAAGGGAGATGATCGTGGGCCAAGTTCCTCTTGGACGTGCCGCCCAGCCCCGAGAGGTCGCCAATGTCGTCGCTTTTCTCTGCTCGCCCGAGAGCTCGTTCATGACTGGAGCCGCGGTTGAGGTGGCTGGGGGCCGATCTTAACGATATCAAATTTATAAGTTTTCGTTTTCAATTAGTGTACTTGTTTTTTTTACGTATATGCAGTATAGGCGCTTTGCAGCAGCCAACGTTATTAGATTAACTCAGTTACGGAACTGTTCATAGACGCTGCATGCACGAACAGTACCCCCCCCCCCCCCCCCCTCACTCACCACGACTCGCCAAGATTCGCTCGACGCGCCGCCGGACGGCTGCTTTGGTAACTGAATCGGAATACGTTCGTTTCAACGTCACTAGAAACGTAAAAACCAACGAAAAAAACTCTTTTTGTAGTAGCTTTTATTGGAGATTAGTACAAAATGGGGGCGCGTGATGTTTTCTAAAATTTTTAGTTTTCAAGGTTTTGCAGCACAATTAATATTGTTTTTATACAACCACGCCTCAGCGGGGATTTCAGGTAGCGCGTCCCGACCTAGGTGCATTTTAACTGTGGGGGTATTTCGCGGCGCGTCCGCTGGGGATACGCGGGTGGCACCCCTGTAAGATGTCACGTGCAGTTCCTCGAGTGACCGCTGCGGGAGAAATGGCGGCGTTGGGATAGCCATTTGGCGCTTCAGCTGTGATCTTTAGAATGCACAGTTATGAAACGAAAATATAGATGGCGCTTCGAACGACTCTAGGCTAGAGTTCCTGTATAGGCTCCCTACGGGAGCCAGAGTTGCGCGTTTGGTTCCACGTGCCGCGTGCCGCCCTCGCCGCTATTCGCCGAGATCCGATCACGTGAGGAGCCGTATCAAGTGTCGTGCAGCAAAGTAGACGTTGCACGCGCCCCGGCGTATGTTCCCCGGCTTTTAAGCACGCCGCGCGCCTCAAACGCGCGGCGCTGCTATTCGCCGAATTCAGTCATGTGAGGAGCTGAATCCACATGCCATGCATGAACGCGCAACTCTGGCTCCCGTAGGGAGCCTATACAGGAACTCTACTCTAGGCCAGCTCTAGGCGGATTGAGGTGAGTGAGGGGGGGTACCCCCCTCCGCGGGAGTTCCACAACTGAGGTAATCTAGTAACGTTGGCTGCAGCTTTACATGGGCGCCGCCATAACCGACCTTTAATTTTTGTTTCCTCTTATTACGTTTACTTCACTTCGCCATGACCACAGCAGGGCAGGTTATTGCCACTTTAGATTCTACTTTGTCCTCCTCAGCATAGGTTTTTGTTGAGGCTCGTCAATGCCCGCTTCAGTGGCTCGGAATCTCGGTAAGACAAGAGAAGGTCGGCAATGCCGGCTCAACCAGGCGCGTGTTTAAACCGTCTATATCCTCGCGCTCTATGCGAACAGGTCTCTAAGACCAGTTCGCACAAACGTATTTATGCATTGTCACTTCTTTCTCTAACCGCGCCCTTTAAAAAGGGCCCTTCAAGCAATGCTTCAGTTTGTGTCAAATTTTAGCTGACCTTTTGTGCTGGATCCAGCGCCTTAAATAAGCATAAAAACTTACGGTTTTTGTTTTCGCCTACTAAAATTTTGAACAGGCACGTTATAGCGCTTCAATTGTTTTTTCAAACTTTGATACAGCGGCATCAGCCAATGGAATTGTTTAAAGAAAAGGGTGTTCACCAGCGAATGCTTGTCCTCGGATATGCGAACTTGGCTTTTAATTCTGAGTGTATGAACATGATCATGGCTGATGTAACTGTACTCTCAACCTCCCCCCCCCCCCCCCCCAACACCCCCCTTGCAATAATGCCTCCGAGCGTTGAGGGTAATCGCAAATAAATAAATAAAAATAAAAGCTACAAAATGCCGAGAAGTGCGTCTTAAAAATGAATAAAAATAGACTCGTGGGCATGAGCACAGCATTACGATCTGTCTAACCTGTTTCGGTTGCCTTGTGTAATAAAGAAAGAATCATTAAAAATGTTTACGGTGCAATACTACATTTTGTCTGCCTTCATCCTGCCGCGAGGCTTAAAACTGCAACGCGTGCTGTTTATCAACGGCGGCTGGGAACACTATATATACGTAAAGCTGAAGAAACACGAGCCGAGACTTTTAAGCGGCCGACGCTTCATTCTCATTGGCTACGGATCGATAATTGTATACTCGGGAGTCAACACAGTCTGTGTGTCTTAAGCTGACCCTAATATCGGTTTCGGACGAAATATTTGAGTCGTGTGAACTGTCTGCTTGTTCAGCGGTTCTAAAGGGGTCTGAACTGAGCCCATCAGGGGGCATTTATTTAATTATCCAGAACTCAACTGTCTACCGTGCTAGCACGTTTTCTTGATTTGAAAGGCAGATAATTGGCACGAACCAACTGCAATATCTCACTGCTATTGCACGCTGTCTTAACCTGTGATTGTTAGATCAATATGACTGGCCAATCTCCAACTTCCTAATCAATAAGGGTATGTATGCATCGTATGCAAAGGTGATCTCACACCTCATCTATCGGGCGGTGAGGTTGTCCCCTTCGGGTAATTAATTCTGTTGCGTATTGTGATGTGTGTCGACGTTTGCCGACATTTCAAGACACGGCAATCTTGGCACAACTGAGGAAGCAAGGGGCAAAATAAATACTAAAGGTGTTTTTTTCCCTCTTCATATCCGCCATTCGTTGAGGGCACAGCACGTGTGTCACCACTCTCTGGATTCTACTGGGGGGTTGAGTTGGCATTTCTGAGTTGTGATGATTCTTAGGTGCTCAAATATTATCTGCCCTTTTTAGAAAATAAATATTTATTCTGTATGCCACATATCGGCCTCTATTACATCTTCGTCATCATTTGCTATCGCCGTTAGTAGCAGCTAAAGCGCGCGCTGCTGAGCGCGCGCTTAGCTGCTACTGGTGGCGAGCTTCCTCGCGCTGCAGGCGCCGAGCGAGCAAAGGTAGCGCGGTGATAGCTTTCAGCGCACTAAGAGGCGCACTGCCGAAGCTTGGGGAGCGCCGAGCGAAGGGCCTAAACCACTGATCTTTATTGTAGTAAGCTGGATCGCGGACCGCGGCCTCGGCAGCTGGGGCCGAGTGTCGCCACCGGCGGCCATTGATTGACACCAGCCAATGCATGGGACTTTATGGGAAGAACGAGAAAAAGTGCCGTTTTCGCCTGTTTCTAAGCTGTTGACGGCACTGAAACTTTTTGGATGCTTTTCGATAAACCCGTCAAATAGCTTGCGTACAAACATTAAAACTGACAACCCTCGCAGTTCTTACAAATAAATATTTTGTGGTCGAGAGTGACTCCGCTGTAGTGCAGCTCAATGAGGCGAGAGTTACCTAGAGTGACCGCGGAGTCGGTGGCGGTTTCGTTGAGTTGGGTTTAACAGACGACAAGCTCGAAGGCTTTGCTACGCGGAATATGCTCACTTCCCGGAAAGCCGCTATCGAGATGGAACTTCTTTGTCATTCATCAACTTCTGGGCTTCCCTAAGGACGGTCTTATTGACGGCAAGTTCCTTTGTCTACTCCACAACGAGAGCAAGCTTGCCAGCTCAGTCGCGGGTGCTCCGGTACGTTTGATTTTTTTATTCGGCGACCGGACGTTTGACCAATACCTATTCGATCTCCAAACACCCGACATAAGGATCGCAGCGCACCATAAAATACTCGCCTCCGAGCACAGCGTACATGCTTCAATATTCTTGCTTTTGTGCGTTTCTCCCATAGACTTGCGTGTATTGCCTGGTGTCAAGCAATGGTCGCCGGTGGCGACACCGACGGGCTCCCGATCCGCGATCCAGCCTACTAAAATAGAGATCAGTGGCCTAAACACATCGGAGTAGGTCACGCACCCTCGTACCTAGGCTCACTTCCTGGCGGCACAGCCTTTACCGCGAGCCACGCACTCCTCTGCTCGCATTTCATTTTTCCCCGAAAGTACATTGAGTTTCAGCGGTTGTTTTAGCGCGTTGCTGACAGTTTTGAACACAACAACAACAACACAGGCTCGCTGAGCGATTCGGTGTGTTCTTAGGCCGCCTTGTGACGTAAAGTTGTACGTGAGTTTTTCTTTGTAGATGGCCCTACGACTATGCCTGAGGACACGATAGTTTCACACAACACAAGGGCACACGTGACAAGCGCATGGGCATCATAAGAAGGCGCCACAAGCTTCAACACCACCGAGTGTCAACCGGATTATTTATAAGACAGAAATGATCAAGCACGAATGTTTTTTTTGAAAAAGAAAAGAAAACGCACAAAAGACGCTTTTTTTTTTTTAAAGGGCGAAATAGTTTTTAGGGTTTACAACGTACACGAAAACACGATACTCCGTTTCACTCGAAGTCCGCGACCGAGGTGTTCACTACATGATCAGAGACACTCGTTTTCTTCACGGGTTTACTATCACCTGCTAAACCAATCATGCCACGCCATTCCCACGCATATTCAGCGTCTCTCGCTTCAGTCGCTAGATCTACAGCGCCAAACCAAACAGCATTGCAGGTTGCCTATAGCAAACAGGTGAAGACGACGAGCGACACGATGGTACACTCTTGGCGCTGTTTGGATGGCTCCATCGGGGATCGTATCGACGTAAACTGCGGTCGGGCCAAATGCTAAAGCACATACATGTGCAAAAAACCATCCGCGCTATTTCTAAACAAAAAGAAAAAAAAAGCGAGCGTATTTATTGCGCGAAGACTGAAAGTATATGTTTTCGTTCGACATATTCGCAAATTCCATCTGCAAATATCCCCGCGTAGCTTTTCTTTTTGTAGCGTAAGCTACACTGGCCGAGGTTGAGCAGTTTCGCGTGGCTCCCAAAGAGCCGTGCTGCGCATGCGCGAGGAGCAGTGACGTCACACGGCGCACAGCTGGCGCGCCGGAGCCGCCGCCGCCGCGCGCTCCGCCGCCGCCGCGCGCGCCTCGCCGGTCTGCGCATTCCAGAGGAGTGACGTCATAGCCGCGGCAGACGCACTGGCGCCGCCGCGTGCCCAGCTGTGCGCCTCCGTTGCGCAGTAGCCAAGTCTGACGCTGCACCGGAGCCGCTTGATAGCGCCTCTCATTTTGTGCGCATAAGCTCACGCTACGTATATCCTGGCATAGCCGTGCTAAGCCACCGCAATTTTCTTTTTTTATTTAAGGGCGTGGAATTATTTTTTAAGGTCACGATTTTCGTACGTTTTTCGAATGGTGTTTCGTGTTTAAACGTTAACTGCGAAACGAAGTACAACTTCCAAAGTTCGCAGAGTGACATTCATCCGCAATGGAAACAGCAGATGTGCGGCCTTTCGAAGACAGAAAGTTTGAACACAATGAGCCACACCCGCCGCTTCTCAAACGACCAGTAACCTGTTTTATATATGAGCATTGCGAATGTCAAAATTATATTGCAGATTGACGCACCGTGTAGCCACAAAAGCGCTTTCGAAATAACGCTAAAGCCCTTCCTTCCCGGCGCGTTCGGTGTGAGGACGAAATCGTGGCGTACTATACCAAGATTTCAACACATCTGCGCCTTCCGCAAGCCTCACCCGAGCTGTCATAAAACAATGCACTTGAAACTATTTGCTTGAAACCTCTGGGTATTACGTCACATCCAGCGATTGGTGTTTCGGTTTTTCTCGCGTCTATTGATACGCTCTGGACAAATGTTTGTGATATTCAAATGCACAAGACAAAAATACGCCAGAATTTACTTCTAACTCGGTTTTTTCAAGAACCTTTTCAGATTCCTTTTAAGAAACGCAGCGCGTTTCTTAAAGGGAGGCTGCGCACGTTTTTTGCATCGTGCTTTTTTTCCGTCTATTGTCTTATCAACAAATGCCGAAGTCACATTGCCTGCGGAGTGAGAACTTATCTCAGTACACAAATAAGTATGTGTGATGTCACCATTATTTCGCAGAGAGGTTTTTGGGACACACGAGTGTCCAAAATAACTTGCTCCATGCTTTAAAAAAAGAAAAAAAAGAACAAGCTGGTGCGCTCTGCGAGAGTGACACCAACTGTATTTTGTTAGAAAGCGTCTGACGAAAGCAGACATATTTTTTTTGCGCCGAATTATTTCAGTATTTAAGTCTAATTAGCTAAGGTAGACACGGGGAGCGTGTTGTAGACAATACACGAATAAAGATAGAGCAAAATACTTCAGGGCAGAGGAACAAAGACATGCACCATCCTTTCAATGAGCAAGAAGATTTACTTATATGAATCACATTAGTAATAGGCTTAGGGCAGCGAGAAGTGCCTGTGTTTGTCCCCCAACTGTACTATTATTCCTCCTTTCTCCGTGTAATTAGCTAGTTTTCCAATTATTAGTTCAAGGAACGATGTGTGAATTGGAACGATCTGTGAATCGGATGTGTGAATTGTATAGCGCATTCATTAACATCTACGTAAAGTTGTGCTTCGCGATACGTGCGCCTTGTGCGCGTGTTTTTTTTAGCCTAAGAAGAAAGCCCGCGAAATATATTAAAAAACAAAACAAAAAAGAACGCGGCAACGCGCCTGCGCGTAGCAATTGTAGCGTTCTCAATTGTGCTCGAAACGAAATAGTTCTCCCGTATAACCGGTGCGTTAGGCTTTGCTGCAGCAGGTGATCGCGCTTATTTTCGGGAAATACAGATACGCGATGCCCTGTCTCGGATAAAGATAAATCCTAACCTACAAATATGACACGTAATGTACGCAGCAGCCTTACTTTTGTTAGTGTTATGTTTTATTGAAGCCAGCAAATACTCCCACGAGGTACTTGGAATAGAGTTCGAACATATCGTTTGTTCAAAGGTGCAGCATTATACGTACAAACCACGTGTAACATACAATTTTATTGGAGATTGCATAATATACCAAAAGCTTTTTATACAAGGTAAAAGAAATGAAAACAAAACTTGCATGTTTGAGAAATTTGATAGTGAAATGTCAACGTTTAGAATTTCTCCTTTTATTCTAATTTGTTTATCGCAAAATAGCTTTAATTCCGACAATAACAATATCTCACTTGTTGAATAGGTTTACCTTTAAGTTTTAGTTTGCAACGAGATGTGTGCCATACCGTTTAAGAAAACAAAAATGATTACCTAACCTAGACACATTACGGTAAAATGAGTTATGTTCTATATTTGAAATATATCTATATATGAGCAGAACGTAAGGGCGCAAGTGAGCTGGTGTATATTAAACATTTTAGTGAAAAACCCGAGACTGAGGTAAAAAAGACAACGAAAAGTTAACAGACAGAAAAAAATATATCTATATATCTATCTATATATATATATATATATATATATATATATATATATATATATATATATATATATATTTAAGTCAAAGATGCGTACTGCTGGAGTTACTAATACGATGTTTATTACGGCGTTTCAAGTGGTCCCTGCTCGAAACGTCGTAATAAACTTCGTATTAGTAATTCCGTCAGTACGCATCTTTGACTTATCAACTTTTCCCGGTCCATTGTTTTATATTTACCTTACTTCACCTATATATATATATCGTATATTAGATCTAAAAACATAATTTCATTGTCTTCTGACTCTGGTATTGTAGTTGACAAATATGGATGTACATAGCTTTTCTGTTGTGCATAATGTAGCGAAATACCTCAATGTGCGACATGCGACAACTCCCCAAATCTCAAATGCCATCTTAGGTCTTTTTAGCAAAAAAATTATAGAAAAGAAAATGTTTGGAAATGCGGGTTTCAGTTGTTTTTTTTTTGGCTGGACAAGTAATCAAATTGCCCTGGTCTCTTAAAAATACCTGCGCGTCGACCTACCCGCAAAACACTCAAAGAGCCAATCTGTGCGATCTACGAGACCAGCTCAGCGAGTGATGATTTGAAACATCCATTTAGACCTCAAAATTAAGTCTGTGCCGTGGCATTACGCAATGCAAGTATGACGTTTGCATTGCGTAATGCCACATCGCAGACTTCATTTTTAGGTCTAAACGGATGTTCCGCCTCATCATTCGCTGAGCTGGATTTCGTAGATCACACCGATTGGCTCTTTGAGTGTTTTGAGGGTAAGTCGACGCGCAGGAATTTTTTACAGTGTTGAGTAATTTGAACAGATTTTAGCACGGACACATGCCACGCACTCACACGCACACGCACACACACAAGCGCGAACACAGACACTCACGCACACGCACGCGCACACACGCGAACGCGAGCACACGCCTGCGCACGCCGACACACAAAACGTCTCAAAACCGTAGGCCATATCTACATCAAACCATTAAAAACTATGGTAATCACGCTTGTCCATAACGCCAAAGCGCACGGCCTTCACCGGCAAGCGCTGGACTGGTGAAATCCGCGGCAACTTATCTATAGTCACGTGTAGGAACATGAAACAGCCCGCTCGAGGGGTGTCCTGCCCGCTGCATCGGGGAAGCCGAACACTGGAGGCTGCTATTATACTCTAGGCAAACGGCCTCGAGACTTATCGATAGAAGACAAACAATAACGCCCCAGGGTTTATGAACATCGTCAACAAGAAGAAAAAATAAGATTGCAATACTTTGTCTTTAAAACTAATCACCATAACTCTTTTCAAGTCGGCGTAGTGTGCTGCCCTGGATGGAGCGGGCAGGGCACTCCTCCAAGGGGCTGTTCCATGATACCCCACGTGACCAGATATGTCGCACCGAATGCCACCAGTCGACCGCTCACCAGAGAAAACCGCGGGCTACCGCCTTATGAACAAGTGTGATTATCCCTGTGCATAATATGTAGAAAGGAATAGTCTTAGGCAAGGTAAAAAAAAAAAGAAAGAAAAAGTTATGATCATTTTTTAAAAGATCAAATTGACCATTTATATTTTACTTACAATCAGATTCAGTTGATATAAATCAGATTAATTTGATTTCAATTGCTGTAACTATGAAGGAGTGATTCTTTGTCGCTTAATTGATGCATTTTTTTAAAATGGTAGACTGATTGATACGTTCCTCTGATCACTGATAGTGATAACTACGTTAAATAAATAATTACTGTAACTTATACGTACATTCTGAGTAACAACGATAATTAATGTAAAACCTGCCATGCTAGAAAAAAGAAACAGCTTGATTGCTTCGATGAAAACGCTTTATTTGCTTTTTACTTCCCGTTCTGATTTGCTTGCAGTAGGATATTACGCAACTGACGTGCAAAGTGGAAGGTAGAAGTGAAGCTCAACGCCGTGACTTGCTCCGAAGAGCACGCCATTTTTGCTTGTGTTTAGTCTGATACAATATTTTTTGCTTGATGGTTGCTTGATTCAAATATAAAACGAACCATGAGATGATAGCTAAACGGTAACTAGAAATATTTGCAGGAATATATATATATATATATATATATATATATATATAATATATATTATATACAGGGTGTTTTTTTTAAGCTTAACAGATTTGTTTAAAAAAAGCCGTGAAAGTTACACTTATGCCGCTTGTGGAGTTGAGTTATACGGCCAGGGGGACACATTATAGGGGGCTAATCGTAATGATCAGGTGGCTAATTAATTAAAATTTGTTAATTAACTTTTTAATTAATGAAAATAGACATATAGTTCCAATTAGAAACTTGCTCGGCGTCATCGAAAACCCCTAAATCAGCCATTTTCAGAAAGACTTTGAGCGCGTGAGAAGCGTAGTAGTGCACTAAAGTTACCACTCGTAAAGCAGGTACAAGGCTGGGGCTAGATAAGATACGGAAAAATCGCGCGGGCGCCTTATCGCAACCTCTAGCTTTGTACCTGCTCCACGAGCGGTAACTTCAGTTCACTACTACGCTTCTCACGCGCTCAAAGTCTTTCTGAAAATGACTGATTTAGGGGTTTTCGATGATGCTGAGCAAATTTCTAATTGGAACCATATGTCTATTTTCATTAATTAAAAAGTTAATTAACAAATTGTAAGTAATTAGCCAACTGATTGTTACAATTAGCCCCTATAATGTGTCCCCCTGGCCGTATAACTCACCTCCACAAGCGGCATAAGTGTAACTTTCACGGCTTTTTTAAACAAATCTGTTAAGCATAAAAAAAAAAACACCCTGTATATATATGTATTTGTACCTGGTGCTGCACCTAACAAAATTCCGTATGGCCAATATAGGGCACCCGAACATAAAGTATATTATTATTATTATATTATAATTAAGTTTGCCGGAAAGTTTTGACTTATGTCATCATGGTAACACTGGCCTGAGTTAAATCATTTTTATTTTTATTATCTACCCTGCATGGATCTATGTAAAAGGTAAAGGATTGTTTCCTAAAAGGCATTATCGTTCCTTCCCATAGGTTTTACATTTTAGTATACAATATTTAGATTTACGAAGCGGCACGCGGTCATATTAGAAAATTTTGGCATTGCGTATAGGAGCGAACGCAAGCACTGTGAGTTTCCGTTAGTATTGTGCTCCCTTAAAAACACCTGCGCGTCGACTTCCCCGCAAACCACTCAAAGATCCAATCTGTGCGATCTACGAAATCAGCTCAGCGAGTGATGATTCGGAACATTCGTTTAGACCTCAAAATTAAGTCTGCGCTGTGGCAATACGCAATGCAAGCATGACGCTTTGCATTGTGTAATACCACAGCGCAGACTTCAATTTTAGGTCAAAACGGATGTTCGACCTCCTCATTCGCTGAGCTAATTTCGTAGATCACGCAGATTGGCTCCTTGAGTGTTTTGCGGGAAAGTAGACACGGAGGCATTTCTTAGAGTGTGTGACAGTGCGCAAGCTCACTACGCAACGCCACCAGCTTCGCATACGTACGCTCGTTATAGATTTTTGCCTGAGCAGTCAGCGGTCCTCTGCGTCCCCGTCTCATCGCTCTCATCGAGCGCGGGTCAGCGCGAGACTCAGGTTGGCTTGACGAATACCGGCCTTAGATCATTTGGGGAAATTTGCAGAGGCAGATATAGGCGGTGCTGCAACCCCTTCCGTATGCTTTTGAGTCCCGCTGTCCAGGTAAGACAGGAGGTGCTATTGACCAGTTGTGCCTTGTTTTAAAATACGAATCTATATTGAAATATAAATGTGCGCAGCAACGTAGCAGTCTTACGAAAGCGAAAACATGGCGCTATTTTGTTTCGCAACGTTCTCAACTCTTTTTAACTTTTTGTTTTTACTTTCAAAAAAGGTTTGCGCATGCCATTCTCTATCTCGTAGAGGGTGCAACCCGGACGTCAATTGTGTATTGTGTCGTCAACATTAAGCACCTTTCACCCCTTGCTCGTTTGTCAATAATATTTAGGGTCGTCATACTTTGTAGAGGGCATATTCTAGCCTTTAACCAAGGCTTCTTTTTTTTTCAGAGTGAAGGTTTTACGGAGTGCAATACGGTGACTGTAATCCTCTGAAAGG
The DNA here is from genome assembly GCA_013358835.2 of Ixodes persulcatus. Classification (NCBI taxonomy): domain Eukaryota; kingdom Metazoa; phylum Arthropoda; class Arachnida; order Ixodida; family Ixodidae; genus Ixodes; species Ixodes persulcatus. Next base: position 141,101 of record JABSTQ010010740.1, read on the forward strand.
TTCAATAGTCACCGTCTTATTCCAACACGAAGATTTACAATACCTTGCAGGCAATAATGTCGATATTTTTGTGTGTATTCGCTCTTTTGCCGAATGCTCGAGCAACGAGCTGCGAAAACAGTTATCCCAACTACACTGACAAAACAATCGGAAGCCTCTTGTCGTCAAACTGTGAGAATCTCTTCCCATGATTCAGTGCAAGTGTTGAAAGGTCTAAAGATACAAGTCACTTAGATTTAAAATCGTTTAACTTGCATCTGAATGCGTTTACTTTATCCTCACAAGCACCGCAAACTGGGCGAACTTTGCGAGGCTTTTTGGGTTCCAATTCTAGGTTTGCCTTTCGAACTCATGGCCGATATGGGTCCTCTCTCCAGTGCTACTTATATTTATGCAGGGTGTTGTCGTGTCTTGACGGGGCAACAGACACAGTAGACCGGAGGACCATGGCCCGAGGTTTATTCCATGGAGCGTGGAACTAGAACGAACCTCTCGTGCTATAAAACTGGCACGACGATAAAGAAGAAGAGCGAAGGAGCTAAAGCGCCGCCACTATAGTCCCAGTAGCACGCGCTTGGCGGTAACTACACAACACTCCTCCCCCTTTAATTACGTAGCAGCGCCAACGGCAGTATTATACAAAAGTTAGGAGCGAGCTTGGTATCTGTCAGGCGGACGCCGTTCTCTCGATGGATAGCGTCCTTCAGAAGTAGATCGGCCTGTAGGAGGTACAGGATCCTGTTGCGGGATGGTGTGATGCTGCTGTGGCCCAGGCTCTTGTACCGTGGTCTGGACACTTGGCTCGCCTGGTGAAAAGACCAGGAACCCCTCAGCGTCGTCGGTGTCCGAAGGTACCGGCGTTGCCGTTGGCCGTGTTTGGCTCAAAAGTTGATCGAGGTGCCGACGCCAGATGAACTTGCCTCGAGGCGTGGTAACCTGGACTTGGTAAGATACTGGACCAGTCTTCTTGAGGACGGTGCCACGTAGCCACCTCGGCGAACTCCTGTAATTTCGCACTAGGACATTGTCACCAGGGCAGATTTCTTCTCTGCTTGTTCTCCGTTGCTTACTTTGTGTAAATTGCTTGTGGATCACTTTCCCCTCTACCGTAGGCTTGATGACATCCAACCGGGAACGCAATCTTCTGCCCATCAATAAGTTTGCTGGCGTCTCTCCTGTTGTTGAATGTGGAGTATTCCGGTACGTCAGTAAAAAGTGTTGCAATGCCTCTTCCAGAGACTCACCAGTGGATGACTTGCGTAGTGCAGACTTCAGTGTCTGCACAAACCGTTCTGCCAGGCCGTTTGTGCTCGGGTGGTATGGGGCGCTCACGACGTGTCTGACCCCGTTGTTCCTCATGAACACTTTGAATTCCTCGGACACCAGCTGCGGCCCGTTGTCTGAAACGATTGTTTCCGGAATTCCGAACCTGCAGAAAAGTTCACGTAGGCACCTCACAGTGCGCTCGGTCGTAGTGCTCTGCATGGTGAACACCTCTGGCCACTTTGAGTGCGCGTCCACCACGACTAGGAACATGGTTCCGCGGAACGGGCCTGCAAAGTCCAGGTGTAGTCGTCTCCACGGTGCTGTCGGCCATGCCCAGGGGTGAAGAGGCGCTTTGCATGGATCATTACGCTGTTCCTGGCATGCTTGGCAGCTTCGTACCTTTCTTTCAAGGTCTGAGTCAATTGATGGCCACCAAACATAGCTGCGAGCCAGCTCCTTACTTCGCACGATGCCGGGATGGCCTTGATGCAGTTCGTCGAGCACGGGCTCCTGCAGCTGGGACGGAACAACAACCCTCATGCCGTACATTAGGCATCCTTGATGAACACTCATCTGCAGGCGTCTGTCAAAGAACGGTCTGAGTTGTTGTTCTTGCACGTGCGTCGGCCAACCCATGCTTGTGTATTCAAGTACTTGACAAAGTAGCGGGTCGCGCGACGTAGCGCGTGCAATCTCCTTAGAGGACACCGGCATTGACTCTAGGCGCAGTGCATAGAAGGACTCTTCGCCCTCGCAACTATCGTCTTTCCCACTTTCGAGAGGGAACCTTGAGCAAAAATCGGCCTCTGCATTGTCACTGGATCTCTTGTACACCAACGAGTACTTGTACGCTGACAAGGTAACAGCCCAGCGCTGCAAACGTGCTGCCGCAATAGACGGAATGCCTGTCTTTGGGCCCAAAATAGTCTGCAGCGGTTTGTGATCCGTGATGAGAGTGAAAACTCGGCCGTAGATGTATAAGTGGAACTTTTTGATCCCAAAAATAATGGCTAGTGCCTCCTTTTCAAGTTGGCTGTACTTCTTTTCAGCTTCGGTCAGTGTGCGTGATGCATACGCCACTGGACGAGTGCTTCCATCTTCAGTCACATGAGACAGAACAGCGCCTATGCCATACTGGGATGCGTCGCACGCAACTTGCAATGGCTTACTTGGGTCGTAGTGTGCCAGAATCGATGGTGTTGCTAGCGCTGTCTTGATTTCCTCGAACGCTGCTTGACACGCTGTGTCCCAACACCAGCGCTGGTCTTGACGCAGCAGCCTGTAGAGCGGGCTCGCCAGGGTGGATAGTCGTGGAACAAACTTCCCGTAGTAATTTACCATACCCAGGAATGACTGGAGCTGCTGCTTGCTTGAGGGTGCAGCAACCTTCAGCAGAGCCTCGATCTTCTCTGGCGTCGTGCTGACACCTGCAGCACTGATCACGTGGCCCAGATAACGCAGCTCCTTCTGGAAAAACGCACATTTTTCCTTCTTCACACGAACTCCACGCTCTGACAACCGCTTTAGGACTGCTTCCAAATTGGCCAAATGCTCTTCCGGCGTCCTACCGGTGATGAGGACGTCATCCAAGTAGCAACTGACGCCTTTCAGATCTTTCAGCATTGTGTCCATGATTCTCTGAAAAATGGCTGGTGCCGAGGAGACTCCGAACGGTAACCTGTTTACGGCGAACAGTCCTTTGTGTGTATTTAAAGTTAGGTACTTGCTCGACGTTTCAGCCATCACCACCTGGTGATAAGCCCGGTTTAGATCAATCTTCGAAAATTCCTGGCCTCCTGAAAGCGCTGCGAACAAGTCGTCGACTCTCGGGAGCGGATACTGGTCAGTGTCAAGGCAAGGATTCACGGTGGTCTTGTAGTCGCCGCACAACCTTATTCCACCGTCCTTCTTCACTACTGGCACAACCGGCGTCGCATAATCACTCGTTGTGACTGGTGTTATGACGCCCATGTCTTGCATCTTCTTTAGTTCAGCCTCGACAGCAGGCTGTAAGGCAAACGGCACGTTTCTTGCCTTGAGGAATTTCGGTACGTGACCTTCTTTTAGCGTCAGCTCTGCCCTTTCTTCAGCAATAGTTCCCAGGTCTTTATTGAACAGATTTTGGTACTTGTCCAGAATCGCACTAAGGTTTGTGCGTTGTTCGGAAAGCGCCAAAACATCTGAGCTGGCAATGCTGTTGATCCCGAAGATTCGGTTCCAATCCAATCGGATCGCTTGCAGCCACTGCCGGCCGAGCAGAGGTGGTCCCTTTTCTCTCGTGATGTAGAGGGGAAGCTCGGTCCTCTGCTGTCCGTACTGCACGTCGACGTGAGCAACCCCGACGGGCTGAACGATGTCTCCCTTGAACGTGCGCAGCTTGAGCGTCGTCGGCATGATCTTTGTTGAAGGAGATATCTGACGAAACTGTTGCAGTGACATGACAGAAACAGTTGCTCCTGTGTCCAGTTCCATTTCCAAGGCAACTTCCTGCACGTTTATTGTGAGTTTTATTGGTTCCATACCAGACGTGGTCATTTCCTTCATGCCAGCTGGGTCTTGAACAGGAACCAGTTTCTTCATCGCCTTACGTGGCGTCCACTTCGATTTCTTTTCTTTGTCAGCATGACACACTCTTTGGACATGCCCCTTCTTGTTACACTTGAAACAGATATCCGCAATGTGCGGGCATACCCGGCTTCCATGTTTCGCTGAGCCGCAGCGATAGCAGTCTCGCTGCGTCACGTTCGCCTCCGCGACGGCCTTCACCTTGTGTACGTCCGAAACTCTAGGTTCTGACGCATGTGCTTCAGCGACGTTCTTTTTTGCTGCTTCCATGGCTAGCGCTTTTTCGACGGCTCTCTGGAAAGTTAGCTTGTTGTCCTCTGTGAACAACACACGCTGAATGTCCTCTCTGCGTAAACCGCAGACGAAACGGTCCCTCAAGGACTGGTCAAGTGCGGCTTCGAAGTCGCAGGTTTGCGCCAATTTGCGTAATTCTGCAACAAAGGCTGCTACAGATTCGTTCTCGAGCTGCATTCTTCTGTGAAACTTTGCGCGCTCGCTGATTACCGATGGCTTCGGTGCCAGGTGATCCCCCAAAAGCTTCTTTAGCTCATCAAACGTTTTTCTTGCTGGCAACTCCGGTGCGGTCAATGACTTCAGAAGACTGTACGTTTTCGGGCCTATGAGACTCAAAAATGCGTGTACCTTGTCGTCCTCGGCGATTCGGTTGACCAGAAGAAACGACGTGAGTCGTTCCTCATACGACGGCCAGTCGCTCGTCGATTCGTCGAAGGGCTCGATGTGTCCCAGTCGGCCGAAGACTTGCGGCACTTGACCCGTCGTTGCCGGATCCCCCGTTGCCATGTCGGCTTCCGCGTAGCAGTTCAGCGAAGCCTCCTCGTCGCCAAGTTGTCGTGTCTTGACGGGGCAACAGACACAGTAGACCGGAGGACCATGGCCCGAGGTTTATTCCATGGAGCGTGGAACTAGAACGAACCTCTGGTGCTATCAAACTGGCACAACGATAAAGAAGAAGAGCGAAGGAACTAAAGCGCCGCCACTATAGTCCCAGTAGCACGCGCTTGGCGGTAACTACACAACAGGTGTTTTCACTGGTGGCTGAAAACAATTTATAAAATATATGTTTAAAATAACAACTTTTTAATTTTCGGGATATCGCAGCCGGTTGCGTCCGTAGTCGGCGTACGAAAATAATGTGTTCATTAGCAACTTTATTACAGTAAATCCATTAAAGTTATTTTGAAGCATTTGCCTTATCCTGCACATTTCAGTTAGAGATGAACTTTTCTTCGGCTACATATGGGGTCTTGTTTTTGTAAAGTTGAAACACTAAATTATTTTTCGAGTAATTCAGTGGCAATGTTAGAGTGTCTTGAGTCAGTCGCACAAAAACTAAGGCAAAAAAAAGAAAAAAACATGAAGAATAATCACGAAAGTTCTTTTGCGGCTTATAGTTACCAAAAAATTGAGTTGAGAAGAATATAGTTTTTTTTTTAATTCCAAGAACAACTATGGTACATTTTGATAACGGGCAACAAATTCTTCATTGCAATGTGCCAGCTAGGATGCATATAGTCACAATGTCAATGAGTGAATTTGAGGTAATTCGTGCACCATTGTCGGTTCACAGTTGTTCTCAGATATCCGTGGCGCAAAATTAAGTTATCTATCATATATTTATTAAAAGTATTTCCTTTAAGATTAATTACAATCGTAGATTAAACGCCCTCTTTATTTAAATAAAATTGCAAAACAGGTTTAATGGCGTTTACAAAAACGACAACCCCATTGTAAATATTTTAAAAAAGTATAGTTTCTCATGAGGGGTATGTGAGACAGCAGTATATTTAGATGTCCATTAAACGAGTGTATCACTCGTTTTCTAGAAATGCTAAAAAAACATAATACAAGAGCAATACCTTTTGCTACCCGTTTGCCGCACTTTGTATGAAATTCAAAATGCCCAAATAAACTCTAAAAAGGCAAGAGTACTAGATAGAAAAAATAAAAAGGACCAAAGAGAAAACGGCAAGCAAGATAGTGGCACGTCTGTCACGTCAATGTGTCGTAATTTGGAATACTTACTTGTACTCTATATCGACATCATACTGTCTCAGCTGCGCGTGCTTGTGAATAAAACTTTGAAATATCAAAGTGCTCGAAAATTGACCTGGTGTTTTTTTTACTGGACCAGAAACTTTGTACGAAATGACTAATTGTATGTGCTGTTTAATAATGAATTGCAAGACAAGTGCTTCAGCCACATTGAAAAGGGCGTCCAAGTAGCCTTTATGAATACACTCCCGGTATTAATTTCTTGATAAAAGCACCTACTACGTCAGAATATACGTCAAGGTGACTCAAATTATAAAAGCACAGCAGAACAACGAAAATCAATAAATAGTTCATCCCATTCAAAGTGTCGTGTTCTTCGTCAGCGTCGAAATAAACGAGAAAATACTATTAAAAAACACACACACACACACACACTTATCGTGATTTTCGTTAAGTAGCAGAAAAGAAATTAAAAAAAAGCGAAGAGTTTCAATCCAAGCAAGCGTGTTTGATGCTGTTCGCTTTTGCGGACAACAATGAATCGCCGCTCAATCTATTACCTACTCTTCAATCATCGTAGTTCTTGGTGCCGCTTGAGCTACAGCGCACTTCAAACACTTCGATGATAATACCGCCGCATGGTTCTGACGTCGTTGCATAGAAATCACTCTCTTCACAGGTATGTAAAAACTGCGGTAAGAGTGGGCTTGTGTTTTTGCGGTGCTTCGCTGCAGAGCGAAGTGTGATAATATTGGCTTGTATTCTATGAAGGTGATGAAAGTCCGGTGATTAAACTAACGAATTCATAGCGGGTACCTAAGCATCGAATGTCCGTGCACTTTCATTAAATAAACACTTTCGTGCTCAGAACGTCCCCACTTATGTTCAATTATCTCCTCTCCAGTACGCCCCTTGATCTTGGGAAGTATCATGACGATTTCGGCACATCCATTGAACACCTCATCTCGCGACCGGCGGATCCGCGCGGTAAAAAGGGAAAATGAAACATGCTAAAAGCCCTGAAATTCTGGGTTCGGATTTTTTCTTGTTGTTGTACTTATTGACTAAAACGACTGCTTCAATTTTCCAAGCGTCATTGTGGGCAGGGATTGCGGCGCTCTTTTTTCGTGGAATTTTTAAATCGGGCTAGACAACGGGAAAATTAATAAATTGATTAATAAAAAACAATTACATTTTTTTAATTGTTTTTTTTTGTCTGGCTTCTCATGGTAATTGCCTTCAATGTTACAATTGCAACATACATGACCCTTAAAACAAATAAATAAAAAGTTAATGAACAGATTTTCGTTAATTCGTGAACGTACCATGACGAATATTTCTCCATGGAATGTCTGCGGAGCCTAGATGAAAAAAGGGTGAAAACGGCACTTGCCTAACGCTCAACCCCCCCTTTTTGTTTTTTAAACGTACTCGTGTAAAATTAAACACCCGGTATGACACTTGTACAGGATCAGCAGAATGAATTCCCAAACCTGAGACACACACCAACGTCAGCATTCAAGAAAGTATCGCCGTCACTTGTCTACAATGACCTGTTCCAGATGGTAATCCGACTCCAGCAGGAAGTAGCACATTTCCATTCAAAGCTTGCAGTACAGTTTGCGATAGTGCCGCCAATCCTAACACAGAAAGATAAATCCGGCCAAGGGCGGAATCGAAGTGACTTTGTAGCGTTGACGGACCTTCGCCAACACCACCTAGATTGATCTAAACCTCTGCATCGCCTCCTCTCCCTTCATGAAACGTCATCGCAGTCGAATCGCGCTAACTCGGCTATTTGGCCCGAGTCCGACCTTCGGTGCACTGATTGAACACGAGCCCCGGCCGCACACTGACGCAGTACTCGTGCCCAATCTCAGGCCTCGATGGATCTGACTGTGATGACGGTGCGGAGGTCTGCTTATCTAGGTGGTGTTGCCTTCGCACGCTGGTACATAAACAGGCAGATAGTTTGGAGGGGTCATCGCTCACGAATCGCTTTCTCCAAGCTCAAAAGCTCCTGGGGTCACCGTCCTCGCTCAAAGACGGAGGGGAGTAAAAGCCTCTTCCTCCTCTTTTTTTAGTTATTTTGGTGGGGCGCGGACATTTTAATTTTGTTTAAGATACAACCTGGTACAAGAGTGATGCTCACCCGAGGACAGGGGATAAATTTAAACCTTCAAATACGCGTAAAAATTGCAGAGACACAGCCTTTTTTTCTTCCGCTTTTTAGTAGAAATTCGCTTACACCTCGTTTCATTGTCGGAATGCCCTTTTTTACTATGTTTATTTCACCTTTTTACAGATTCCCGGTTTGGGGATGTTTCGTTATGAAGCTGCGTGCGGGTGGCCCTAGTGATCGCGAATATTCCTTCGAGTAAGGACGCTCGATCCCGCTAGCTGCATTGAACTACAACGACCTATATTCGATTCCCAAGACGTTGCATTGGTTCCCATTGTGGCTCTCTTTCGCCATCAAATAATTATAAAGTTGCTTATACTCTCTTCTTTCGCCTGGCGTATTTTCTTTCGTCGAGTTTCCTTCCATGATAACTAACCCTCGACACAAGTCACCGATATGTGTCGAGGCACTACTTCTACCGAAAGAGGTGGATTAAAGAATATTTATCAGACTAAAGCGCGCTAAAATCAACAGTTCTATTTAAAGCACGTCACATTTTAATGCAAAACGAGTCACGATGTTTAAAATTAACACATTCTTTTTGACTGGGGTAATCATTGACACTCCCATGTATCTTGGGTAGCCGATTTCTTGGTGCCAAAAAGCTTAATACCAAAAGCCGAAGTTGGATAACAAGTTTAACACCGAAACCCATCTGTATTATGCTGGAAGTGTTATCCAATGTACCCAGTGGGCTCTCATTAATTACCTAATGTTGGAAAACAAAAGAACTGAGTAGGACAATCATGTGTCAAATTGTTTACGATTTTTGCAACATTGGCTAAAATGGCTTGTCCGTCCTGTGCAATCTGCCCCGGGATTTTCGCGCGAACTGCCTTCGCAGAAATGCATTCACAACATAAGCGGAAGGATGCACTAGGATTATGCAATAAATGGTCAGCTGTAGGCACTTCAAATTTCTCTCAACCAAGCCAGGTCGCACCCATCAACTCCAATACACATCAAGTATATGAAAAAAATACACATCTCTAAACAAAATTTGCACTTTGTAGGGCCTTGAAGCAGAAGTGTACCAGAGTCGTACTACTAGCCATGGGGCTCCGGTACGCACTTTTGTTTTCATGCATTGCCACGGCTTATTACTACCGCTCTCATTGGACGACAGACGTGATCATAAAGAACCCGGAAAACGACCCGTTCCTGAACAATGCAGAGCTTGGGCCACTTCAATATTTGTGGCAGGTATGTTTTTAAGAAGAAAAAAATTAGAAGGTGACAAACACCTTTCAATGTAGTTTGTATTCAGAGTGTGGCCACTTACTTGTGATAACGTTGAACAGAATTAGAGTTTGTTCTGTAGTTGTATTTTTTGTTGAATTTACGTTCTTGCTGGTCACCATATCTGAGAACTCTACATCTGTCCTCCCCCTTTGCGTTCCTCGACCTCGGGTTCTTAAGATGTTAAAAGTTCTCCAGCTCGCCTGCATATTTTTCGGTGTTTTGATCATACTGTTTATGAGTTTCATGTGAGTGCAATTACAAAAATAAATTCAGATGAAATTCCTTGGGGTAGGCGTCTCGTACTGACACCTTTCGAGCTTTGGCGTCATTGTTGAATCATGTAACCAGAATAGGTGTATCAGTGAGACAAAGATACACATGCAAGACCTCATTTACTTGTGCCTTTACACTTATGAATAGAGGGATTCATCAGTATAAACCAACAATCTTACTAAGTGTTTGTTGCATAAAACGCAACAATTATGTTTGCCCGAAAAGTCTACACGAGGTTCGTTAAGTTTGGTAGAAAGGTCGCGCGCCCATTATATTTGCCTAGATTACGTTTGATTTAGTCATCTTTTAGGCAGAAACCGTTTTCGTTCACTGTACAAATTGCGGCTTTTCATTTGGCAAACACAAATTTCAGTATAAATTTAAACGCATTGTAAAAAAGAATATGTTTCTCAAAAGTAACTTTGACCCTAAAGTAACTTTCACCCTAAACAAGTAATCGATAAAATGATTCACCACACCGCTGTTCAGTGAGCTGAGATGCACTATCCTGTTGACGGAAGCGCACAAGACAAGAACATAGAGTAAGAGGCACAGCACACGCTCTTGTCCTTTGTATCTCACTCTATGTCCTTGTCTTGTGGCGCTTTTGTCAAAAGGAACGATGTACGAACTTGCGCATCTCACACTATTGATGCCCTATCCTGGCTCTCGACACGGCGGAAAGGGTTAAATGGAACATCTAAGATTATCTAGTTAGCCCAACCAATTCATTGAGCTATTAATATAAAACATATCTTATGGTACAAACTTAGCTTAACCAGCCTAGGGAACTTCGCGTGGTGATAATTGCCGTCAGATTCAATACTACCAATGCCTTTTTTTTCAGAAGCCAGACACGACATCCCATCAAACTCATTACTTGATGTTCCGCACACGTTAAAGGCACGATTATTATATAAAATGTGTATCCATAAACGTTCATGTCACAGATCCCCAAAACAAAACTGCCACTGGCCTGGTTTGTTTTTATAATACTACTTCGAAAACATTGTAAGTGCTTATATGAATATAATAGAATAGAACAGAATAGAATTTTATTTGTAACAGATACATTTCCCTAAAAATACAATAACGAGCTGGTGTAAGCCTCAGGGGCATGTGTACCCGGCTCGGCAGGGTAGGTGGCGAATTCAGTACGCAATACAAATAAAATGGGCATACATCGTCTGAATTGTGCATTCAAGCAACCGAGCGACAGCAGTACAAAACAATATAAACTACATCCTGGGAAGCCATATATCTGGAATCGATCAACAAAACGACAGTACTCCTCTTCACAATACAAACTATACCAGGAAAAACGCATCGCTGGAAGAAATAACAAATAGTCCTGCACTCAAACCTTACTGACCCGCTTGACCATAACCCGCTTGACAATTTTACCATTGGTTTAAAATTCGAAAATAATTGCTTCATTGTAGTTGTATTCAATTTAGTCTAAGTCGCGTGACCGTTGCGAAAGTGGTTTCTCCGATGATTGTTATAATAAAATCTATAAGTTGAATCTATTGAAAAATGGATGTAATATTGGGGGCTGAACGGTTTAGATAAATAGACACTGAAACATTTTGACGTAGTATTGACTGTACTTAGACAACCAAAAATCCTCGAATTGGTTCATCGAACCAGTAATGAAGATACGGCAATGCTTTCATGCAACTAACCAAATGTCTAGAGAAGGTTCGAATTTCGTTCCTCCAATTTTTTAACATTAAATTATTTTCGGGTTTCCTTATCAAGTATTGTATCTGAATTCTGATATAACACCATGATCAATATCAAGAAAATTTGTACTGCTGTGTTGTATATTTACACCGATGGCCCAACCTTAAACAATAAAGAGATCTAGCAAATAACTGGTTTATGTATTTATCAATTACAACTTATTGGCATAAAACCACAAACACTGTGATTATATCATTGAATGTCTCAATCAGGGATGAAGATGTCATTTAAAACTAGGAAATCCCACTGGCGCAATTTCAGAAATACAAGTTCTAGATATCTTTCTGTTTCGATAATGCAGTCATGTCTCGTTAATATGAACCCCGTTAATATGGATACCCCACTATATGGACACCAGTTTCGGGAACAAACTTAAAAAAAATGCATGAATTTTGGCTCGTTAATATGGACAACTCTCATTATGGACGATTGTTTGGTAGAACGAAGGTGTCCATATTAACGAGACATCACTGTACTACTACTACTAATATTAAGGACCGTTTATTGCCACCTTGAAGCCTGTACATTAAAGAAACCAATTTGACGAAATGCCCTACAACGTAAGACACATCAATGCAAATGAGTCTATTACTTAAGGCACACAAGACCTACAAAACACAAAAACTAAACAATTAGAATTTTCGTCTAAGGTAGACATATTTGCATATAAACAAAAACCTCTCACAGATTGTGAGCCATAGACATATATACTAAGAACATAACGACTGCTTTCTAAGCATGTAAGTATTCAGTCGGGTATTTTGTAGAGAAAAAGAGAGCGATTGTACGTAAGCCTTAGAAATGTCACCTTAACTATGAAAGTTTTTCGTATAAGAATGTATTCAAAAAGCGCTAAATTATAACCAGGTAATACTAAGCGTAGGGCTGGGACCACCGGTGCGTTCTAGAACTCGTTAAATTTATAAACGTTAATTTAGCTATACTGTATCTTAACTTGAGCGGGAATGCAACGATGGGAGTGAAAGGTCTTAATCAAACCAATTACACTCCAGAAAATTTTATACACGGAAGGATTAATGCTATGTACCGCACGATAAATGATACATTCATTTGACTTAGAAGCAATGCGTTTCCTCGAACGAATGTCTGGTCACAAAGACATGATGCTTTGTAACGTACGTTCCAAATATGTTCGAGTATCCGAGTGAACGGTGTCCTTGTTCTGTGTGTTGTTAGAAAGGAAATAAAAAGGTCCTATTTTTCGCAACATATACTTAAAAGTTATTTTGGCTAAATTATTTAATCATCTTAGCGTCAAGGTAGGCTTGTAGTGCAACTTGGAGATCGGGAATCGGTTCACTAGATGTACCGGGTGTTTCAGTGAACATTTCAAGAATTCCTCCAAAATATAAGGGTTGAAACAAAAAAGCAACTTTTCCCGGGAACGAACTGCCAGTCGCGGCGCACGGCAAGGATAATTAAAAAAAAAAAAAAAAAAAAAAAAACAGAACAATTAGTTAAATAATTAACAAAAACTTACTAATTAGCATTTTTGTTTGTGGAAATAAATGCTTGGTTCCAATTACATACTCGCTAAGCACAATCGAAAACTTCTTTATCAATTCATTTGAAAAAAAATTAAAAAAATAAAACAGGGGCAACAATTTCCGAACAAAAAAAAAACGGTCAAATTTGGAGCGTTTTTTGTTTTCAGTTTTTTATTCGCGACTCTAACTGTCTATAGGTGGCTCCCCTCATTTTCAAAGATTATAGATATATTGAGGGCCGGAGATGCGCGCAGGATGAATAGGTTGGACATTTACATGTACGTTTTAAAATTTAACGGGACTGACGTAACGGCCTCCGATTGGTGGAACCAAATCAGACGCCATTAGGTCACTTCCGTGACCTTTCAAACGTACGCTTAAATATCCAACCTAGCAATCCTAGAATACCAGATGCTCGGTATGTCTGGTGCGCTGGCTTTACTGAGTGGCACAAATTATTCCCGCTTCTACGAGGAAGCTGGTGTGTTAAGAGGGCGCGGTACCTCTATTTATTCGTCCCTTTCAGACACCAGGGCCGGCTTGCTAGAAGTACCGTCTCAGTTAAGACTGCTCAAAGAAAGCGCTGCCAAGGCTCGGGCGCGCGAGCGTTTGAGACTCGGTTTAAGCTCGAGCGCTAGCCTTGACAGCGCTTTCTTTGATCAGTCTCAACTGAGACTTTGCTTCGAGCAAAAATGCGGCCCAGATGGCGCGCGGCTTGTGACGTGGTTGAACGCGCGACTTCTAGATGGCGCCCGTATCGAAGTGTGAAAAAGCCCGCGGTATCCGCTGCGTGAAATAGATCCCCGAAATGTGTCGTGTTCTCCCGGCGGAGGTAGTTTCTCCCTCCCTCGCGCGCGCTGAGTATGTCTGTGGTCAGTCAGCTGTGTGCATTGCATCGGACGTCAGTGATAATACGCGCGGTGGCCGAGTCCGGCCTCTGCGCTGTGTGATACAGTGGGTGGCGCTCGTTTCTATTCGGAGGTAGGAATAAAATGTCGGTCCCCTTTTTTTACGACGCTCGTTTCTATAGCTTGGGTTTTTATCTCAAGTGGCGTAAATTACCGCTTTTTCGAAATCATACTTTGCAGCGAGCGATTGAGAGTCAGGTTAGCATTTTATTTTGGTCAGCACTACACGTTCAATGAAGACCTCGGGTGGCGATGTAAATTTGGGTTGCTCCCCAAAGTGTGTCCAAGGTGCGCAGTGACAATTGGAAATGGTATGGAAGGCGCGCGACCGTCGGTTGGTAAAATACGCGCGTTAGATTCACTTATTCAGTCTAATCATTTTTGCCAACGTCTTTTATCTGTTTCGACAAATGACATGGTCGAGTCTATCGATAACCTTAGGTAGATTCAACTGACGGAGTGTCCGGGCTTTAAATAAATTTGATTCGTTTATGTGAATTAATAACAGGTTTTTTCTTTTCCGTACTCGGTGCTATGCAAAAATCGCTTAGATGTTATGGTAGCGTTGTGTGGCGACGTTTTGCACGCTGACTCGCTATTGCATTCGCTGTGCACAGTATTTGTTCAGTTGGAATGTGTCAAATCGTATTTCCAATCGATATGATAGATTTACTTTGCTACAGTGTTAGTTATATTTTCCTGATTCTGGCCCGTCCCTGATCTGAGCCCAAGTTCAAATTCGAGAGTGCAGACAGACTTAGCGTTGTAACAGCCATAATGCACAGAAATAAATTAGTACCATGAAAGAAAAACAAAAGGATACGAGGCGGCTCGGTGTTATACAAGTAATGAGTGTACGAAGGATGCCCATTTCACTAGTTGCGCGCAGTACTTGGAAGCCACGAGCGAGAAATATATAAAAGTCGATTTTGTAGGACAATCGCGACGTGGAGACCCATAAAAGAGAGTCCCGATAAGAAGAGAGCTCCCCCTTCTCTTCAAGTGCTTCGGTTACGCTCCTAATACTGCACCTTTAGTAACACTGCGCGCACCTAAAATCGCCTTCTCCCCTGAAAAACACGGTTGCCTTCAGAATTGAGGGGTGCTACGCGAAAGCGAGCGACATGTCACGGGAACGGAGGCGAGGTGCTCCGGGCTTTGACAACGCTCCTGATCGCAAAAACAACCAAGTTTTTTTTTTTTTTTTTTTTTTTTTTTTTTTTGTCGAGGCACAATTTTTTTATTTATTATTTTTGTCCAGCTTGACATTTTATTAGTGCAAAAACTACCATAAACTAAAAAAAAATAGTGGGCATACAACGACAACGCACCCACTGGGACCCCAGTCAAGGCAAGCAAAACTAACTACTAAAAGGAAAAAAAAAAGAAAGAAATCATGTTCGCACACATAGACAGAACGCATCCATCGAGAGAAATGAATCCCGCGCTTCTCGTGCCAGTGTTGTTGTGCTTCTGTCAAAAGCATCAAAGGAGGAAGACAATCAGCACCTACACCCCCCCCCCCCCCTAAAAAAAAAAAAATAAGAAAAGGAAGGTTTCTTGGACGCCTGCGGTCGCTCAAGCGATGACCTTGGAAGGGTATGCGATTGTAGCACGTTTTTCCCGCGGCAGTTCTCCTGTCTCAAATGGCACGGTCCGTTTCTCCCAAGTACCAAAGTCCCCGTCTTATCTTCCCCAAGCATCAACTCCGCAGTGATTCTGAATCATTCCGATGCTTTTCAACGTTGCAAAACTGTTACACGAATATTTGCGCACAAGTATACACTGTTCACTGAACTATCTACAGTGCTAAAATTCAAAAGCGCTGTGTTGGATTCGGGAACTCGTGTAGGTTTAGCTCATCGTTGGAGGATTCTTATTCGCTCGATGAACTCTAGAAAGCTTGTAAATATTAGAATCGACTTTCCAGAGAACGATATTACCCGTCGGGGTCTTAGGCGAGAGGACAGGTCGCAATTATTGGTTGATTGAATATTTTATTTCAAAATCACAATCGTATCATTAAGGGCACGCGATTTCCTCATCACCTCTTCTACGAACGAAGTTGCTGTATTCGTAGCCCACGTAGACGGAAACGGTTGAAACTGTGCTCAAATAATACCTTCTTTTGGAAGGTACTGCGCAGCGATTACACACAATGTTTCTAACATAAACATGCTGCTCCACATGTGTATTCACAAGACGCAATACATCGTTCTCCCAACTTCGTTGAAATGGTCTCCCGCGTCTCCTGCATCCAGATTTGTTTCCTATAAACAACTTCTCGGTTATTCTGTCAATAATATAAGAAGCTAGCATAAAAATACAGATGACAAAAATAATTGAGCCGGCTTCTTCCGCTAACAATTGCTCACCGCGGCTTCGAGCGAAATGCCAGGTATAGGTGACGCGAGACGTCGCTCTATTCAAACGGTTCAGTTATGTCCGTTTATTCATCCATTAGGCTAGCTGTGTATCCACACGAGGATGGGTGGACAGATCCTTCAGGTGTGTCTTAATTTTGTCATCTAAAGCGCCGTTCACACTCTCGTAACTGAGTAGGAGGGAGAGAGACAAGACCGGTTTTTAAGCCTCTTGCGACGTCTTACGACCAGCTCCGCGGCAGCGCATCCGGTCTTAAGACGTCGCAAAAGGCTTAAAAACCGGTCTGGTTTCTCTCGGTCGTACTCCGTTGCAAGAGCGTGAACGGTACCTAACTGTTATCGTTAACACCGTTTTTATTCATGCTGGCCTGTCTTCATTCCAAGTGCCCTGCGGGAGAACAAACAGGTAGATATTTTTTTTTTCTCAAATATGCGTTTTCTCGTTTAGTCTAGGAAATATTTGGAATAATATTTTTGGAATTATTATACAATTTGACATTCCAACTTTTGGCCATTCTTTGATACTATACGATTCGAATTCAGTTCGAGCTAAAATTTTACTATTTGCACACCTCTAATTTACAGGACTCAAGGTCCGTTTTAATGATTATTACAGATCACGATCACTCATGTATGTTCGGCGTTAGTGCGTAGATTTCTAGGCATTAAAGCAGTAGATTCACGTTTTGTGTGCTCCATATCCGACTAGTGAGTGTGCCTGGAAATAAATATAGTAATTGAAGTAACTGCCGATTTCATTTGTTTTTGTTGTTTTAAAGGAGTGCCATGACGCTTTTTCGAAATTAATTTAAAAAAAAGGACGTTCTAAAATATATTAAACTTTGATTTAATATGTTGAAGAAACACTTTCAGTTAATGCAATGCGTGGTAGCTAAAACCTACCTGCGCTCGCTTCACGCGGTGAGTGCATGATTGAATTTCTTGTTTTGTGTGTTCTGTATTTTTTCCCTCATGTGAAGACTGAAAAGTCCACAGAGAGGAAATTACGTCCCAAAGTCCACGATAATTAGCGCGAACAGTCGGTTAGATATAATAAATTAAAAGAAGTATGCAATGAAATGTACATAGAAAGTATATTTTAAAATACCAAAACAATGTTTAAAATGGGATTAGTTCATCCTGCTGTCAAAACGAAATATTGTCAACTAATGAAAATTGCGAGACTAAAGTACGAAGCATCCTTCGATATTACATTTTACACAATTTCTATATCAATGAATTACAAGTGAATTTAATAATGCACCTCAAATTTTTTACCCGACCTACAAAGGTTTACCGCAGGGTACGAAAATGTTCACTTTATCTACTGATTAGAAATCCTATAGTGGCAGGTATGCCTTTCATTTTCCTCGTCAACGCTCTTGTTGTTGGCGCGTGTCCCAGGAGAGCTACGTAACCGTATAAGATATCAATGATAGTGATTAGTATTGAATAGAGCGATTAAAATGTACAGTATTTATACAAAATATTAAATGCTTGGCATGCAATCCAA
The DNA here is from genome assembly GCA_013358835.2 of Ixodes persulcatus. Taxonomy (NCBI): domain Eukaryota; kingdom Metazoa; phylum Arthropoda; class Arachnida; order Ixodida; family Ixodidae; genus Ixodes; species Ixodes persulcatus. The sequence continues at coordinate 158,701 of JABSTQ010010740.1, forward strand.
TAATTACGGTGCTTAGTATTTAATACTACCATTGTAACGCTTAGCATAAAAGGAAATATTATTGTGCATAGTATTTAACGGAACAATTATAGTGTTAGGAAATTTATAATGAGTACTGAGCAAATTTGTATGCGCAAACACAGAGAACGACCACACAGGAGTGGAGAAGGACAAGCTTCATGTCCTTCGCGTTTGCGCATACACGTTTACTCAGTACCAATAATCAACTAGCCCAACAACCAGTCTTGCTTATAGTCAGTAGTTTGTTGGAATGATTTAACGGAACTGTTTACTCGTAGAAAATAGTTTCGTACGGCCGTCCCTGCGTCCGCTCGTCTTCGCATTCTTCATCGCAGCATAGAGTATTATAATAATATTAATATAAAATATATAATTATATAATAATATAATATATAGTAATATAATCTACAGGAAAAGGTTCCATGCATTGGCGCCGCTAGGGAACGGCGGGGCACAGACGTGGACATCGGCGGTCCCTGTTGGCGGTCCCGATGGACCCATATCGCAGGCCACGCATTAATGGGGTATGGAAACGTAATTTTTGCTGTTATTTCTTTGTTTAGATGTGACCTATGTTGCGCCGGCAGCCCAGATACACTAGTCTTGACTAGCGTTTCTGGGCTGCCGGCAGAAAAGTCAGGAAAACTAATTTCAAAAATTACAGGACGACATTTAATATTGCTTACGTATAGGAATGCGAAAACATTCCCACCCGCAGAACATTCCTACAAGAAGCGTGCCCCGCTGTCCTCGAAAGAGGCCGGCCGGGCGGCGCAACACGACTGAAAGGGGAGCGTAGAACACGTGATACAGGAGTGCACAGGGACAAGGAGCGGGAATTTCCCGCTCACCCCTCCTCCCTCCCCCCCTCCCTCCAGCCACGCCTGACCAACACCACCTAAAGGAGAAGGCCAGAGCACGCCTCGAGTGACGTCACGGCAGCAGGCTGACGTGTGCCGCGCTATAAGCTGAGCTGAAGGCTACGCGCGTAGGTTTTACGTCGTAGAAACGCGGGTTTTCGCACTATTTATTTTTTATGAGCTAACATGAGAGCTGTGAACACCGAGTGATTTGAAGCACCAATTTTAGAACGCAGGAACATTATTATAACCTACAATTATCGTAGTGAAATACAAGAAAGTGATATCTTGACACAGATGTGTTCTTTTTTTAAGCGATAAACTGGGTGGTGTAGTTCTCTCTGAACGACATGGAAGTTGTATAAAAGAAGAATCCATGTGAAATGGCAGTAATCGAAGTAATGGGACCAGATAAAATGAACTACAGTAACAATCGGATAAATGATGCAGAGGCATTCATTTAATTTCATATCATTTTATTCACCTCAAAGGCATCTGAAGACGCATTACATGAGGGAGATTCAAAAATAACAGACAAAAAAGTAATTGAACATGAAAAATAGACACCAACAAAAAAATCACACACACACACACAAAAACGCTTATTAGCATGTTATTGTTATGATGCAGTTTTACAAATCAAGGTTCAGTTAAACAAACTAATGCACTTCTTTTTAAATGAAATGGGATATCTCTCAGTTACAATATGGTCAGGTAGTTTGTTCCAGTCAGTGGTGCAAAGTACTAAGGAGGAAAAGAGGAAAGTGTAAGTATGGCACTGAAATGGTTCCATCTTGCAGGAATTATCTAATATGGATTATGTAAAATTGGCAGCCCAGGACAAAGTAGATTGAAAATCGGAATCTGAGTAATATACAGCTTGAATAAAACACAATCGGGCTATTTTTTGTCTTCTTTCTGTATTAAAAAGATTTATGCTAGCTTTTAAAGCGGAGACACTAGTTTCGGATGAATTATCACTGCATATAAATCTGGCTGCTTTGTTTCGAAGATTCGAGCCTCGAGATTAGGTAGCTTATGTGTGGATTCCAAATTATGCTTGCATATTCTAGTTTTGAGAGGATAAATGTTTTGTATGCGAGTAGTTTTGTTTCAATGGGAGCTAGATCCCTACTGAAAAATCTCAGTTGCATGAGAAATTTTTGTGTCCAATAAACACATATGAATCAAATGAGATAGATAAGAACATATAAGATCTATATAAGATACATAAGAAACTTGTAAAAGGTTTCTCATACGGTTCTTATATATCTTATATAGTGCTCAATAGTTCTTATATATCTTGTATGATTCATGTGTTTGTGAGACAAGAAATTTCTCACACAAGTGGCTTTTTCCCAAACCAAGTGTTTTTAGTGCACTATTTGTTATTTGCTCAATCCATGATAATGAGTCTGTAAAATACACGCCCAAATACTTGTACAACAATGAGTGTTCTAGTGGTTGTGAAAGTAATAAGTACTGGGTTAGTCTTTTAGTGGAGGACTTAATTATGGACATTTGTTTGCATTTACGCGCGTTAATGTTCATCTGCAGTAGGGAACACCATGATGATATTGTATCTAAATCGTCTTGGACCATATTGTGATCGCTATAAGTGTATTAATTTCCTGGTAAATAACTCAAGCATCAGCGAAAAGTCTAATTGTCGATTTAATTGATGATGGTATGTCAATGACATTTATTAGAAACAATAGAGGCCCGAGTACACTACCCTTAGGGACACCTGATGCAACAGCAACGGGACCGAAATTGCCAGACAAGTATAAAAGTAATAACATTCTAAAATTGTGATGTGCTGGTTTGAAAAATGTATTGCACATATTTTGACAAACTTTTTTTAGACCTGTAATAAATCTGTATTGGTTCAGCAATTCAATGAACTCTGCCTGTTCAAATATAGTACTTGTTTTGCAGCAAGCAACCTATCCTATCTGGTTACTACATTGAAAAAAAAAACACCTGTAACCTATTTCTTGGCAATTTCATAATGTGAAAATTTTATCTTTGCAAAAAAAGTACCGTAATACCCGAGCGTTGCCCCATACGCTGATATACTTCAGTACCGAGTCTGTGAGACGACACAGTTAGGGCGGCTAAAAACAAGTTTTGTACACAATGAGAAGTGGGCATGGGAGCTTCATATTCAAAGTTGCTTGAATTTACAATACAGAAGAGAGTCGTAAATAAGAAATTGGTCACCTTTGAACACTGCGAAGCGAGCCTCTTGGTATCCATAAGTTGTGCAAATATCCGCTTGAAAAAAATTGATACACATGCATCTTAGATGCCGTAGATTTTGTGACACCGAGACACACAATATCTGTGCAGCATGTCGGCATTTACGCTGTAGCACCACAAGATAACTAAGACACTGCTACAAGGACACCGACTATCTGCACACACACACACACACACAGATTCACCGACTTCAGAGAGCAGTTGCCTTTGCATGAGGATGAAGCGCAAGCACGTTGCTGGCCGGACAGGAACTAATTTGTTTAGCGTTGACCCCTTAGCTTTTTTTTAGATTTTGCACTGGCACTTTTCGTATTGTTGTCCTTGCAACAAAGGTTTCTCAGTTGAATGTTTTCACTGCAGTCCAACACATGCTTCAGCTCAAACTCACAATGGGTTCACCATCAAAGGCATCAGACGTACTGTTCCTTGGTCTGAGTTTGCTTCTTGACATCTGTGACGGTTGGCAGCGAGTGTCTTTGATTGCAGAGTTTCAGCTTTCCTTTTTTTTGTTTGGCATTCTTGGCATTAATGCGAACATTCATCTTGCTGCAAAGATGTCACAAGAAAATGCTTGTGCATTTTCTTGTGACAACAACACATGTTTTAAGATGAGCTCACTCGTATGTTAATTTTCACAGTAGTCGAAGTCGGAAGACTCCTTTTCGGCGAGTAGTTCCATTATGAGATATGTAACAAGTCGGCACTGGCTGGGCACCACCAATTCGTGAACAACATAGTTGTGTTCTACAGCATTTACACCAGGAAAAACAAGCCCTTCTATAACCAGTTTCATTGCGAGAGCACTGTCTTCCTGTGCGAGCAAACTGTAGCCAACCTGTTTCGCGCTGTTGATGCGGCCTTGCATTTTTCGCCCCTTAGGTTTTTCAAGGTGGTGTAGACTGCATGGCTGGCCACATAGCCCAGGGCTGGGAGGGTCTGTCTTATTTTTTACAGCCCAGGGCCACATTGCAGGTATATCACGTTGCAGGTAGGCCGTCAAGTATCCGCTCGCTTGGGAAGATGTTCCTAGTTTCCATCTTTGCTAGCTGTAGTGATCGTTGACAGAGTGCTCCTCAGCAGTATTTTGTTTTCATCTTCGTAAATGTGCCTTGTAGACACGTGATATTAGAAGAAAGCCAGTTGACTATACATTCCGAAGCATTCTTCTAAGCTGTCAGTTTTCAGCTTGTCCCATGGAGGCCGTACAGTAGCCCGAGTTCATCAAAGCAGTATCCGGGATGTGTATTTGAACGCTTCTGCAAGAAACAGAACGAAAAAGGAGGAAATCCTATTAATCCAAAGAAAGGTAATGTAATCAAAAATGGCTATAGAAATACAAAAAAAGAAACGAAATGCTCTTTTTTAAAGTGTAGCTGAAGTGGTTTCGTATTTGAGAGAAAACTCTGGCAGTGTTTCGATCTGGTATTTCGGATCACAAACATTAAAATTATTCTTGAATTTGATGTGCCGAATGCGCTATAATAATAATAATAATAATAATAATAATAATAATAATAATAATAATAATAATAATAACAATATTAATAATAATAATATTAATAATAATAATATATAATAATAATGCTTATTGCCCGAGCACATAGAACCAGGTACAGAAAATAATAATAATTAATAATAATAATAATAATATGCTCCATAGAGCTTCCTGGTGTGTGTTGGGATTCCTTGGGGAGCCTGAAGGGGCGCCAGCTAAATTGTTAGTATATGGCTCTGGTGTATGGATAAGTAAACTGGTCAATGAACCATATTCCGGCTTGCGTGCACTCCTAACTACAGCTCAAAGACCCGCTAAAATATAGGTCTTACTAGTTAGTTGCGGCGGATCATTTCCGCGCTCAGATGAGGATACACAGAAGCGACACGATATACTTCTTTTTTATTTAATTTTTACATTGATGTGCTGGTTGCAACCGCGATAACCTATCTCTTGCATACCTTGCGAAAATCATTCCAATCTGAACTCATAAATCAAGTCATCTTTTGTTTAGGTCTGCACCTACAAGTAGCGCGAGCATTTGAATATGTTGCTTCCAGGCCACAACGAAATCACTCCCATGTACGCATTCAGCGAAAAGTAAAAACAAGAAACGAAACCACAATCATAAAAATTGAAAAGTTCTCACCCTGCCATGCCGTCAAGGAGCGAGATCTTCCCGTCGATTCGCTGTATAGTCCACGCTTTCGTAGCCATCCTTGCAGAAACTCAAATATGGACACTTTCACATCCAGTTTTCTGCCAAAGCGCGGATAAACAACATCTGTACGGAATGACAGCACCAGTGGTGGACAGCACCGACAATCGAAAAGCAACGTTCACGTTCATGTTCACACACGAGGTATTTCAAAATGTGCTCGATCTCACTCGAGAGTTGACCCTTGGCGTCCAAAAACCTACTCGCTTCTAGAGTTGTTCTAGTTGATTCCTCCAGCCTCCTTGTCACGTGACCTAACCCGCAGGAGTAACTAAAAAAGCCGTCAAAGAAAGGAACGCGACGGACGACCGTTGGGGAGAAAAAGTAAAAAAGGAAAACTAAACGCGACGCCGTGGCACCTTTTTCTTTTCACTTTTTTTGTTTGCACCGCGTCAAGCGTAGAGAGAAAGGGAAAGTAAAAGAGAACGTGCATTGCAAAGAAGCCAACTGTCAAGGGGAGCCTTGCGGAGAAGCGCACTACCAGTTCAGCCTACTTATGCCGACGCTCCTTGAAGGGACAGAGGGGAGCGCTACGGCCTTAGCTCTAGGTGGTGTTGGCCTGACACGTGACTCGAAGAAGAAGAGAAAGCGGTGGCCGCGCGGGCGCAACCCGCTCTCTTTTAACGGCGCGCGGGCCGCAGCGCCAGGAAGAGGGCTTTTGTGTGGGGTGGCATTCCTTGGAACTATGACGCACTCTAAGAAAAAATGGAGGAAAAAGGTAGCAACGGCGCGTCTTCCTCCCCTCTATTGACGCGCCCCCAAGCGGACACGAGAAGAAGGGAGGAACGAGACGTTTTTCTCCTTCTCCAGGCAAACGGGAGAAAACTTTCGCCTTCCCGACTCATCTTCTTTGGGTTTCATTTTTCGAGCACGTCGCGCACGTTGTTTAATAAATGTTGTTGAGTTGATTTAGCTTCAGCGGCAGCGAAGACCGCCTGTAATTCCGTCTTCTAGTCTAAACGTGCAGAATATTTCGGTTGCATTGACGTTTTTACCACTAAATTAATCAAACAAGCAAACGAAGCTGCTAGAAACAGCGAAGTTCCGGAGCAGTGCCAGCAGCGCTACGTACACTGGGTAAGATGGCCGGCTCCGGATTGCGGAACCTTCGCACGCGGAACTGTGTCGACGTTTTCGGCGTTATAGAAATCGCAGGAACTGCGCCCAATACAGGCAGGTTTTGCTGCCGGCTGCCGTGGTGCCTTCCGTGCTGAGTTCGGTTCTGTTTTCCGATGCCGAGTGCCAACCGGCAATCAACGTGGTTCTGTATTTCTGCGTGTCAGCAACATAGCAGCAACATCGTGATGGCAGTGTGGTGCGTTGTGAACAGAAGACTGGAATTATTGCCGATGTGACCGTCTGTTCGCGTATCAATGATGTAACAACGAGATGAGATGACGTAAACTCTCGGGTATTGATGCGGCTAGTCGGGCCGTGATCGGAGGGGGCGGGGTGTCGCAGGTGGACATTCCGCTTTACATTAAAGAGTTTAGGACCACTTGAGGTATTAGGTGCAATTGATCGACGTGCGGATAGTCATGTTGGAACGCTGGTCTGAACAGTAAGCTCCCATCGTACAGTGGCCAATGTGACTGTCGGTTATCTCCTCCCCGAGAGCGATTGCGCTCTGGGGAAAGGACTGAACAGTACAAAATTATGACGGAAAGTACGTATATTTACATTGTGGAATTTTAGCATTAAAAAGAATAGTAGATAAAATCCAAAAAAAGCTATCCTTTATTTTGCTGTTTAAATATACTACGGTTCCTGAAGAAACTGCCCTCCAAGTGGCGCGCTGAGATGAGCGCTAGACGTTTTCGAGCTCGCAGCGGCGTAGCTCCGTACATTTAACACCTGCCGCAAGTCGCGGCTTTGACTGCATTCAAATTGATCGAAAAGCGATTTCTCTGCCCGTGAAGCATTACTTCCAGCTGAGTGAATATCCGCTCTACATAGATCAATTCAAGACGGCAATTGCAGCCGTGCGCGAACAGCACAAATAGAAAAACAAACACTACAATAAAATACTGGCTACGACGGGCCGTGCGGAGAAACAAACTCATGGCTTGGAACCGCATTGGAGCGGCTTGATTTATTGGCTCTCAAATAATTACGGCATGACCGAGCGTTTTCGTTTTATTAAGAGATTCATCCCCTGAGCCATTCAAAAGGCTCTCAGAGGTATGCCATTGCTGGGAAAAGAGCAACATACTGGAAATATTTTTTATTGCTTAGGCAGTCACCGAGAAATTCCGTACGTTCAAAACGACCATTATAAAAGATGGAAACGCAGAGCTCGGGTGGACCGATCGGGGGAGTGTCAATAAAGAGATACAAAATCGGGTTGTGAGCGTTTGTATTAATATTTGTATGTGCCATGTATGTGTATGCGCTCAATGTATGTTCAGCTGATGCTGTAGTATGCGTATTGTGCCTACATGTGTGTATAATAGAGGTTCCCAAAGGTCCCGGAGTGCAATGGTGTCATAAGAAAATAAAAATATATTTTGTAGAACATTAATTCGGTGGTACCTAGCGCCACCTAGCGCCACCTAGCCTAGCTGCTTGCAATTACTCTCTTGACCCTTCCATCTGGTGGCAAGCGATTTAACCTTCTTTCACGCTACGCGATAAACAGCGGGTTCAAGTTTGTTCTTTTGAGAGCGGCTGTTGGTTTCGCGGATTGCTCTGCCATTGCTCTGTGATGTGTGGTTGACGGAGGAATTGTGACTCGAGGAACACCAAAGGTAAGACGTAAAGTGCGCGAAGTAACTGGGTATCGGTTGTCTCCGTTTAACATCGCAGTGCTGAAGATGAGAAGACTGATTAACTGCTTTTGAAACGCAAGTGTCTGTACCTGCGGGGAGAATCTGGTTTCGGAAATAAACACAGTTTGCGGAAAGCTTGTGTTACGCATTTATTTGCTGCTCCTCTCGTCACGTACAAAAGACGTAGCGTCTTCGTTAAGCCTTATTGAGCTCAATGTTCTCGATTCGGGGCCGTCATAATGAGATACAGGCGACGGAGGAACTATATGCTCCCCTGCTTCAGGGGCGAAAGTTTCTCCCTTTCTAAAGGAACATTGGTTACAAGACCGTTCCTCCCCTTAGGGAGGACAATCGATACCCTTTTTTTCTAAACGTTCGCGTCGCAGCCAATGGCTCCGTAGTAGCCGTTTCGCTCAGCCAACAAAAAAATGAGAATTTAGGTGGCGTTTTTCGCGGTCACCGACGCCACCGGCTCCGCTCCATGGGAGAGTTAATGCTTTCGCATTAAAACGAATTAACGGAATTCAAGGTTGCGCCTGGTGGCGATCTGTGAAGCTCCGTTGGAGTGCCGCCACGTCAGGGGTCTCTGAGAAGTAGCGTCAGTTCGCGGCAGTATCTAGCTCGGGGAGGTACTTAGTGCTGAATGTAATTTGGCGGAGAACGCTAACGAGTTTGCCACGTTGTATATTTTAAAGCTGCCACAGAGCTTCCACAACGCACATTCCAGACCATCGAGATCGCCTTTTTTTTTTTTTTTTGCAAACGATAGGTAGGAGTTTCATCTGAGAATGCGGGGACCGTTCGGATATTATGGGGAAAAATCTTAACTTGTTGCTACATCGTAAACGCTCATCAGGCATTGTTGACGAGTTGACTCTAAATGGAGTAAAAATGCTTGGATTTGGGCTAGTTGGTTTGTCATGCTGATGTATACTGCGCTGCAAAGTTACACTTAACACATAAAGACGTAAACTACGAGATGATATGAAAGACAGTTAAGAACATGAAGTACTTGTGAATGCGAAGACTAGCAACTGTTTATTTTTTGTTCCTTCTTCTTCCTTTTTAGAGCGCAGCTCTTTGGCGCCTGTTTCCGGCTTGAGCGGCGTCGGCGTCGCCGTCGGCGTAACTGCGCGGTGCATTATGGGAAATGTCCCATAATGCACAGCGCGAGCCCCGGGTCACGTGACCTCGGGGGGGGGGGGGGGTCACGTGACCTCGGGGGGAGGGGTCCGTGACCCGTTGAAAATGCACCGCGCGAGCCCCGGGTCACGTGACCTCGGGGGGGGGGGGGGTCACGTGACCTCGGGGGGAGGGGTCACGTGACCCTTGAAGTCACGTGACCCCCCCCCCCCCCCCCCCCCCCCCCCCCCCCCCCCCCCCCCGAGGTCACGTGACTCCCCCCTGGAGCAGATTGAAGAATGAGGGGAGGAGGAGGGGTATACCCTCCCCTGAGTACCCTTCTCTCCTCCTCCTCAAGAGCTGCGCTCCGATTCGGCGTTACACGGAGTTGTAAACGGCTTTCACTTTTTATACCTTTCTTTTGCCGGATGAAGATTGCCTGATAATTTACGGAATTGAAAATTAATGTCTTTGCGGGCAATTGCCTTTATGTGTTAAGTGTAACTTTGCAGCGCAGTATACATCAAAATGACTCTGAATGAAGAAATGTTAACGGGAGGCCTCTTGGCAAATGTTTTTAATGAATTTTTGATGGAGAAGATCATGTTCCGATTAAAATAACTCGCGAAATTTTTCGATTCTCGAAATGCTCTCCTAAATTCTAAAGATAAACGAAGTCCGCAATTTTATGTGTGGGGTTAGATAACGCACAGGTTTGATCCCTAGGTTCCAGAGCGCTGGACCTTTGCCAATATTTTCGAACCACACCCACGTTTTGATCCTTTGTTTGCTGGGGACGAGCGGCACCACCGGAAGCCATTTTTGACACAAGCTAATGTATGGGGCTCTACGGAAGAAACGGTGAAACTGCAATTTCTCACCTTTGTAGTATGTTTTCAACAATGAAACTTTTATCATGTCTTCCGGGAATGCGAGTTAATATTCTGGTCGCGAATATCAAAAGTTATACATTGCCGATATTTTTTTTTAATAAATGCTTTCTGGTTGAGGGTCGCGGGTTATTGCGACTTTGTTGGATGTAAACTGTGATGTGGTTCATTAAAACAAGGATCGCCGAGTGCCAATATGGAGCCGCTTTTGATCTGGACGTCATCAGAGCTCAGCAGAGATAAATTGGCCTTTACCGAGGACATTTGCATCGTTTCAGGCGCTTGCACAGTGTACTTCTGGGGCAAGCCTTTGCTTTGAACTTCAGTGATGCCTTATGTGACGAACTAAAACTCGGAGCGCGTCGTTCATTTGTTGAACGTGTCTTTTATTAAGCAACTGAAGCAAGGGACGTCGGCAGAGCCGGTGGTACTCCGGCACATTTGATTTTTTAAATCGATGCTTGAATGCTTGAAGTATACCGATTCTATCTCGAAACACCTGATATTGAAGAGATACCAAAGAGTTAAAAGGAAAACAACAACGAACTAACTCGCCGATCTCGTCGCTTGAGCAATGCGTCCTAGGCCTGGAAGGAAAAACAGAAATCAGTGACGCGACTGGATTATCTCAAATCAATGGGCGACTGGATTATCTCAAATCAATCAATAATTCTTCAGAGATAGCTGAAGAATTATCTGCTTTGAAACATACGTGTGCTGACTCGAAAACACGATCACGTAGGTATAATCTCATTTTCTTTGGCATTGAAATGATAAAGAGACGTGGGCGAAATTCGAGCTGCATATTATTAAACTATATATGCGCTAATTTGCTTCATATAAGTATTGAACCGACTGAAGTTAGGCGAGCATATCGCATGGGCCTTTTGAAACAAGTAAAAACCGTCCAGTCATTGTAAAAAAAAAAATATTAAAAAAAAGACGCCGTGATGCCGTCCGCATATAAGCTGAAAGGCTTTGCATTTGTTGTAAGTGAAGACTTCGCGCCAGGATTTTGGCTTGCTCATAGAAAGCTGTTAGACTTCGGTAAAGCTCAGGAGGATTCTTTTAAACTCAGGTACGATAAGCTAGCTGTGTATTGGTGACCGTACATTTATTTATGATCAAGCCTCACAAGAGATTAAACAGAAGAGCTGAGACCAAGCACGTTCCTCTGTTGAGGGTACTGCAGAATGAAATAAGGCATCTACGCCAGCAGCTACGAAAGTAAAATCACGGTGAAAGGCAAATCCGAATTTCGGTTGTAAACTGGCGCAGCGTTAAAAATAATGTTTCTGAATTATGTGGCCTCATTCAAGCAACTGACGTCCCAATCGCTGTGGGAACTGAATCATGGCTCGATGATTCTGTAAAAGATTCTGAAATATTCCCAGAGGGATATGCAGTATGTCTCCCTGACCATCATAGTCACGGCGGAAAGGTGTTCTGTTGATTGCTGATGAGTTGCACAGCACTCACTTTCAAATTCAGGACAATTGTGTTGAATCTGTTCGTTCTCGCATATACTTAAAAGGGAAAATAGTTTTAGTTGGTGCTTTGTATAGACCCCCTAAATCATATTCCAAATGAGTGTGTAACTGTAGGCGGCGATTTTAACCTTCCAGAATTAATAATAGACAATGGAAATGCTAGCGTTCCCAATACGACCTTATGCAATGAATTTTAATTCCTTCTGAATACATTTGGTTTTAAACAATATGTAAACCAGCCTACAAAAAAAAGCCTTCTTAACTTGGTAATGTCCAACCTCCCGGATTGCTTTGAAAACACAACAGTAATCCCTGGAGTAAGTGATCATGATGCCGTTACTGCTGAAATATCTCTTCCCAGGCCACCAAGGCACACCCATAATAAAAGGAAAGTGTATTTATAAAACAAAGGAAACTATACTACACTCTCGCAAGACCCACAGTCGCTCTTAGCGGTGGTTGATCACAGGACAGGTATTACAATTATTTAAACATCATGCAGCATATTCAGTGAAAAACTTCAGTTTCTTGTGAACAAACACATACCCACTAAAAACATTAAAAATGGAAAAGCAGTCAGCAAAGCATGAACCTTTCCAGACATTTTACAACTTCTGAAACAGAGCGTTCAGGAAATACTGTAAAAATATAGTCAGAGATGAACAGAAATAGGCTAAAGAGCTTGTCGTCCCAGTACAAGTTACTTTTTTAAGAATGTAAAATTAAATATTTTCATAAGTTAAATAGCAACTTCGCCAACAATAAAAAATAATTTTGGTAATTTGTGAAGAGCAACAAGAAGGCTGACACTACCATACCCGCACATCTTCTGGAAGGCGCTGATGTCACTGACCACAGTGCGAAAGCGAACTGTTTAAATTAGTATTTTAAATTCGTTTTCAACGTCAAGATTCCAGCTGGGGACACGTCACGTTTTGTAAATCTAGGATATGATACCGTCTTAATAAATTCGCCTTAATAAATTATTTTTATTATCCCTCAATGTGTGCCTCTGTTGCTTAGTTTTAACGGGGCGATTGAAATAATGACTCAGTTTAAACTTATATCTGCATTGTGTACAGAGAGAGGCAGGTGTGATATTATGCATACAGGCTATGAAGTACCGCATGTTTCCCGTGTAATCGGGCGTAGGCCTCATCTGAAATGACAACCGTATCAAGACACGTGTTGGCTATCGACACTGTGGACAATAGCGGTAATTACTCTCTGTTTTAATATGCACCATTTCCGCTTTAAAAGCCGACTTACAGGATCGTTTTCTCGCGGGAAGAAAATCGGTTCCCAGTTTCCTTCGCTCCATGCCCTCTCGCACCCTTCTCTCCTTCTTTGCCCACAGAAGCCGGTCTCTGAGCGACTCCCCGCAGAACGGAGGAGGGTCTTCGTCTTTCTCAAATAGAAACGAGCAAAGGAGGGAGAGTTTTCTTTTTTCTGTCTGTTGGTAGGCCCTTGAAGGGGTTATGCCACGGAGATTAAACGGGTACATTTTTCTTTAAATGGGATGCTCATAGGCTACTTAGTATATACACCAAGTTACGCGATTTGTAGAGTTCTGGTAATTGCAATAATCAATTAAAGAATTTTTATCCTTTTCATCTGGCGACCAGGCAACAGTGCCCAAGTTGGTCACACCATCACACCAAGAAAACTAAAACGCGAGCTCAAAGGATGGTGGGATAAATACGTTAAGGCAGCAATATCGAGACGCCAAGCGGCATCAAGAGAACACAGATGGGCAAAGAAAAAGGGGGCCATACGCCACACCAGCTGAAGTAGCATTAAAATGGGAGGACTTTAAGGAAAGTAAGCGGGAGGCATCAGCATTAATGCAGACCAAAATTGGGAAAGCAGGGGTCCATTGGATGATAAAGATAAACCAGACGTATAGGAATGCTGCAAAAAGGTTCTGGGAACGCATCAGTGCACAGGGAAAAAAGACTGAGGGATACCAGCAGACACTAACCATACAATAAGGGACAAAAGTAGAGAAGGAAGAGGCAAGATAATACATTAGACATATAATTGAAGCAGCATTTTCGGAGTTAAAACCAGATGAGGCGGTAGGGAATGGTAGCATCTCCACAACACAAGAGGAGTATCACACTGAAGAAGAGGAAATGACCACAGGGGAATGGAGAAAAAAACAGAAGGAAAGGTTCCGGCTGGAACTGCGACAGGTCCAGGCGGCATACCAATGAGACTGATAAAAGTTCTAGGCAAAACATGCAAATTGCAGCTAAGGCAGGTGATTGACCAGATGCTTATGGGAGGGGAGGTACCTAGTGACTGGACATTGAGCAGGTTGAGTATATTATATAAGGGCGAGGGAGACAAAGACAGTATTAAATCATACAGACCAATCACAGTAACTTCAGTAATGTACAAACTAGCTATGCAAATTGTAAATGGAAGAATGGGCAGAGAGAGAGCAGATTCTGGGGGAGCTTCAAAACGGTTTCAGGAGGGATAGACGACTACATGATAAGTCATTGGTAATCACTGAGTGCATAGATATAGCAATGAGAAGTCGAAGGCCATTATGGGTAGCATTTTTGTACATCAAAGCAGCATATAAAAATGTGAATCAGAAAAAACTCTGAGACCAACTGAAGGGTTATGGGCAAGGGGGAGCCTTGGTTAAGTTTCTAGAACGGGTTTATACAGAGAATAGGGTGGTTATAACATGGGCAGCCAAAACTACAAGACCAGCAGCAATAAAAAGAGGACTTATACAGGGTTGCCCTTTGTCTCCCCTGCTCTTTATGATTTAACTCGGGGAGATGGAAAACAGATTGGAGCACTGCAACCTAGGTTTTGACCCGACTTACATGGAGTGAGGACAAAAAGTAAATCAAGTATTGCCAGGGTTAATGTATGCAGAGGACACTGTACTCGTATCAAAGTCGAGAGACAACACAAGAACTGATTAGGATTCGCGGATGAAAAGGGGACAGTTTAGGCCTAGAAGTCAGTAGAGACAAGTCGGGTATAATATTCTTTCAGTAGAGTAGATTGTTGGGCTAATTGGTTTTGGAACTTGGAATACATTTTTTTTATGATACAACACGGATGGTATAAAAGAATGGCATATATACAATTCGGATGGTCTAAAAGTGTCGTTTCATGTAATAAAATCAGTTGTTAGTAGCGCACTGTACTGTCTGATTCTCGTCTTTTTGTCCTTGTTTATGAGCGCTAAAATGTATTCCGGGTATAATAGTTTTCAATGACGAGAAGGGGGAATCCCTGGACATACAGGACACAGTGATAGAACACGTAGAAAAGTACAAATATCTGGGAGAATGGTTAAGTAAGAGAAAAAAGCATCTAAAAGACCATGAATGTATTGTAATAAAGAAGGGGAAACGAGTTTCAGCTAATATGAAACACAGGGCACTATGGAACTATAATAGATATGAAGCCGTTAGGGTGTATTGAAAGGAGTCATGGTGCCAGAACTGTCATTTGGTAATGTGGTATTGTGTATGAAGTCAAAAATCCATTCGGGTTTAGATATACAGCAAAGGAGTGTCGGTAGGTTGGCATTGGGGGCACATGGGGATACACCAAATGAGGGAGTACAGGGGGATGTGGGTGGGGCATCCTTTGAGAGTAGAGAAGCGATCAGTAAAGTAAACTTGAACAAAGACTAGCTGTAATTGAGAATACACGGTGGGCAACGAAAGTGTACAAGTATCTATTGTCATGTACTCGATCAGCCCTCCAGGGAAGCGCAAAACTGCCAATGGCAGTTTTGCGCTTCCCTGGAGGGCTGCAGGTACGACCCGGCTGAGCCGGTCCTCGAGTTTCACGCCGTGAACGAGGCAAAAGTTTTCCAGATGGTCCAGGAACTCATCTGGCGACTGCAAGTCTCCGAAACCGATGAACTTCGGGGGCTGAACGGGGACCAGCCGTGGGCGCGTGGAGTCCTGGTCAACCGTTGTGCTGGCCTCCGTGACAGCCGCCGCGACGAAGGGCGCCGCTTCCTCTTCCGCGGCTCGTATCGGAGTAGCAAACAAAATCTCACGAACGTGGGCCGCCTTCTTCTCCCGCTGCAGCGGTGTCCCGTCTGTTTGTTGCAGCAGTGTCTGAAGAAGCTCCGGTGGCACGAACACCGACGGTTGGTTCATTTTAAGCAACGGACGAGCCCCCACTTGTCATGTACTCGATCGGTATGTAACTTATTCACACAACGCCGCTTCCGAAACCGTTCGAGTCACCTGCAGCCAGTCCCGCGTACGTTCGCTCTCTCTGGCACTACTTCCTCTTTTCTCCCGTTCCCCCGCGCATCCGCGTGACGGGCCCGTTCGGTGCCGCGCTATCCCTCACAATATATATGAAATGTCTAAACACTAAGTGGACAAACCAAACCCGCAAGCTGAGATCTAGATCCATTGAACGAGATGGGGCCGATCAGAGCATATCAGTAGAAAAGGGAGTAAAGAAAACAGAGAGGAAATTGTGGGAAGAGAGAATGCAGGGGAGATCAGCTTTAACAATATACAGGGCACAAAAACAAGAAATGAAGAAGGAACAGTTGTATGATCATCTATTGGGGAGCTCATTGCTGTTTGAAGCTAGAGTGGGGGTGCTCAGAACGAAAACATATAAAGTTAAATTCCAGGAAATAGACACTCTATGTGGCATATTCAACTGCAAAAAGGAAACTATGGAACGTGTTATTTTAAGGTGCACTGGGCTTCGCCCCACCCTCTTGGGGGGGATGACTACGGAGAGGGCAGTGGGATTTGTAGACATCGATATACGAATTTATAAGGAAAGAATTGCGGTAACTAACAGGAGATCGGAATATTGGTAGGAAAGATCTAGGGAGGGGTAAAACTACAGATGAAAATAAGCAATGGAAACACTTTAAAGGGGGAGGGAGGGTTGTGTTAAAACAAGATTTATGCAAATTTAAAAAAAAAGGGGAAGACGATGTGTTTGTCTAGGTGGCGCAAGCTGCCGCTCAATATAAAGGGTATAGCAATTATCATCTGACGGTTCTTTTTTGGTCTGAGATCGATGCTTCGATCTAATAAAACAAACTAATTTAATTGTTCGACATTTCTGATTGTCGGACAATTTAATTGTCCAACAATAAGCGACGTGGGTCGGCTCAAGAAAGCTCTCTCGACTTCAAAGAAGAACAGGAGTACGCGCGGACTATTGAGTACAACGACCGTGTCGTCCTTATTCCGCCCGCCTGAGCTTCAAGATTACCATCGCAAGTGCAGACGGTGCCAGGACCTTCAATCGAACAAGACGGAGCGGTAACGACTCCTCTGGGTCATCTGCGAAAGTGAAGCTCCCCAAGCTGGAGCTTTTGAGGTTCAACGGAGATAGCCTACAGTGGCAGCCCTTTTGGGAGCAGTTTGAACAGGTGGTCTACAATAGCCAAGAGTTATCGCCGACCGACAAGTTCAACTACTTGAGGGCTGCTCTCTCTGAAGAAGCCGCTGACGCGATCGCCGGACTACCAGCGACAACGAGCTGCTACGAGGACGCTCAGGACATCCTCAAAACCAGGTTCGGCGACAAAAAATGGTTGATCGACGATCACATGATCAGGCTATTGGAGAGACAGCGGATCCGATAATTGCTCGATGTCCGACGGCTCAGACGAATACACGACGACCTACAAGGAAACATTCGTGGGCTTAGGTCTCTTGAGGTGAGCGAAGAAACCTTTTCTACACTTCTGCACCCATTAATACTTCAGCTGCTTCCGGAAGACATTGTTCTTGCCTACAATAGAACGGCTGTAAGCGACAAAGATCACCGACGAGTGAGCACCCAATCTGCTGCACTGTCGGGTAACAACAGTGACCAAGACCGAGGTCAACAGAGACAACTACCAATCCTCCTGAGGTTTCTGCATGTAGAAGTAGAAAGCAGAGAGAGAACTTCCTGCACAAAGAAATCGGATAATCGCCTAAAAGACAGTTCAGAAGAAAGACAGTTTACGTCTGCTACATAAAAAAACCTGCGAGGTCATGGACAAACAGAGGGACGGCAGCAACACTCCTACAACGAACAGGCAACCAGGAGTGTGCGTTCTGCAAGTCGCCAAACGATGACACAAAGGTTTGCAGTGAAACCATGTCTCTCACTGAAAAACGACAGATGCTTCAGAAGGCTGGACGATGCTTTAAATGTACGAAACTAAATCATCTCGCCAAGAAGTACAGAAGCCAGATCGCATGTTCTGAGTGCCAAGGTCGACATGCCACCGTTATGTGCGATCCCGAATTCCTCTCGAGATCGAGTGAGAAACCGGAGACACCACGGAAGAGTAAAGTCTCCACCAATCCTCTGACACTTCAAGCCGCTGTCACTGATGAAGCAAAAACGACGGCGGTGCTGCAAACAGCTACAGATTGGAGCTGCCACGACCTCGGCCGCTTGATCCCAAGGTGTGCTCTACGACGAGAAGAAAAGAAAGATGAGATGGCTCCCGAACGACGTTGATTATTCTGTACCCAATGTCAGACAATTAAATTAGTTTGTTTTTAGTAGATCGAAGCATCGACCTCAGACCAAAAAAGATCCGTCCCCATCCATCCATCCATTCATCCATCCATCCAACCATGGTCTCCATAAACCACGTGATCATAAACACTCTCTCATTCTAGGCGCCCCCATGATCTCCAAAGCTTTCCTCGCCGCGGTACGGTCAAAACCGCTCACGCAACTCGGTAACCCAAACGCTATTCCCGCTCTCACCCCCGACCGTTGACCGTCCACCCTGCATGCGCCTGCGAGATATTCCCGGACGACGGTGACCACGGCGAGTTCGTCCGTAGTCCTGACTTCTGCATCGCGTCGGCAAAATGACCCTTCCACATTGAGATATTCTGCGTGCGACAATGTCGAACACTGTGCAAGGGACGTCGTAGACGTATACACGACCGTCTGACTGAAGTAAACGAGCTGAAGTGAGCCCATAGAGCGAGCTGTTGGGCAAGCACAATGCGTCACAGGTTTCGCGCGTTCAAACTCCACGTGTGAACAGGCCGATTTCGCGAAATCTCGGTTTTGCTAAACAGTGGCGCGTTGAAAAGATGCATCGTGTGGCAGCATCCTCCTTTAGGGAGGACGATGCTGCCAGACGTAAATGTTCAGACTCTGTTGGAGACACTGAGGACACGCTTGAAGTTGTAGGTCAATAAGCATTCTTGAGAAAGCGTCAAGTGAGGGTTTGACTATTGAACTCATTACTTTCACGACTCGCGTAC
The DNA here is from genome assembly GCA_013358835.2 of Ixodes persulcatus. Classification (NCBI taxonomy): domain Eukaryota; kingdom Metazoa; phylum Arthropoda; class Arachnida; order Ixodida; family Ixodidae; genus Ixodes; species Ixodes persulcatus. The sequence continues at coordinate 177,583 of JABSTQ010010740.1, forward strand.
TGATCGGAAGATTGTAAACATTACCCACACAAACTGACCCCGGACAAACAAACAAACAAACAAACACACAAACACACAAATTGAGAGGGGGAAAAGGGAAAGGAGGAACGTTGAAATTTCGGGGTGTGTTTTGACCCTTGAACACCTCCCTTGGCTACGCCACTGTACGAGTACTGCTTTGCTAGGTATGGAAATCCTTACCCGAGACATGTGCTCCAACTTTGCCACGTCGAGCCACCTGTGGATGTTTAGATCGTCCAGCAGGTGCCCGAAGGTGTTGTTGATGTGGAGCATGACCCTCGAGGTGACGCTTGAGAGCACGCTCGAATGACGGCCGAAGACCCCTTCAAGGTCGACCCATCGGTTTGGATAAGCCAAACGGCGTAGCGTCACGAACAAGGCTTCCTCTCCGTCCATTTTGACACCTTGCGCCGACGTAATCGTCTCCGGCATCAAAAGAGCACGCTGAAGCTCTCCGATGTGCTCCTTCCTGAACCTGAACATACTTCTAAACATTTCGTCGTCTAGACGCTCTACGTTCAACAAGCCGCGCTCGGACTTGAAACGGCGGGTCGGAGGTTCTTCAAGTAATAAATAGGCGTCTTCAATCTCGCGCCAGCTAAGGACGGAGAGAACTAGCGGGTCGGAGAAGATCCCGCGGCGATTCATAGCAAGGGGCACGATGGCACGATCACGAACGAGTCAAGACAAGGCGGCGGCGTCCGAGGGATGGCCGGATGGCTGGGATGTCTACCTCACGCTTGACTGGCTTGACTTAGATTGGATCGCATTGGCCAGCGTGACTATCAGTTGTGTTCATTTATAAAAGATGCAGATATGAGCACTTTAATCAACTTAAAAAGAAATATAATATATAAATAGTGGCAGTAGTAAGCGATTACTAAAAATTACACTAAAATAGATTATTTTACGTAAACTTTAGTGTCTGAAAGAGTCGCTTGTGGCGTTGCGTTAGCTCTCGCAACGCTATAATCCGGTAGCGGGTTGCGAAGGTTGCAAACGCGCCACTAAAACATGAAAGCGTGGGTCCGCTACGGTACATATAGCGGGGGTCCTAGCGGACTGCGGATAGCGTAGCGTGAGAGCCAAAACGATGTACTAAAACTCTCTAATTAGTCGGTCGTGGCGGCAGTCGGGAACGACGTTGTGGTGGGTGGTGGGCCAAAACGTCTGAGCCGATGATTGGCTCGGTGATGTCGGCGATGACGAAATTCCAATGAAGTGAGCCGTAGGTCTTGATGGTGGACCGGTTTAATGTGCTAAGCTCGAAAGATGTAGGTGCATGGGAACCTTGAAGACGGCACAAGGATAGCAACATATGTCAGAGCCGCAGTCGACAAGGAACCGCTGCCTTGTGACTTAATTGGTGACGAAGATAGGGTGGCCTACGGGTTGGCAGCTCGTAGCCGCGTCTACAAGCTGCCGTTGGCGTTTCCCTGATGTCCGGCGGAGCAGGATAGTTGGCATTGTCGGGCTATGTCCCCGAAGCGTCGATGGTCGTAGCACCGGCCAGTGTCACGAGGCTGCTGCAACGAGCTGGTGTGACGGTCACGGCTCTGCGGTCGGTAACAGAGGCGCGTTGGTGTACTTTGATCCAGACGTCATTGAATGAAGCTGAGCTGTAGAGTGATATCGTTGATTCGGTGCGCGAGCTCTGTGGTGTCCACCGGTGCACCGACGGCCTGGACGGTGGGCGACAGCGGCGGCACAGAGACCTCGATGTCGCGGTCAGCGATTTCGGCAAGTTGGTCTAGAGGTAGCGTAGATTGGGCCTGCAGAATGGCCTGAACGTGTGGTGGTAGTCGTTGGAGCCATAGTGTTTGCAGAAAAAAAAACTTGGACTCGCGTGTTGCCTGCGGGAGCACGCATGGGGCGGAGGAACTGTGATGGTTCGCGCTCGGCGAGTTCTGCGGACTGAATAAGTTGACGCACTTTCTGGTCTTCCGATAGTGAAAGGCACCGGATGAGTTCCATTTTGAGAGGCTGAGAAAGGTTGGCCGGTGGTGGGTTGTCGAGGATACCCCGTTTTTCGTTGGCGTAGCGGCTGTCCAGGTGGGCGACGACGTAATCGTAGCGCGTTCGGTCATGGGTGATGCGCGACAGGGAGAACTGGGCCTCGACTTGTGCGAAAAGTACCTCAGGGGAGTCCACCCAAAACGGTGAAAGTTTGACGGTGACATGGCAAACGCCGAGTGAAGCAGCGTCCGAGATGAAAGCTTCAGGGGTTCCGCCGTCTGCTGCGGTGCCGGTAGGCACGTGCGGTGTTGTGTTGGTGTTGGCAGGATGCGGTTGCACGGGACCATCGAGTTGGTGCTGCTGTTGCTGAAGCTGCTGCTGTTGCCTTTGAATCAGTTCCTGCTGGGTCCGGAACTGCTCGTGGAGTAGTTTCATCCCTTGTTTTAGGTCCTCCTGGTCGGCCATGGCGATGCGTTGTATCCGTTTTTCGGGTCACCGGATGTGGGATACTGTGTCGTGGTGACGAACAAATGCCGATATAGAAAAAGAACGGGCTGTTTATTGCCTTGGCAGTGGCGGTCGACGAACGTTCTTGTGTATCGCGTGCCTCTGTAGCAAGTCTTCTTCTTCGAGCTACGAAGTGTAGCGCGCGGCCGTGCTTCGCCGAAGCAGACGACGACGAGGCGAAGGCTGCGCCGAAATGTTGGGGATAGACTGTGCGTCACCACAACCTTTTTAAGAGTACCAGCCAGTAATTTCCAGAAATACAGACTGGTTTTATTCGTCTCCCCAAACAATCGGGAGCGCCGAGGCTTTCGCGCGATGCAATCAGTTTCCCTGCTCAATTAGGCGGAAAAGGGGCGTCACGTAACCTATACATTGAAGAAATTGACGGCACGTGACCTACACCTTGGGGAAATTGACGGCACGTGACCTACACATGAAGGAGTTTTCGCAGACCGCATTTCCAACTCCGCTAAGCCCTCCCCAAGAAAGAAGCTGCTACTCCACCTGCGCGCCGATGGCCTAGACTGTAGAGTTCCGGGTATCGTAGCGGGTTGCGGAGAGCGTTGCGGGACAGCGAAGACCAGCTACGAAAACTGTCTATTAACTTAGTTTCCCCTCTAAATTTAGTGAGAAACTTTACGTCTTGTGGCCAAAACATCTATTCAGTTCCCCAGCTAAAGCCTACATGTAGTGGGAATTGACGTCACGTGGCCTATACAGCAATTCAGTTACCCGCTATATTTAGCGAGAAATTACACGTCCTGTGACCTAGACACCAATCCAGTCTTTCCGCTAACTTTAGCGGAGAAATCAACGTCACGTGACCTATACAACCATTCAGTTTCCCCATTAAACTCTGCTGGGAAATATTATAAGTCACGTAACACAGCAATTTCCTATAATGCATTTCATGCATTACACAACTTTAAGGGTAAAGGTCGCTGATAATTTTAGAGCGTAGCTCTCAGGCGCTCGTTCCCGGGTTTGACGGCGTCGGTGTAACCAGAGGAAGAAGAGGAGGAGAAGGGGAGGAAGAGGTGAGGAGGAGGAGGTGGGAAGAAGGAGTTGTGGAGGAGGAGGAGTGGAGGAGGGGAGAGACAAGAAGGAGGAGGGGAGGAGGAGGTGAGGAGGAGGAGGTGGGAAGAAGGAGTTGGGGAGGAGGAGGAGGGGAGGAAGAGGGAAGGATGGGAACCCTCCCCTCTTCCTCCCCTCCTCCTCCCCTCCTCTTCCGTACCCTCCCCTCCTCCTCTCCTTTCCCCTCCTCCTCCTCCTCATATAAATAATAATATAATAAATAATTAATTAATATACAGGGTGTTTTTTTTAAGCTTAACAGATTTGTTTAAAAAAAAGTCGTGAAAGTTACACTTATGCCGCTTGTGGAGGTGAGTTATACGGCCAGGGGGACACATTATAGGGGGCTAATCGTAACGATCAGTCGGCTAATTAATTAAAATTTGTTAATCAACTTTTTAGTTAATGAAAATAGACATATGGTTCCAATTAGAAATTTGCTCAGCGTCATCGAAAACCCCTAAATCAGTCATTTTCAGAAAGATTTTGAGCGCGTGAGAAGCGTAGTAGTGAACTGAAGTTACCGCTCGTAGAGCAGGTACAAAGCTAGAGGTTGCGATAAGGCGCCCGCGCGATTTTTTCGTCTCTTATCTAGCCCCAGCTTGGTACCTGCTCCACGAGTGGTAACTTTAGTATAATACTAAGCTTCCCACACGCTCAAGGTCTTTCTGAAAATGACTGATTTAGGGGTTTCGATGGCGCTGAGTAAGTTTCTAGTTGAAACCATATGTCTATTTTCATTAATTAAAAAGTTAATTAACACATTTTAATTAATTAGCCACCTGATCATTGCGATTAGCCCCCTATAATGTGTCCCCCTGGCCGTATAACTCAACTCCACAAGCGGCATAAGTGTAACTTTCACGGCTTTTTTTAAACAAATCTGTTAAGCTTAAAAACAACACCCAGTATATAATATATATATATATATGGGTGATTTCATCTCAAATCAGGCACACATTTTAGGTCGGGTTTTTAATTTTTGAAAAGATATGTTATCGGGCGATTCTTATATTGAAAGAAGACGCAAACGGCAAGTTCGTCGGATTTTTTGTTCTCAGGTCTTCGACCGTTGAAGCGGCCAAGGTGGAAACTGTCGTTTTTCCAGCTTATCGGGAGTGCCATATCTTTACATCACCGTAAAGCTCCAATTAAGCTCTTTCTTTTGAGGATAATTTCAATCTTGTGTAATAATTATATATCGCGCTACATGTGCCTGAAAAACGGATATTTCGAAAAACTAGCAAGTTTCGAGTCGATTTTCTAAAAACCCACCCCTTTTATTCTTTTGTTCACAGTTGGGTAACATAGCAGTCTATCAGGAACTACCAACAGAAATTGTAAGATATTGTTTGTATGGCCGCTATTATGAGTCGAATCTCGTGCTATGGGCGTTTTGAACGGGACTTCGCACAGGCGCTCTGCTGAGCAGAATTTTGGCCTATGTAAGGTTTTCTACTTATCGTTAGCAGTTACCTCAATATCCAACCATAAACATTAATAAAAATTGGAGTAGTGTACTTAAAAAAAGTTACTTAGAAGTCCGTATCCACAAGTGCGGGCACAGCGCTTACTTCCTTCCAATACGGGGAATGCAGATCGCTAGAGAATTCCTCTGGGGCCTTTTGCTTTCGGCTTTGAGTTTGAAATACCGAACTTGATAAGTAATTGTCATATTTTTTTTATAGTGCATATACATATGTATGATTTTGTATCTGACGATTAGGAAGTACGGTTTATTTTGTGCACGTACGGACTCTTTCGTAAAATAACGAACATTTCGTAGCGTGTAAGGCTTCGAATGTGTTAGTCATGTGTCTAGGTTTCATTTCTATTTTCATTTATTCATGCCGGGTTACTTAAACGTTTTCCTCTTAAGTTTGTCCGGGAGTCTTAAGTTTGTCCGGGTATACGTATTTGCTCCGTCAATACATAGGGCCAAGCTCACACACCTTGCCAATCCCGCCAGTGCCATGTAAATAAATATTGTTGGAATAAATATTTTTGCTTCACTGGCTTTTACGCTCAGATATTGAGGTAAGTACTAACATTAAATAGAAAATCTTACATAGGTCAAAATTCTGCTCAGCTGAGCGTCTATGCAAAGTCCCGTTCAAAACTCTCATAGCACAAGATTCGAGTCCTATGTGCGCCCATACAAACAATATATTACCATTTCTGTTGATAGTTTCTGACAGACTACTATATTACCTAACTGTAAATAAAAAAATGAAAGAAATGAAAGGCGAGTTTTTTTAGAAAATCGATTTGAAACTAGCAAGTCTTTCTAAATATTTGTTTTTCAGGCAAATGTTCCGCGTTATGTGTTTAGCACAAAATATTCAAATTATATTTAAAAGAAAGAGCTTAATGGGGGATTTACGCTGATCTAAAGATCATAAAAATATTTTTATTAGGTCACACAGCACAGCTTGCTAAACTTCGCCAAATATTGTTGCAGAGAGTTTGGCAATTAAAAAAAATTGAACATATTATGACCTAGACGCTTTATAAGCCTAGCTCGCCGTTGGCATCTTCTTTTATTAAAGGAATTTACAGGTAGTCACTAAAAATGTCAGAGGCGTTAATTATGAGTTAGTGTATTTTTGTGAGTCACTTGTAATACTGGGCGACGAGTGAACAAAAACCTAAATGTAAGCTTTTATAGCCGCCATACAAACAAAATATAACATTTTCTGTTTATTTTACTTTACAAAGCACTGCAATAGGTAGCTAAAAAAACAATTAGCCAAAAGAAAAGGTAGGCTTTTTAAAAAAATCGACCTCTAATTCGCAAATTTTTTTAAATGTTCCTTGATTTACGAAACAATACTGTCTTTTCTCTTTTACACACAATATCTAATTTGTTATCATTAGAATGAGTATACTCCAAGCTTTCTGAAAATACTAAATATGTTAAAACACCTCCTATAGGTCACACGGAAGAGATGGTAAACTTTCACAAAGATCGTCCAAAAACGTCATATTGACAAATTTTCTCAAATATATTTCATATAAATATTCGCGTTGAAATATTTATCAGAAAATAAGTGTGTTCACAGGTATCTATTAAAAAAAGAGGCGCCAATTTTGAATTAGTGTATTTTTGCGAGTAAGTTGATTTACTGACAAAACAGTCAAACAAAATCATATTTTAACCTCTTATAGCTGCAATACAATCAACATTTTACATTTTATATTTATGTTATTTTATAAAGCACTACAATACATAGTCAGAGAAAAAAAACATCCAAATAAAAGGTGTTCTTTTTATAAAATAGTCCTCCAATTGGCCAATATTTTGAAATAGTCCTTGCTTTACGAGAATACACTGCCCGTTCTCTTTCCCACACAACGTTAAATTTGTCATCAATATAAAGAGTATTCTCTTAGCTTTCTGAAAATACTAAATATGTTACGATATCTCAAATAGGTCACGCGGAACAGCTGGTCAAACTTTGACGAATATTGTCAAAGGAACACATTTTGGCAATATTTAAAACAAAAGTGAAGATAAATAATCACAATAAAATTATTGACCATAAATAATCCCTATTTTGAGAGTGGCCCAAAAACGTTACACTGCATTACCGAAAAAGGGCAGAAAGTAGAAAGGAGAGAAAAATGACACCTACGACAGGCGAGAGCAAGGTCAGTTTGCGCCTCGGCTGCTTAAAATGTCCATAACTGGAGAACAAAAAATCGCCCGAACTTGCGTTTTGCACTCCATGTCACAGAAGGGATTTCCCCAAAACATATATTTTATTAGTCAAAATTAAAAATTTGACCCCAAATCGGTGCCTGAGTTGAGATGAAACCACCCATATGTATATGCACTGCATATCTGTTTGGCATAAGAAAATATGACAATTACATATCAAGTTCGGTATTTCAAGCTCAAAGCCGAAAGAAAAAGACCCCAGAGGAATTCTCAAACGATCTGCATTCCCCCGTATTGAGGAGAAGTAAGCGCTGTGCCCACACTTGTGGATATGGACTTCTAAGTAACTTCTTAAGTGCACTACTCCAACTTTTATTAATGTTTAAGGTTGGATATTGAGGTAACTGCTAACGATAAGTAGAAAACCTTACATAGACCATAATTCTGCTCAGCGGAGCGCCTGTGCGAAGTCCCGTTAAAAACGCCCATAGCACGAGATTCGAGTCTTAATAGCGGCCATACAAACAATATATTTTAATTTATGTTGGTAGTTCCTGATAGACTACTATATCACCTAACTCTGAATAAAATAAAAAATAAATAAAAAGTGGGGTTTTGTTTTAGAAAATCGACTTCAAACTTGCTAATTTTTCGAAATATCCGTTTTTTCAGGCACATGTAGCGCATTATACATTTCTTCCACAATATTGAAATTATACTAAAAAGAAAGAACTTAATTGGACCTTTAAGGTGATGTACAGAGCATAAAAATATGTTGATTAGGTCAGGCAGCACAGCTTGCTGTACTTCGTCAAATATCCTCGCACAGAGGCGGTTTGACGAATAAAAAAAGTACATTAAGAATGTTATGACCTAGACGCTTAATTAGCATAAAAACCATATATCGAGAGTGTTCCCAAAACGTTATATTAATGTAGCGTAAAAAGTAAGGAAAAGGGATGGAGTGAAATATGGCAACCCCGATAAGCTGGAAAAACGTCAGTTTCCACCTTGACCGCTTCAACGGTCCATAACTTGAGAACAAAAAATCCGACGAACTTGCCGTTTGCGTCTTCTTTTATTATAGGAATTGCCAAATAACATGAATTGTTTTCAAAAAACCTAAAAATTCGACCCAAAATTTGTGTTTGAGTTGAGGTGAAATCACCCATATATATAATTCATATTATGTACACAGGAGTACGGGGTCTATATTTGTACATATAGATATTTATTCCTCAAATTCTTGAGCATGGTATATCGCAAAACCAAAATTCCTCAAGAGCTGCGCTGTAATTTCGCATTACAGAGATTGGTAAACGTGTTTCACTCTTTAAAGTGACGATTTTGTCGCCAGAGCCACTATAGCGGCGTTCTAGAAACACACATAGGACGTGGTTTATTGTGTTTACGCTTCTTGCTTAGTGATTGATTCTTCAGAAGCCTTTTCGACGAACACCGCTATTTCATTGGCTGCTGGGTGATAGTCGGATCTGACCACACCCTACATTTTCTAAGCTGTAGGTGATGCTACGCTTCTTGTGGGCCGACGCTGGAGCCGAACAAGACACGACCGCTTGCTTTCTCGGGCGAAGCTTTACTCTCCGCGGGAGAATAAAACTTTGATAAGGCCCATTGAAACTAGACAAGGGCGCACGGGCAAACTCTGATACCTGAGTGACGTAGGTAGCGTGAGACGAACGAGGGGCGAAGCGTTGCTCGGACTAAGCACGAACGGGTTAAATTCTTGCCCACTTGGAGTTAAGGCCAAGGTCGAGTAAGTGAAGGCTCGATCACAGGGGTGTACGGACGAGGCGCGAACGAGAGCCTCGTGAATCCCGACACCGCCGGTGAAGGCCAAGTGAGCGTAGCCCAAATATTCCGCCGAGCACGTAGCAAAGGAAAAGAATATAACAGAGACTGTACACAAAATTTAGATGCAGGTTTTATAACGATAAACAAAGCTAATTTCAGTCAGGGCATCTTGAAGTTGGTGATAAATGGATGCTAGCACCAAGTTATGTATCAAGTGTTATTTGGCGTCTTTCATGATTGCCTGCATGTGTTGCAAAGGCTTCTGATTTTGAGTGGGAAGGAACAGCACAAAAATACAAACACCAAGCTCCGAGCACAACTAAATTGTGTTTCCACAAACCCCATTTTTAACCGTCCCCAGCACCATAGCGAAGCACTGCCTGGAGTTCAAATAGTGTGATATTTTTAATGGAAACAAAATTTCTATAATAGAGCACAAACTGCTAGCTGATTGCTGTCTTCGCGATTTGTTTCTCGAGTTCGGCGGACATTAGCTAAGGAAATATTCGTTATTGTAAGTTGGCTGATTAACTAAACTCTTTTCATTGAGTTTTTAAAATTAGGCTCTACGGGTCATGTTGCAATTGCAGAATTGACGGCGATCGCTACTTGAAACCAGACCCATTAAACAAATTTCAAAATTTTGGTCGTTTTTGAGATATTAAGTAATCAAATTTCACGTTTTTTTGTCCGTTTTAGAAATTGCGCACAAAAAGCGCGCCGGAAGAAAAAAACGCTAAGTGTGATTAATTAATATCTCAAGAACTAGTAAATATTTTCAAATTATTTTAATTAAATTTATATTAGTCGTTAAAACAAAGTTATTCATTACAAATTAAATAAAAAATCATGTATTCGTTACTGAAAAAAAAATTAGTTGTTAAATATAAAATGGCGCCACCCTAGCTGGCCCAAAATAGAACGAGTTATGCTGCTTTGCGTGTAGTTGTCGACGACTTAAATCGTGGAACTTCCGGTATAGGGGAAAATAATGTTTCGCCTTCGCCAGGAAATTGGAAGGTGTTCAAGTTTTTGTCACGACGGACCTTTTTTCCAGTAAGCATCTGCGCAAGCGTACAACCCCTCCCCTGGCCTTGCTTCCGGCTGTCGCCATTTTCGGAGAGCAAAGTTCCAGTCGACGTATATATATTCAGCACCTATCTTTGCCCGTATTTTGTCGTTTTTGTCGATTCTCCTTTGAGTGTACACTAGTATGGAACACTATAGGCAACCAAGATCAATACAACGGCCCGTTGCCAGTGTATTCTGACTGGCGGAGGCAAGTTGAGCTGCCTTTCATTTGTAGTTCGAAGACAGCTCCGCAGACGGCGCTTCTTACGAGAAAAAGGTCAATTGCCAATCCATCTTTTTTTTTTCATTTCTATATTTTTTTACTCGCTCCAGGTTGTTATGTCATGCTTTCTCTTTTGCTTTCTTTTTCTTTTTAGTTTTGTTCCCCTATACCGGATACGTGAACTAGGTGGCTGAGGACAAGGGTAAATAAAAAACTTTTATAGAGGGCCCCCTTCCCTTCTCCGGGTTGTTGCGAAGCTTCGATAACACCCCCCCCCCCCCCCCCCTCCCGAACAAAGGTCCTAAGTGTGCCAACAATTCCCATTTTCGAGTAGCAATTTATCTTGTATTATATCTAGGCTAGTTATTTGCTCTGAATGCATGTCCTGGCTGCTTTCAAGAGGTATTTTGCCACCAGCCGCACTTCTAATGGGAGATGTTAATCTTATCGACTATTGCGCTTGACACTTTAGCCTCCGATTACCTAGCAGGTTCCTTATATAAACCACTGAGGGTGTACCAACTGCATTTAATTATCTACCCTTATTCGGCACCAACAATGACCTCTGCTGTGGTAAGTACCTCACAACTACTTCCACGTGTAGCCCATTTCACTTTAACTCTGACTTGAAGGCTGCTATGTCAAGCTGGTCATTTTCCTCGTGGGACAATTGTTCTGTTTTAATACCTATAAAATTCTCCCAAATCTTAATAAAGCTGGGTCTTACAATCGATTTTTGTAATTATTTTCGTGAAATAATGTTCAAGGGATGTAACCTATAAGAGACTATATCATTCATCAAAATAAAAGCAGATTCAAAAACCTCGTACAATTCGCGGATTGGAGTTTTAGTGTTAAAATATTATTATCAAAGATTAATTTAACGAAATGGTTCTTATGAGAGATCGCAAAGTCTTATAGAGTATTCATCTCATTTCCCTTTTCACTTATACGACAACGGGCAAGTAGATGTAGCTTCATGCGGCATTATGTCGTCACGTAGATAAAATGTACCAACATTCGGTGATCTGATTTTTGGGATGAGCGGACAAGACATACCCGACTTGTTCGCAGCTTTGCAGTTTCATCATAAATCGTTGAGTAATCTCATCACATGCACGATACTCTGTTGCACACGAACGCTCTTATGCTAATACTGACGAAACATTAAATTCAAAATAAATTCGGAATTTTTCAGGAGGATGTCAATATCATACGAATTGTTCGGAAAAAAACTTTCGAAGATGTAAAAAAATTAGTACGCTGATGGGAACGTGCCCGTATATTCAACTTCTAGTGTGACTACTTTGCTTCCGTTTTTCAGTACGTTGCACCATGCCAACTGCGGCTTTTGAATTCCATGGCCTGTTCGGCCCGAGACTTTTCTTGCCAGAGTACGTTCGTTTCTTTTTTTTTTCTACTTCCTGACTAAGTCCCACCACGACAACCCTGTGTAAGCGCCCCCTCTTTGTCCTTGTCCGATAAAGAATTCCACTATCTGAAGAACCAATGACGCTGGTATCTGAGGGGTGTGTGTTTTTTTAGACCATATATATGTGTTCTGCCAAGTGTGCCTGATTTTGATATTTTAAAAGTATATTATCGAATTAAACGATTCAGTTGAAACTTACGCCACGTCCTGTCCAGTTCTCCCTTTGTTTTCGTCCATGTGTTTTGGCCTATTACCTCATTTTAGCAATCGAAGAACTCATAGAATTGTGTGCTGCGTGCATATATAATATTAGTTTGTATATGAGATGTTTTAAGCCATACCGTGGCAATAGAAAAAACTGCTATAACGGTAGGAACCTATATGCTAAGGAGCCAACTAAAAATCACACGAAATTTTGAACACGAGATAATACTTCGATACTGTTCTTTTAAAGCAAAGCACGCATGGGTATTTAGTGCACATAAATGGTGACTTTGTCTCTAATGTTAATTTTTCCGTATTTAGATGTTTGTTTGATTTTCGGCTGTCTTTTCACACATCCGTTTCAGCTGTAAAGAGTAGCCTCATGAACACAAAACAAATCGCGCAGAAGTGTATTTCTAAAAATGTATTTGACTATACTATGTTTATTAAACTCCGCTTGAAATTCTATTGTAGATTAATCTGTGATATGCTTTAAACGAATCCTCATTTGCGATGTAGCTTGTACTAAATATGTTCTCAATTCGTAAAGTGTATGGATTTCTCCGTGTTGAGATTCCTTGGTGTACTTGGTGATCTTCTTGGGCAAGAAGCTCGCGCTTGCAGCCTCCGCTGCGGCGTATCTCCAACCAAAGCGTGGGTTCAAAAGAAAAATTCGGAAATGTCATCTCGTTTTGAAACACTGATTGATTTTCTGAGATCTGATTTTATAACCTTGACAGAAGGTGAATTTTTCTTTTTCAAATTACATTTTTTTTTTAATTAGAGGTGACGTCATATATATGTGCAAATAGGTGAAAAAGAAATTTCAACTGCGTCCTTTCATTTTTCTGTAAAGTGAATACAAAGCGCGAACAGGACAAGATGAAGAAAGACACGTACGACAAACCAAAAGTGAAGCTAACTTACAACGAAATAAGTGCAACGCCAATCTTCTTTTATCGCCTAAAAGTTCAGTTTAGCTTGTCTAAAAAGTTGCGCTACATCAACATTATAGTGTCGGGTTCAGCCCTGCTCACGGTACTGGTGCTAACTTCTAAAACATGTGTATGAAGTTGCATAAAAAATAACCATGTTTAAAAAAAGAAGGTGGCCCAGTTTCTTAGCGTTCGGTCGTGTATTGACAACTGTGTGATGTACATTTAAGGCTTTGGTTCAGTAATCGTGGTAAGATGTCCAAAATTGTTCACTTACATCCTTCAATCAGTGTCGCAGTATTAAAGAAACAAACCGGCCTTACGCTTGCTAAATATTCAGAACACACCCAGTATATATCAAATTTAAAGAAAAAATGATTCGAGGTTTTGGTAGCAAACGCGCCTGCGCTCCACGAGCACAGGAATACCCCGCACAATCCTTTTGCTTAACAACTTGTTATTATCGCTAGTGAGTTACTAGAGCACGGGCATGTTTTAATATCGAAAGTTCTAAAGCCATGGCTTCTAAAAATTCCAGATTTACATGTTTCTGCAATCTGACGTGTCGGTTTTCCTCGTTCTTTCCCATTTACGCCATCTCCAGGGACAATAGATAACCTGGCTGACCGGACTATGGAACTCTCTGTGCGGCTTTTCATCCTGCGTTGGAGACTTGAGTACCTCATGAATGAATTGAACAAAGACGACGAAGAGAGATACGACGAATTGATGCAAATGATGCAGCGAGTGGGCAAGGAAGTCAAATTCCAGGTTGAACTGTTCCTGCAGCGTACGAGCAATTCACCCGATTCAGAGAATGTCCGCCGGGATGGCAAGAACATAGTTCAGCATTGTCAGATCCTGAAGTAACATCGGAGGGACACTGAAGCAAACACTTGTAATTAAAGATCATAAAGTAAAACATCCCGTCCTCGTGACCTTTTTTCTTTTTAGGATGAGCCGTGGGAACGCAAGGCACAGCTCCACGAGGCAGCCAGTTTCAAAAACATGTCGTCAAAACCACAGGGTTTAAAAGATCGGTGCACGACATAGCAATGGACGATTGTTTCTTAGAAGAAATCTAAGAAGCGTTTTGTGCGTCGGGACGAATAAACGCTACGTTTCCTAAACACGCACTAACGACAGAATGTGTTTATTTTTTAATTGAGGCGAATGATTTTTATCATTTCTGATAAATCAAATTTCTTCGTAAATACTCAGGAAATAAAATTGGAAACAGTTTCCGAATACTTTGGATAGCCAATAAAGTACAGCAATTGAATTACTGTAGTTGAATCATTTTTTTTTTGTAATTCGAACTTGTTTTAAGTATTTTGAGTGAAAGTAATTTTAATTTTAAATTCTTATTTTTTTTTAAAAAACGGTAGTGGCATATTTGTTTTTAAATCAAAATGGGGGTTAGCTTTTATTTAGTCAACCTGGTCTGTGTTGTTGTAGAATCACAGAGAAGAAAACAACTGTTGAACGTGGGCCTCACTGCCCTTCTGCCTCACTGCCCTTCTGGGCTCTGGAAGTAGTACCTACAATGGAGGTGCCTGAGTTTTGGCAGTGTTTGCATAGCTGAGCAATTGCCAAAGCAACAAGCATACACAAAGGAGCCCAGAAGAGGGCCGAGCGCAATTCCTCGCGTTGCAAGTTTAATTACATTCAATGCGTAACCAACACTCCAAGACAAGAGCGCGCCGACACCTCTTGCACCATCTATCCGCAGCGGTGGCGGGACGGACCGTAACTCAGTGGGACGAACTATGTAGTGTGTTTTTCTTTTTCTTTTTTTTTTCACACGATTCTAAGCGGCGCCTTACTTTGCTCTCAGAGAAATTTTTTAATCGATACACTTTTTGCTCATCGTGCTAGATTTAAAGGCTGTATGCCCAAAAGAAATAGAGGCAACTGGTAATCGGAATAAAATGCATTATTCTTATGGCAGTATGTCGACATAAAGATAACTATTTCTATTCAAACCCGATTTACAAACTGACAACTCCGTATCTCATATGCTGCTCTCTACGGTTATATAAGCTCCAGTTCTCCAGCTACATCTTGGCACTATTTTCTTCGCGATCCGTCTATTCTACAAAGTTCGTTGGTTATTAAAAAACAAAAGGAGGGTTCTCGAAATGAATTCAGGGCTGTTTATAGTAGTAACAATCTGATTCTCGCGCTTTAGGACAACATAAATCACTTAATATTATCAAATAGTACAATATATATGTTCATGATTCATTCTTAAAAATATTTACCAAACCCCAGCGTTCGAACCAGGGGTTCCTGAACAAAAATATAAATAAACTGCCAATTCGTTTTACGATGTAGCGAGAACGTTCCGCCGGGATGTAAAAGCATTCTTCGGAAGGAGGATACGATGTTACATAATATTTCACGAATCAAGATTTAAAACAAAAACAGTGGCGTCGCGCATACGAAAATAAAAATTATTACGCAAATTTCAACCGCGCAGTTTTAATAATGATTTGTTTTTCAATTGTACAGATGGGTACATTTCGACTTGCCGTTCTTGAACGAATTATTTAAATATGACCATAAGATAAAAACATAAAATTCATCTTAATCCTTTGGGCATAGTCGAGGCACAAAATGAGCAGCGGGTTTTGAGATGCGCTGGTTGTTTATTTAAGATTTTCTAAACCCCTTCGTACGTACAATATGTCCGATGGTCACGTGGTTGGGGCACGCGATGTCACAGTGTGGCGTAGTGGTGTTCCATGACGTCACGTCACATGACACAGTGTAGAGTGACGTCATAGAATCTTGACATCGTGGTTTTTAGTGTCACGCCATATGTCAAGTCACGTGCATGGTGTAATCTTGCGTGACGTTGTCACATGATTTGTATCACGTGAAGACGTTCTGCTAATGAAGTAACGTGGTCTCGCCTCGTTGATAGTGACACGTGACCATCGTGAGCTAAATGTGGCTTATCGTTCATATTTATTTCAGAAAATATTTTTTCACAACCCAATCCTTAATATTGAACTCTTTCTGGAGCCGTCCTATATATCATCATGCAATGATCACATACATAAAGTCGAAATTCCACAGTCCCACACTAATACCTACTCCAGATCATTCATACCTCGAACGTCTGATGTCTGGAATCATCTTTCCACATTCATCGCCACAATTGTTGATCCTGTTTATTTTACAAATGCTGTATCCGTACTACTAGAACTTGATTCGTGATTTGAGTGTTCTATTAACTTGTACGTTTGATTCCCACACCCTTTGTAATTACTTCGAGCCCTGAAAGCATCAATAAAGGAAATCATGTGACAACGTCACGCAAGATTACACCATGCACGTGACTTGACATATGGCGTGACACTAAAAACCACGATGTCAAGATCGCGTGCCCCAACCACGTGACCATCGGACATATTGTACGTACGAAGGGGTTTAGAAAATCTCAAATAAACAACCAGCGCATCTCAAAACCCGCTGCTCATTTTGTGCCTCGACTATGCCCAAAGGATTAAGATGAATTTTATGTTTTTATCTTATGGTCATATTTAAATAATTCGTTCAAGAACGGCAAGTCGAAATGTACCCATCTGTACAATTGAAAAACAAATCATTATTAAAACTGCGCGGTTGAAATTTGCGTAATAATTTTTATTTTCGTATGCTTTTGAGTCCCGCTGTCCAGGTAAGAAAGGAGGTGCTATTGACCAGTTGTGCCTTGTTTTAAAATACGAATCTATATTGAAATATAAATGTGCGCAGCAACGTAGCAGTCTTACGAAAGACTTTGAGCGCGTGAGAAGCGTAGTAGTGAACTGAAGTTACCGCTCGTGGAGCAGGTACAAAGCTAGAGGTTGCGATAACGCGCCCGCGCGATTTTTCTGTATCTTATCTAGCCCCAGCCTTGTACCTGTTTTACGAGTGGTAACTTTAGTGCACTACTACGCCTCTCACGCGCTCAAAGTCTTTCTGAAAATGGCTGATTTAGGGGTTTTCGATGATGCTGAGCAAATTTCTAATTGGAACCATATGTCTATTTTCATTAATTAAAAAGTTAATTAACAAATTGTAAGTAATTAGCCAACTGATTGTCACAATTAGCCCCTATAATGTGTCCCCCTGGCCGTATAACTCACCTCCACAAGCGGCATAAGTGTAACTTTCACGGCTTTTTTTTAAACAAATCTGTTAAGCATAAAAAAAAACACCCTGTATATATATGTATTTGTACCTGGTGCTGCACCTAACAAAATTCCGTATGGCCAATATAGGGCACCCGAACATAAAGTATATTATTATTATTATATTATAATTAAGTTTGCCGGAAAGTTTTGACTTATGTCATCATGGTAACACTGGCCTGAGTTAAATCATTTTTATTTTTATTATCTACCCTGCATGGATCTATGTAAAAGGTAAAGGATTGTTTCCTAAAAGGCAACCCAGAACAAGATCGAACAGTTTAAACTGAGTCATTATTTCAATCGCCCCGTTAAAACTAAGCAACAGAGGCACACATTGAGGGATAATAAAAATAATTTATTAAGGCGAAAGCCTTACTTCTCCCATTACGCGAATAGCCGTCGGCGTTGTCCCCGAAAAGATGGTAATGAAATTACGTCAGCCAGCACGCGACTCAGAAGTAAAACTCAAAGAAAAGCACAGCCAGGCAGATGCTTCGCTACGGTACTCGGCGGGGCGCTCAAGGTCAAACTGGACGCACCTTAGAAATAAAACACAAAGAAAAGCACAGCAACGCCGATGCTTTGTCACGGAAGCCGTTCGTGAGGCTGGCGGGGTTCACCGCGCTTGGGAAGTGGGGGAACATGATGTCACCGCCGGAGCACAGTGGAAGAATGCGAAGGAAGACATAGCGTGCTGGTTGTAAGAATTCGCTACGCGTAGGAATGCTTACGCATTCCTGCACGTAAGCAGTCTTAAATGGCTTCGGCGAGTTTTATGTAAAAAACAAAAACTAAAAGTGCTTTGAATTGAGGACAATCAGTAACCTGTATCAGTACAATATAAATACTTTATTTACAAAAAACGTAAACTTTCGCCGTAAATTTTCTGTTCAAGCTATGCAGTCCAGAAACATATAAAGTAATATATCTTGCATGTCGACAACAGTCACAGGGCGGGTGGCTGATCGGTGTAATTTATTTGTATGCACCACTCGAATAATAAACAATCTACATCTTCCACCCCGTAATCAATCGAGACGCTAGGCCTTTTCGTGTGCGCACAAGGAGAATGTAATATACGCGTGGCTCATACCTTTCAACATTTCAGTTCTGGTTCCCACAACGAGGTAATTGAAATAAAGTGGGTGACATAGATACATTTTTATTGCGACTTAAATCCACGTGCGCTGATATACATTTCAATTAACAGCAATTTGATTACGCTACACACAGCACAAAACGTTTAGCAACACATCGAGCCTGGTTGCTCGTTAATTTCTTTCTGAATATTAGTAAATCTAAACGCTTCAACGCAGTCCCAGAGATACTTTTTATCAAAGTCTGTGAGTCTGTCCTTGATGACCCTGCCATCGCACATTTTGGTTCCTTGCTCAATAATGCCGGCGCCTATCTCGTCGATGTCATCGGACATTGCGGCGATGAATGTGCTAAACTTCTCTACGTCTTCGAAGACGTTCTTGTCCATCTTCTCCAGGATAATAGATGTCATGGTGTCCTTGGCTGTCTTCATGCCTTCTCCTGTTGGAACAGTGTTTTCAAGCATTTTTTTCGCTTGGTTAACCATGCTTCTTAGCTCCTCTGCAGTGGCCTGCATAAGTGTAGGAAAGTTTCGAAGTCGCGTGAACAGATAAAAAAGCTCACGTGAAATGTTTTCTTCTAAATGTAATATTTCTTTCCTTGATCTGCATCGAGAATTCAAAGGAGCACATTTGTTCTCAGGCTTTACATATTCAATATTTTAACGTTGGGTGGACACAAATATACCTTCAGAGAGGTCATAAGTTCCGTCCTGAAGTCTCACAAAATTGAAGGTGAAGCAGCAAATGCGGTATAAGCTTTCAACTCAAAACATGCATAAGCGCGCAGTTTAAGGGCTTCACAGAGCTAGCTACACTAGATAAGGGGGGGGGGGGGCGTATTAGCGTGCTACTTTCCCATTTATTATTTTGGAAAGCTTAATTTTTTTTTGTAATAGCAAAATAAATAATTTATTGTTTTTGTTTTTAATAATGAGGCTAAACCTCAACACACGAAACTATCATCTATATATATATATATTTGCGGGTTGCTATGAGAACTTCTTAGTTGATTGGAGTTTTGGTGGCCCACCACTTCAGGTCATTGCGAAATAAGGACTACTTGAGTTTTCCAGCTTGTCTCACGGAATTTTATTAAGTACTTTAGAACAAGGCACATTGAATCTAAAACTGTAGTCTTGAGAATAAGAAAGGAATTGTACAGTGACAACGCACATTAAACTGTATGTTGCTTCTCTGTGCAAGTATTTTTTTTCATTTATATATATCAGTGCGTTAAATGTGACTGATTATTTGTTTTCAACAAATAGCGTGTAGTAATTCTAGGCGCAATGTAGCTTTCCCCAAAAAATTAACACCGCACCAGAGCCCCAAACTTCTTAGTGCTTTACCGCTGACTCAGCAAGTCGTCAATCATGGAACGAACTTAACAAGCTACTTCTCGTAGCTTGCTAAGCTTGTAGATTGTAGTAACTAACTAACCAACTCGCAACGTACACTACACGTTAGCCACTAGAGTAGCGTTAAAGTCGCTAAACAGTTGACGACGTGGCGATGTTCAGTTTGGTGGCAGGTGCCACAGGAAGAAAACCCTTGGCCTGGTGAATAAAAGTGCACTCGGTTTGCCTTAGTGTTCGAAATGCTTATCAGTCAACGAGTGTTTGACTGAATTCATGCAATTACCCAAGATAAAGAAATTTGTATGTACTAAAGGTAAATGTATATATAAAAAACCTGTAATGCAGAATTTTAAAGAACCAAACATCTACCAGAGACAAATTACGACCTGATTAAGACAGCGCCCTATTTTATAGATTTTTATTTTTGTCAAGTTTGACGCAATAGAGAACATGGTGGTCAGCACATTACTCTCCGATTTCAAATGATCCCCTTCCATAAAGAAGCTAAAACTACAGGAGCACTAAAATATTTTGCGCAAGAGTCACTCATTGTTATAATGAGATGTTTGTACTATTGTGCATATTACATATATATATAAAAAATAGACTCTAATAAATGCTTGCGCGTCTACTTACCCGCAAAACATTCAAAGAGTCAGTCTCTACGATCTTCGAAATTAGCTCAGCGAATGATGAGGCAGGAACGTCTGTTTAGACCTAAAAATGAAGTCTGCGCTGTGGCATTGCTCAATGCAAAGCGTCATGCTTGCATTGCGTGATGCCACAGCGCAGACTTAATTCTGAGGTCTGAACAGATGTTCCGCCTCATCACTCGCTGAGCTCATTTCGTAGATCGCAGAGATTGGCTCTTTGAGTGTTTTGTGGGTAATCAAACACGCAGGCATTTCTCAAAGTGTAAACACATTTCAATACTTTTACATATTGACTTTTTAATTGCTACCAGTTTTCTCGTAATACCGTTGAGTCATATCATATGTTTTATATAAAATTTTACAACATTCAGTATTATTCTAGAAAATTGTTGTCCGGGCGTGTTAATAAAAATTACAATTTTCTTAAGATGTTCTTAAGTGAAAGTGGAACAACTTCCAGGTAAAAAAAAAACAAAAAAACTTTGATTGTCTTCAAATTCGGAGGATATAATCTCATTTATAATATACCATGTTGCGTAAATCAAACGGATGTTGCATTATTTTGTCTCTGTCAATAAGCACTTTGCTCGGAAATGTGTACAGGGTGTTCGTGCCACTTCAGGACGCCATGACAACAGAGGAGACATACTTCCGCTTCTCCTATGCTTAAATATTAATAATAAATAAATAATAATCTTTTATTTTTCTTTACAAAACGAAAAAAGGTGGAAAAGAGGGCAAAAAGTTGCCACTGCAGCTTGACGATGCCCTAGTTCCCATACACACCTTGGCGGAAAAACAGCGGAAAATAAAAATACATGTCTAGACCCAAAAAATCAAATATACACCAGCACACCACTCTAATCATTATAATTGTTTATGTAGAAAGATAACTAAAAGACATAGGCCACTGAGAAACAATTTCAGAACAATATGCGTGACACTACACGGTATCATGTAGAAAATCTGACTGTTGTAGTGTGTCCGCTAACATTCGATTTGACTTTCCAAATATACACACATCATTTGCTTCAAGTTCATTTAGTAAATATGGCAACACATACTTTAGTAATGTAAAACCATAATTAGTACGAGGTGTTGCAACATTTCAGGTCTCGCCATGGCGGGTAACGTATTTATGATCTAACTTAGTTAAACACGACAGTGCAGAAATGAAAAAAAAAGTATTGTTGTGTTTTAAGGCTACATAGTAAGTCCCCGACAACCAAAGCGTGTGCAGCTGTTCAATAGGAATTACACGATGCTTGAAAAAGAGTTCCTTAGAAGGATGCAAAAAAGGGGTGGTGGGTGCTCGACGACTCCCGCTTTAGTAGCAAACAATTAGGCGAGAGCTACGCTCTACAAATGCCCCAGTATCGTACTTTTAACTTGCCGATGCGCACCGGCGCGAACCAAATCTCACAAATGAAGTTCTTGCGATTATTTCGAGACGGGGGACGCTACGAACGCCGCCGAGCTTCGGTGATGGCAGCTAAGCAGACGGTGCTCGCCTACTTCGATGTGCTGCCAACAGATGGTGCAACGGGACCAACGCGAGGATGCGGCGCCAGCGGCGCCTTGAGCGATCATCTCCGTACAACGATAGGTGCCAAACGGGCTATTGCGGCACGTACAATTGGAAGCTGACACGGTGCTCTGCGAGAGATACCTCAAATACCAAAGCAAAAAAGTCCATACATTAAAAAGTTGGCCTTCGCGAAAACTCGCGTAGCATTGAAGGAAGCGCAATAAAAACTTTCAGAAGATTGCCTGCTGAGACCCCAGCTCAGCAACCCCTGCGGGGAAGCTCGGCGCGTATGTCCGGCGCCCGGGGGAGATAGGTGATCATTGCCGATGCCCTGCCCTTCACGAAGTAGTTTAACGTGTTTAAGTAATGTACGCGCGACTCACTGTGGGTCCGAAAAACAAACAAAAGCAATGACCAACCGGAAGTAGCATACTCCCCCCGTAAGTTCGGTCAAGTTTGCTTATAAAGCGATAGCTTTACGGGTGACACTTTGGAGAGATTTCAAACCCATCGGCTGTCATCGCCGCTATGAAAAAAAAAAAAAAAAAACCTTCCGAACTCTCCTCTTAGCGCGAGGAGAGAAAATTCGAGTCTTCGTGTGGGCCGCGCCGCGCGAAGAGAGAAAAGAGGGGAGCCCCGCGGCGTCCCGCGAGATAACGTCGCGACGAAGAGAGAGTATTCCTGTCGTCTGCTTCAAACTGTTGTTTTCAAACATTACTCTCGTTACACGAAATCACACTGTGGCAGTATCCAGTTGATACGTGAAAGGTTGGATGGTTTTAGAAATTTCCACCGCGTTTGATTTCACTTTAACATCTCTACATCTCGTACCCAACTCGAAACGTAAAGCAGTCGTGCTCAAACTCGTCGCCTGGCAGCCGCATCTCCCACAGATATTCGCTTCATTTCTCTGCTTCACCTTTCCACTCTCCGCTCATCTGTCGACTCCAACATTATCTCCTCCCTTCACCGCTCAACGTCGCGGGGAAAAGCTACGCCTTCCCCTGGATCGTCACAGCCGAGCGCTCTTCCTAACGGCGCTGGTCGTTTGAGGCTTGCGTTCGCCGGACGAGTACTCATCGGTCGCAGTTCACGGCGACCACCGCCGTGAACTGGCACGCGCATGCAGTGCCTCGCCTTACGCACTTTTTTCACGAATCACGAGGAACTCGGGGTGGTCGTCAGCGGCCTCGACGACGCCAACCACGACCACAATGAGAAATAAACACGTTGCACCTCCGTCCTCAGGTACGTGGCGGCACCATTTTTTCCGCATTACGTGCCCGTGATACAGTTGTCGCTTTCATTTTTGTTTACCTCCGCGCACTTTGTATGCTAGATATACTTCGCATACTACATTTTCATTTAGTATTGATTTCGGTAGATGCACGTGAAATGTTTCGAAATCAGCGTCCAACGTGTCTTTCCAGATTAAGGATGCTCATGCCAGGGGCTGTAATCGATCAGCGTTATGACACACCTGATGACACTGAACGCGCATGAAGAAAGGTGCTTGTGATTCGTACTGAATAGAAACTTACGTTATAAAAAAAAAATTACCGCGATAGCACAACTACTTGATTAAAATACGTACCTTATCAGTCATTTGCGCTTGCTCGCGGAGGATCGGATTCAAACGTTTTGAGTATTCCCTCAGAACTTGACCCAAGCGCTGTGCTTCCTCACCCAGAGAAGCTCTCGTGATCTTGGGATCTTTGGGATCTTTGGGATTAGCAAGAAGGAGAATAAATGTTACGAGATGTACCAAGTGGTCTAATAGTTAGAAGCTCAAAAAATAATGTTATTCGGATTGTATATGCAATGACAATAAAAACGAAGGATATATTTTCAGTAATGTTACTTAATTGTCAGGTAAATACGTAACATAAAGGCCTTCATACCAAAATATTAAGGTGGGCAAGCAGGATATTCATATTACAAATTGATAGCGCAAAGGTCAAGCACACACTAACGAAACAAGTGCTTGTTCCGTCAGTGTGCACTTGACCTTCGCGCTATATATTTGTAAAATGCCATAAAACCGTTAAAAAAATAGAAACAAACGTCTTACCAAGCGGCATAGCGGATGCGACAATTCTCTTTTTTTTTTATTCAGTCTTGTAAAACGTTTAGATTTATAATTGATACATCGAACTAATCTGCCTTTTACATATCGCATAGCCACTCACCCTGCGTTGAGGTTGGGTTGTTTCTGAAAAATATACAATAAAATATGAACAATGATTAGTTTAATTGTACGAGTAAATTCCGCATTGTAAAAGAAGGCATCTGCATTACTATGAATAAAATTATTTAATTTTTTTAGTTCCAAAAATATTGCGCATAAGTTTGGAAGTCACTGCTTTATTCACTATAGCAACTTGTACTGAAAAGCTTGGCAAGCGCGATTACATAATGCCGCGTTCACAACTTTATTCGAAACTTAGGTTGCTGCGCTTGTCTCGGATGAGGTCACATATCTATGTTCCCCAGGCAGATATTTTTCTCAATCGTGCCGACACTCAAATGCTGAAACAATAAGGGACATCTAGCAGAAAATGAAGTCAATCTTTAGGCACATTTGTTTAAGGACACCATAACAGTGAACAAGTTTAGAAAAAAGTATACTTACGTTGATGCCATGCCTGCAAAGTAGAATATAAAAAGTAGGTCTGAGCAATGAAACTGATTGAAGGCATTGTGCAACTAACCACCTCATTAACAAATTAGTGTGTAAACAGCAAAGCAATTACCATGTAAACCGTAGTCTCGTATTTTTTACTCCGGTTCTTATACTTGTGATTACCTTCTTTATTAGATATACATTCGTCATATTTTAGTCGACCAGACCGCATTTTGGTTTATGGTGCCCCAATTTACTTAAAACAAAAAGAATAGAAAGAAAAACAATAAAAATACCATAAATGGATGTTCTTGCAGTACTACAAAAAGGCGTCATGCAGGAAAAAAACAGTGAAAAAGATTTACACTTAACTTGTTTTTAATTTTTTTCTCAGCAACCCTTTAGCAAGATGTTAAAGAGCTCTACTTATAAATATGTGTCCAGTTGCCACAAGAATATTCCTATAGTTCTACATATTAAACGTTTTTTGGTAATACACCTTTCTCTTTACATAAATCCAGGAACCAGACCGAGAGTTTCTACCGAGCTCACAGCACACCAAGCAACACACTCTCACTGGTTTAACATTTTCTAGGTTTGAATAATTTTAGTGCCATTAATTGCACGCCTAAGATGGCTATCCCGGTAATGTGAGGGACAGCGACCTAATTTTTAAGATGCGAATTCTTAACTCCTCCCTCTCTTTATTTCCAATCTCTTTATGCACCGCGTTACCGTCCGCCGGTTACGCGAGGTCAAACATTTAGGAAGGTTACCCTATGCTCAGGTGAACAAAAATAGCACTTCAGCGGCGGCGCAGTCCCATTGGATAGGGTCTTACAGTAAGAAAAAATACGTCCGACACCGTCTCCATGGGTCTATACGAGTTTCTGCATCCAGAAGTTTGCACGCCAAAGGGCCTGCATTTACTTTTAATTGGGAAACGCATTACAAATTCTTACGAGACCGTAGCTATTTAAGCAATTTCTTTTTACGGTGGAGTCTTACCTTCCAGATGTTCTCTTTTTGAGACCACGGTGCCTTCGCCGCTTTCAGAATGCTTTCTCTTCAGACAGAATATATTCCGGAAAAAAGCGTCAACTCTAGAATATATTCCTTTTCTCACAGGACCGCGTTATCTTATCTCTTCTACGCAAGACACAACGTATCGCGGCTCGGCGAACTGAACAATCGATTTGCGCTTTCCAACCTATCTCAAAACCTTATCACGTTTCTTCGACCCTTAGCCCACTACCGACATGAAGATTCCACGTGATGCTGCGCACCAGTTACGTCTCGTTTCAAAAGGCGCCTGGTTCCTCAACCACGAGAATTTCCAGATTGATCTTAAGATGAATATTACTCTGTTATAATTTTTTTTTTTTAGCAAGACAGTTTTAATCTTTGGTGAAAGCTTTAGAGTTTATGGGAAGCTCCTGCCGCCTCTTTCCACTTTAGCCAAACGAAGGGTTGATAGGAGGTCGCCTCCTCTTCAGCTTTCACGCTGCTAAACTGAAAAGAAGGGGCGGGAGCTTTCCCTGACCTCTCATAGCGTCTTCACTTGGCGCCACGAGTGCAAGCGCAGTGCGCCCCATGTAGCTATGCAGAACACAAGTTCCTCTGCTTCTTTTGCAGGGGTTGTGGAGCTCTGATTGGCTATGATTGAAGGATAGTGGGTAGAGTTCAAAGAAAGCTGCCTCGAGGTCTACCCACTATCCTTCATTCAGAGCCAATCAGAGCTCGGCGTTCTGACGTCACTACAAACCCCTAAAAAAGAAGCAGACGAACTTACGCTCCGCATTGCATCCTCCTTTGAGCCTCACGCCACAAGAATTGAAGATTTCTATTCGCGGCGCGCACGGCACAGGCGGGCACGCGTGGGCACGAGTGGGCACGGGTGGTGCGCGGCGGCTCACCGAATAAATCCACAGGTTTGCTCACAGTTCAATAGGATGCGAACCAATCGGAAAAAGGCTCACGGATCTGATATCGCTTTCAGGCCGTGTTCACTATAGAAAAACCTAGCAGTGTGGGTTGTTTGTTCCTTCATGCGACGTAAGTGTAAAATATTCATGGGGTTACGTTCCCCGACTATATTCGGCAGCTAATCTAGTTCAATGAAAGCAGTTAAGTGAGAAATCTTTGATCGAAGAATGTTTTAACGTTTAAAATTGAGACAAATAGCAGTGCTTTCACGTGCTGTCATCAAAATATTATGCTTTTCTTTTTGGCTAAAGTTAGCTTATCTGAAAGCGACAATGACTGTAAAGGAGCTAAACGACCATCTACGATTTGGCATTCAGCATTCGCGTAACATTAATCCCAGGGCACGTTTGATCAGCTCCACAAAAAAGAATAACTCATTTGCACACCTGTCCTATGTTCGAACGACGTATTTTGCAATTGTTTTAGTGTATGCATTACTAGAAGATATCGCGACAGATCCACGTCAATCGAGCGTGGGCCAACACGTTTATAAGCCCCTGGGAAGGGCGCAACGTTTGTCAACAAGACGTTATCGTCGCTCCACCAGTCATTGCAATCATCGTCGATTGTAAGCCCAAAGAAAGTAGCAGATTATTCCAGAAGAAGGCTTGAAATACATTCCTGAGTCCGTTGCCCGTTCAATTAAGACGGCATGAAAATTCGGAACTGCTGCACCCCGTCGCTTTCCCGTTCAACATCCAACTACAACGTCCAAGCGGCAAGCATTAGCTACATCAGCGTTAACACCAGTACTAACACCTATGTCTACAAAATATTCATTGAACACATTGGCCAACTCTCGATTGCTTAACTTTATACCTCTATGCTGCAATGTTTCGATATTATTTGATGCAGGAGCGCCTTTAACCAGCGAACGTAAATGTTTTCACATTATGTCGGCACGACTGTTTGCCGACGAAAAAAGGGAAGAATAGAAACTCTTTTTTGCATTCCTCCGCTCTTTGGTTAAATTGTTTCGGAATGACTTAAACTCCTTAAGGACATCTGGGTCACGCGTCTTGATGAAACGTTTATATAGCGCATCTTTCTTTCGAATTTTTCTAAGCAAACGGGATGTTACTCATGGTTTACGACTTTTATTGGATACCACTACAGATTTATATGGAAAGTGGCGTTCATCGAGCCTAAGGAATTGCTCTAAAAATGTGTTATAGGCATCATCAACTGTTGTTTGCATTAACACGTTGTCCCAAGCAGCAGCAGCAATGTCCTGTCTAAATGCATCGAGGCTATTTTTATTTATACTTGGAAAAACCGCAGGTCCGTGTTTCATAGACATTCGAGATACATTAAGTTTAACACACAAACATATTGGAAGATGGTCACTCGGGTCACAGCTTATCACTCCGCTGCACAGTCTGTCCGTGTGAAAATTAGTTATAAATAAATCTAACGTAGTTTTGGAGCGAAGGGAAATTCTTGTTGGATGGACAATGCTATTTGCACATCCATACATACTGACTAGGTTGTTCATTTCCCTTTTCGAAGTGCTGTCAGAATACATATCAATCTTAAAATCCCCCCGCAAATGACATTATAATGACCGTTCGGAGCTGAGAGAGCCGCTACTGAACGCGCCCATTGGCTACATAGGAGCCGTTTCACTCAGCCAATAGGAGAATGGGCATTTATTTTGCATTCTTTCGTGGTTAGAAGCGCCGCCGGCGCTGCTTCATGGAATAGTTAATGCTTTCGCATTAAAACTAGTATTTATTGGTAAAACAATGACAAAACCCACGGAGATTCATTCCGTCAGTTCCGGAACAACATTCTTAAAAGAAAGGGTATCTATAGTCCTCCATGAAGGGAGGAACGCTATTGTAGTATGTATTCCTTTAAAAAGGAAGAAACTTTCGTCCTGCAAGCAGGGTAGCAAAGTTCCTCCGTCGCCTGTATCTCATTATGGCGGCCCCGAATCGAGCAAACCGAGCTCAATAATGCCTAACGAGGACGATCTGCCTATTGTACGGGGCGAGAGGGGCAGCTAATAAAAGCGTAACACGAGCTTTCCGCGAATTGTATTTACTTCCGAAGCCAGCGTCCCCCCGCAAATAAAAAAAATTGCGTCTCGAAAGCGGTTAAGCGGGTTTCACATGCAGCGATTTCGGCCCTAGAGCGGCGCGAATTCTGCCGTCGCGGCGCTCTGGCCAGCCGCAGCGGCTGAGTGGCACGGTTCCACCAGGTTGGAAATTTTTCGCCGCGGCAGAGCGGCAGCTTCCGCGCTGGTCACTCACAGCGCGGCGGGAAATCATGTGACAGGAGGAGAAGCATAGCGGGAAATCTGGCGCATGGGACGGCGGCGTTTTCACGTTCTTGAAGCAGACGACAAGCAAAAAAGGTAGGCAAGCGGCTGGTTTGCGGTTTCTTTTGTCCGGCGGGTCGAGCTTCTTTGCTTCAGCAGTCGAGTCGGAACTGTTCAGGAGATTATGGACGAGGGAGATTGCTGTCCCCTTCCTCCGAATTTGTGTTCTTAATTAGTTACGCGGCTCTTTCTTACATTCTCGCCTGAGTACCAACTGTAGCGAGCGCAAGAGACGCTAATCGGAAGCGGCTTGTGCGAGCGCTAGTGAAAACAAAAAAGAATAAGAAGAACTGAGCGACGTTGACGTGTCTTTTTCAACACAGATAGTCACACCAATCAAGGCACATAGCTTCCTTTCGGATATACCACATACTCCAACGCCGTCCAAAAGGTTCGGGTCGGCCATATCAGTTCGAGTCTTTACATCCGAGGAAGGCACTGCCCGTCACGCTGCCGCAGATGATCCGTGGTTTCATTCTCTGCGACAACAAAGCTTAAAAAAAAAAATCATAAACAAGTAAGACCAAGGTTTATTTAGTATTTCAAACGCTTTTTGTATTTTATTAGGGTGGAATTAAAGGGGAAACTGAAAACGAAGGCATTAAAATTGTTTTTAGAAGCCGCTGTAACCAACTGTGTGCATCTGCTTGCTGCAAGCAACATTGGCCATCGCAACGGCGGAAAACGTTCATGTGAAATCTGTGAAATGAAACCTCGCGATCCGTGCCGCCGCGCCGCTAGTGACAGCGATTTCGACCGCGGAATCGCTGCACGTGAAACCCGCTTTAAGCGCGAAACACATGCGCGTCAAAACTGTCCGGTCCGGCGTGCGAACTGTCGGGAAAATAGCTACTCCGAATCGCCGCACAGGACGGTTCGCGACACATGGTTTCCGACGCGTCGTTGCGTCGCTCCGTTCAGCTCCGCCCAGTTTCGGGTAGGGACGCCTTTTTCGGAGGTCGATACGGGGCAGAGCGAAGTAGCAGAGTAGTAGTTTGACGTCCGTGACGTCATGTCCGATTTTAGTCAAAATAGAGCTATTTACAGATATTTTGTTACTTTGACATCTTCACCTCTTCACTTCGCGTACTCCTCCAGAGTATGCTTCCAGCTCATTCCTCCAAAGTCAACACAACACACAACTGTTATAGTTGGTAAAAAACGGCCCGTGCTAGTCGTTTGCAAAGTGACGTAGATGGAAACAAATCGACGCGGCGTTTTTCACGGCCTCGGAGATGCAGGAGCGTGCCGACGTTAAAAAAGACACGGAGTGTCAGCAAGAGCCACGTAAATACCTGTGCACACTCGGAGCGGACGCGCACGTCTGATCGAAGTGCTTCGGAACCGATCTTTTACGAGTACCAGTCGATACTGACGTGACACCGGCAAAGAAAGGTGGGACCGGCATTGCGTAGCTCCCACTAACTGTTATAGCTCGACAGTAATGTACTATCGGAAACAAGTGAGCGTGAACGCGCCTCCGCGGCGACAAGCCCGTCAGAATAAAAAATGGTCCACTCATAACAAAGTGTATACATACCGTCTTGCGAAAGTAATCCATACTGCGTTTATTTGAGCTCCATACCACACAAAACAAGGAGATAGAATCGGCGACAGCGTTCGTGTTCGTCACCGCTGCCTCGAAAAAGGAGATGACAATGGGAAGAGAATGACCCCTTAATCTAAAATTGAGGTCAGCGATCAAACTATAATACAGAAAGGGTCCACAAGGGTCGCGCGAACGCCTATTCCATTCAGAAAGCCAGCCGGTCGGTCGTGGGCAGACGGTCTTGGCCAAGGACCGTCGGAGCAACGCCGGGACGAGTCGGAGTGCCTGCTGCTAGGCCTCGAGCTCGTTCGATCGGTGGCATCGTTGCCGTAGTACCTTTTCCTGGGTGCTTGTGGATCCAGCGTTCATGTTCGTCGTGGCCGGTTTCGAGTACTTCCTTCTTTCTTCTTGCTGCTTGAAATCGAGACCCGCGAGAAGAGCACGTAGAAAAAGTAACGTCCGTTGTTCGTGGCGACCAAGTAACTGAGCGACGTTGTCGGTCATGTTGATTTGATCGTGGAAAGACCGCTCCGGAGCTGTCGTCGTACGTACATTCTTGGCGTAAGATCGTTTCGGGTATCTGGCCTCTCTTCTTTAGCGTATGGCACTGAGTTTTCGTAGACCGTTTTCGCCATTCCGCAATGCCGCGACCGCCGCCTCTCTCCGCCCGCTCCGCCCCAACACTAGACACAACAACCAGCAACAAGCTCTCCACAAAACGTAAAAAAAAAGAAGCAATTTTTTTTGCTTGTTTTTACGTTTACGGCAGTGACGTCACGGACGTCACTGCCCCGTATCGACCTTCAAAAAAGGCGTCCCTTTCGGGTATCCCTCTACCGAATGGATGGATGAATGCTAATGGCTATATATATAACAGGCGGTAGCTCGCGCCACCTAGCCTAGAAAACTAAAATACTTCCCTCGCCCTTCTTGGTTTTTCTGACTTTAAAACAAACATAATATTTTTATTGCGTTCTATCAAAGTGTGCGTGTGTAGAGATTTTCCGTGAGGTTACTTTTCTGCTCAACATCACTTAATCGCGATAGACCGCAGCGGACCTTAGGAGTCATCCCAGCGAAGCGAGCACTGCGTACAAATCACGTGACTACGCACACCGCGCATTGCTGCGTCTCTCCCGAAGTTCACGTGACACTCACACGGCATTGGAATGGCTCATAGCGTCCGCTGCTCTCCATCGTAAGGTGACACGGAGTACATTCGGTTTTCGACGGTTTCGATCGGTCCCAGAAGGCCGGCTTGCTATGGCGCGCGCGATCAGCAGCTTGTTTTGTGCGCGCGAGAAAACTCGATGGCGTCCATCTGCTTCACCGCGCACCGCCACATGTGTGTGTGTAGGCGTTGTAAAAGAGGGGGAGATCCGCTTCCCCGCTGCCCGAACCACGAAGCGCCTCCTCGCCCGATCGGGCCGAAAGTCACGTGACAACATGACCTTCGCGCCATCCGTGCTGCCAGTGGCTGCGGCCTCCGAAAATCGGACAGCCGTGCGGCGATATCTAGCACGTTGGACGCACGCCGGCGCCGGACGGAGGCCCCGTCCGACGCTCCGGTGCGACGAAAACCCTCGCCCTCGAACGTCGTTCCGGCGGTTCGTACGTCGGATCGGACAGTTTTGACGCGCATGTGTCTCGCGCTTCTTCTCGGCGTCAGCAAAGACGGAGACAACTGATGCCCAGTTACTTTGCGCACTTTACGTCTTACCTTCGCTATTCCTCGAGCCACAATTGCTTCGTCAACCACAGATCACGGAGAAGTGGTATACCATTCGTGAAACCAAAAGCCGCTCTCAGAAGAGCAAATTCGAAGCAGTTGTTGCACGGCAACCAGAAATTATCGCAAGGCGCGAAGAAAGGTTAAATGGGCACTGACACCCCAACGGTCGTATTTTGTTTTTGTCTAAAAGTAAAACGACACAAATAGTAATAATAGAAACACACACAAAAAAAAAGTTTCCTTACGCACGCGCTTTTTTATTTTTGGCGCTTTTCCCTCCCGCCTCTTACCTCCTCGCTTCTTTTGATTTTCGACGCCAAATATTATGAAATTTAGAAGCTTTGTAAGCGACATTTGTATAACATTTAATAACGGCATTCGTAAAACATGTTTTTAACGCAATTGCGAACGCACAGCGGCCCATTTCAAAATATCGAAAATTGGAGTCCGAAGTGATGTCACCTGGCTTTTTTTCTTCCCTCCAAAAACTTGGCGGCGCTCGACGCATGTAAATCTGAGGAGGATAGGTGAGTCGGGGAATCGGACGAAGTTCTGTTGTTTAGGTGGCCGACAACCTCTCAGACTTTGAGAAGGAAATCGTCAAATGGCGAAAACAACTTGTTTTGGTGTCGGTGTATCATAGTTTCGCTTGTGACTCCGCCGAGGCAGCCTTTCCCACAAAGTGTGAAAGGCTGCACAAAAAAATACAAGCTGCCATATTCATGTTCTGCAAAAAATATTTTTATTGGCTCACGCCACCATTGCGCTTCGGGACCTTCGGGAACCTTTATTGTGCACACATGTAGATACATTACGCATACCACTAACATCAGCTGCACATATACGTTGATCGCGAGCACATACACGGCACATACCAAACATCAATACAAAAGCACACTAAGCCGATCACTACTCATGATATTTACGTTTCTGCCTTTTATACTGGTCGTTTTGAAGGTACGGATTTTATCGGTGACCACCTAAGCAATAAATAATATTCTCAGCATGTTCACATCTTTTCAGCAATGTCACAGCTCTCAGAGCATTTTGAACGGTTCAGGGGATGAACCTCTTAGTAAGAAGTAAACGCTCATGTCATAATTGTTTGAAAACTAATAAATTAAGCCGCTCCAATCCGGTTTCAAGCCATGTGCTTGCTTAACCGCACGACACGTCGTAGCTAGTATTTCTACTATAGTGTATGTTTTTCTATTTGTGCTCTTCGCGTGTGGCTGCAATTTTTGTCTTGAATTAATCTTTGTAGATTACAAAAAAAAGTCTGCCGACACGTTTAACATGTGAACTTAAAGCCCACCGATGTAGGTTCGACGGTGTGACAGAAATAACTTCCTGCAGATGGCTTCGACCGTGCTATACCCAAACAAATTCCTAAAATAATCATTGTGTTACGTTGTTGTCATCAGTCATTTGTACTTATCGCGCCCAGCACTCGGGAGATGCTAAATATATAAAAAAGCAGGAACTTGCACATTATCAGCTCTGCAAAGATCTATATAGTGAACAGAGCATAGCACGTTCAACTTAAGAAAACAATTCAGTGGAGGCCTAGTTTCAAGGTTCAGATATCCGTAATTGCTCTTCATAATGAGATGAAAACTGCGTAAGTTGTTGCCCACTACAGGCTTTTTTTTATTGCTAAAAAGTGTCAGGGTGTTTTAAACAGCTCGTACCAAGTATTCTCTTGAAATACATAGGTTCATAAAAATTATTACGTGGATGTTTGCAGACAGTCATGGTGAGACCAATCTTTAATGTCAAGTGTTCCACTTATTCAGAGTTGGTTGAGCCTGTAAATATTGTAGGTCGCAAATTTAATTTTCATTCTATGCAAAGGCACAATCATTCGTAATGACTAGCTCTACCTAGGGGAACTTCATATGTTTACTACGGCAATATGGTTTCGCAAAACTGGGTATGTCTTTGATCGAACTCCTGCACTAAACTTGTCGCTGGCAAACTTTTCATATTCTTTACAATGCTGAGATAAAATTCTGGAAATAGTTTTTCTAGAACTACGCTAGATATTTCCAGTTCATCAACTTTCTCGCAAAGCATTCTAGAGAGCTAAACCCTGTGATGTACGGAGGGAACTCTCCCAATGACGCGGCTGACAGTTTGTTTAAATCTATAAGAAACAGACGGCACTGTAACAGTAATAATGACGTGCCACTTGCTTATGTAATGCTCATTGTCGCGAATAAATCTGCTTTTTCCGTCTACACTCATTTTCGCTGGACTCATTCATCGAACTCCGTCTCAAGACTCCAGCGCTTGGTTTTCCGAAGTAATTTGCAGGAACGCAGATGCAACAACTTCATGAGTGTGCGTCTAACTCATGGTCTTTATATTGAATGTGCTAACTGTATTCATGACCATATCCATAATTGTATCCAGATTTCACTTAATAATTTTTATTTTGACATTTGAGTTTTTGATATGTGCTTGTTGAGCCGTACTCAAGCCCATATATCTTCAATTCAAGGTAGCGAATCTGTCATGAGAGTTAAGAACCAATAAAAAGCTCCATAGAGGAAATTTTGTTAAAGAGGGCTGTATGGGCATCAGAATAGCATATGCCATTCTAAAACAATGTAAACTCTTGTTAGGTAAGCAAGGATGACAGTACTGCGCCATTTCTAATGTCACAAAAAAAATCTGTGGCATACAGTGTTCCTTATGAATGTTTAAACTGTGAAATGCAAAGACTAGAAGTGTTATTCAAGAACGTTTCTCACTACAAATGTATTTAGAGATCTAGGCCACCGACACACGCATGACTAGGTGGCAAACATTCATTTTCATGTGCATTATGGTTTACATGGTCTAGGCTGCACTGATTTATTGCATTCATGCTGAAACTTGGAGGGTTTCTCTGGATATGAATAAAGAGATAAACACTTCTTGAAACCAAAACATTTGAGAACGGTCAAAAGGAATGACATTAAAGCTGTATCTTACATTTTTTTTTCTTTGTCTTATTCTAATGTTCACTTTATTTCACGTGAGGCATTTAGTCTTTTAGAGTGCAGCTCTTAGGCACCCGTTTCAGCGTTTCACGGCGTCCCCGTTGGCGTAACCACCCCGCTAAAGTTATCAGGAAATTTATTTAATGTTGAGGTCATGCGACGTTAATTTTTCCGCTAAATCTAGCGGGGAAACTGAATTTGTTCATGGGTGACGTGATACGAAGTCATGTGAACACATTTTCCGCACTACATTTAGAGGAAAAACTGAATTGGTGTTGAGGTCACGTGTCATCAATTTCCCCACTTAATTTAGCGGGGAAACTTAACCCGCTAGGTTTAGTGGGGAAATATTCCCGCTAAAACATTTTTTCGCTAAATTCAGTATGAAATTTAGCAAAAACTTTCCAGTTGAATTTAGCGTGTAAATTTTCCCGCTAAATTTAGGGAAATTTCCCGCAAATGGGAGGTTGCAGCAGAGGAGGACGGAAGGGGCAGGAGGGCCATACCCTCGCCTCCATACCCTCCCATCCTCCTCCTCAAGAGTTGCACTCTAATTTTGCATTACAGAGAATTGTAAACGTTTTTTTTTTTATTTTTCATATCATGCTCATTCAATTTTTATATCGCAGGTGCGCTCGCAGCACAAATCTAGGTTGTGCTGATCCTCCACGCACAAGTTTGGAACACCTGAGCGGCAAGAGTAGGAGTTTGGTCAGAACGCTCAAGGGACACCTTTGTTCAGTATTGAATTTATAATTATCATCTTTTGAGCAAAGTTGAGCTTTGCTGCATATAATTCTTCTAGAAATAAATACTTGTTACCAAATTTGCCACGTCACTACATTTCGCCACTGCGATTAGTGTTCATCGAGGACCTGGGACAAGAGCTTATTGGTGTGCAATCATGATGCTTGTTTGAAAGCACTCGCTTATTTAGAGACTCGCTGAAATACAGTGTTCCTATGAGACGCTGGATGTCCGCGAGTCTCTCCCGAACGATGGAAGCGGGGAAGGAACCTTACAATCATATCGTATTCGGGGACATTCTACAGGATATTTTTTGTATGCTTTACAGTTTTGTTGTAAAAAAAGCCGTAAAAGCTACACTTACGTGGTCTGTGCACGAGAGTGATATGGCCAGGGGGGCATAGTATAAAGGGTAATTGTAATGATAAGTCAACTTATTGAAGGGAAGTGCAACACTTCTTTCAAAAAACTAGATGGAGGTTGATTTTAGCGTAGTTTTATCCCGTGAATCCGGACATCGCGTTGTTTTCCGCAAAAATGCAACTGAACTTGAGAAAACGCAAAAAACAACCGACCAGTAGTGACGTCGTAAGAGGATCTTTCGATATATTCTCCCGCACTGGCACCAGTCGTGACGTCTATTTCTGCCCTTTTTCAAAACAGCATGTGCGTGCGGTGATTTCGAAAGCTCCTTTTGTGACGTTAATCTCCAGGAAAGAGTGCCTTCAGCAGTACTTTGAAAATGATTCTATGCAGCGTCGATTCACTAAATTAAGAAATAATTTTGATATTTGAGATCCTGGAGGTGAAATGAAGAACATTTAGATGTCTTCCCTCAAATACAAAACCGCTTCAGCTTTCCTTTAGTATAATATCTTCCTTAATTTTTTAATTAGTGAAAATAGACCCATGGTTCAAATTAGAAACTTCCTAAGCATCGTTGAAAAAACTATACCAACTCTTTTTTAGTGATGTAAGACAGGAGCAGCATTTTACGGCGTTCTGAAAAAATGCTCAATTTTGATGCGTTTCTAGACTTCAGTTTCTTATCAGAGCGCATCTTTGCGCCCGCGATCCTGCTGCCCGGTGGCCGCTGTGTGAAGCCACCCCCTCGCCTCTTTTGTAGGATGTAGGGAAGTAGGACGCACGTGTGTTGCGCGTCTAAGCCGCTGGGGAACAGGTCCGTGGGCGCAGAGATGCGCTCCGATTAAAAACCGAAACCTAGACACACGTCCAAATGAAGCTTTTTAACAGAACGCGTAAAATGCTAGCCCTTCGTTATATCCTTTCTAAAAAAAGTTGATTTTGTGGTTTTCGATGACTCTCAGCGAGTTTTTAATTGAAACCAGATGTTAATTTTTACTAATTAGAAAGTTTATTAACAAATTGTATTTAATTACCCGACTGATCATTACGAATAGTTCCCTATACTACGTCACCCTGGCCGTATAACTGACCTGCCCAAACCGCACATGCGTATCCCTCACGACCATTTTAAACACATATGTAAATCTTAAAAAGATTCCCTGTATACCGAAAATTCGATACCAGCATGGTGGAGCCATGTGGGTGAATTCACCCAAATGCCTCCACCGTGCTGGTATTCTCTTTTTCATGGTATAGGATGTAACATATTACGTTATGCTTGTATGGTTCCGTCCTCCTCCATGGTTCCGTGCGACTGCGTGGTTTTGTTATAGTTCACTACGCTGGTATAATATGTCCCATAATACGACACGCTTGTATGGTACCGTCCGCCTGTGTCGTTCCGCATAATCCACTATGCTGGAGCCGCCTTTTCGCTGCTATAAAATATCCCATATTACGGCACGCTTGTATGATACTTTTTCCATCGTCTTTCTATCACCAAGACTTTCCAAGAAGGTAGCGTCTAATTAGACTTCGAAGTACGCTGTGCAGCGGTGTTTTATAAACATTCATTAATTAAACTAGAGGATAATTAATGTGCGATCGAAAAGCGTATATCTATATAGTTTCTTTACGAGCGTCAAGTTGCGGAAGCTGAGACTGTAAAGTAAATTCCCTTCATGAATAATCAGACACTGGTGATATGGTTTAGTTTCAACATAAAATATCACCAGCACGCTCTATCAACTAAAGTATTTTCTTATACCAGCCCGTGTGAACTAAGGAGCTCATGTGATCTGCGTAAAAAGACTCGACGTGTACGTCTCAACGTTGATACATAAAAAATGTCAGTCACAACCCTCTTTATAACATCCGACGCCCTTCCGGGAACAGAGGCCGTCCTCCGTAAAGACAAATTAAACTGAATGACGCATGTATTTCTTTATTGACTAAGTCACTACCGGGTGTTTCTATTTCAAATTGTACGCCCAGTGTGTTTCATTTTATATTGCTTCTGCCTGATACTTGTCCTATAAGAAATACGGACTTATTCGATTATTTGCCACACCTCGATCATAAAAATCCTTGCGAAAACGCAGCTCGAAAACACCGACAAAATGGCTAGATCCCAGGGGAGTTCCCTGTGCGGTCACGTGGCCGTGGTGACCTGGAGGCGGGGGTGTTATTGGCCAAGCGATTTGCCATACGTTAGCCGAGAAAGGAGCTCAGGTGATCGTCGCTGACATCAATATGACTGCTGCCCAGGCCGTGGCGAAGGGTCTTCCAGGTTTGTTGTTCTACCTCCATCGTTGAAGAATAGTGATGTGTAAACAATGTTCCTCACTGTACGCTTCAACGAAGCGAAGGAAGCAATTATATAAAGTTGCGATTTATCAACAGGCATTCTTAATGCCCTTTTTGTCTTAATATTGCCCACCATATTTGTTTTGTCTACTTACAATTAGCTTAAGCAGTCTCTATTGCAGCTCCAAGTGCTAATAGCTAAAGTTTGGAAGTTCCATTCTTGTTTGAAGACCTGCGTTTATAAAGAAGCCTTTTGGGAAGATTTCAATCACAAAATAATCGAGGCAAACTGTATCTTCATCGATTTGGTATTTCTCTTACAAATTCAATTTTAGTACGGTATAAAAAGCCGAATGGTCTTATATATAAATACTTAACTTAATTAAAAAAAAGAAAAGCTCTTTTAGATTTTAGATTAAACAGCAGTCTTTTTAGGCCCTTATTAGCTTCTTCAAATTAGTGAAAAAGCTCAGACCACATATGAATGTTAGCCTATTTAAAACGGTTGTTTGTTTTGGAGTTGTTTCTATCAGTTTCTTTTAGTCTCTGGCATCGTTATACACATCAAACTACGCATTGTTTTCAGCGGTGAACGATCATCAGAAACACGTCGCGATGCCCGTGGATGTTGTGGACTCGTCGTCAGTGCGGTTGATATTTGCCGCCATTCAAGAAGTCTACGGCAAGGCTGCTAGCATTCTGGTGAACTGCGCTGGTACTGGAGCAGTATTCACCTCGATCACCGATACAAGCGAATATACGTTTGATCGAACCCTCAGTGTCAGCCTGAAGGTAATCAATGCCAGGACTTTGTGCATACAGTCTTATCGGTCATATATCTGAGTCATTAGGAATTTTTCGTTGATCGTTTTTGGCGTCACACAACGTTCTACGTAACCTTCTACAGCATTCGGAACCCCAAAGACGAGGCTAGCGGCATTCTCGTTGCAAAAGCGGTGGAAACGATCATAAAAAAAGCCCATTAAGTGACAATTTTTTAATATTCTAGCTCGAGAATTGACTTATTCGATCGTACGTAAAGACCATGATATGAATGAATGAATTCATTCGGTGCTCCGCACCAATATAGATGCTTTCAAGCAGCTGTGCATGGGCGTCGCTACAAAGATTTGGTTTCCTCTTATTCCGCTTACTTCACTTGATTACTCTAGCAGCTCAGGTTATTGCGATTTTAAATTCGATTGTGTCCTCCTTCCCAGTTATGGCCTCTGTAAAGACTCTTCAAGGCCTGTTTCAGTGGCTCTGTATCTCGGTAATTACAACAAAAAATCACCAAAGCCGGCTTTGATCTGGCGCGAGCGTTCGTACATCTCCGATGTACGAACGGTCGCGAAGTCAAGAGCACCAGTTAATATGA
Organism: Ixodes persulcatus; assembly: GCA_013358835.2. Lineage (NCBI taxonomy): Eukaryota > Metazoa > Arthropoda > Arachnida > Ixodida > Ixodidae > Ixodes > Ixodes persulcatus. The sequence continues at coordinate 217,306 of JABSTQ010010740.1, forward strand.
CGCGTTCGCGCTCCTGGCCTCCATTGTAGTTCACCTTGAGGGGCGACGGAGTTTGGAGCCGTACGAGCTCGCGCTTTGACGCATTCTGAACTGAAAAATACTTCCGATAAAACTTTTCAAAAGCCCATCAAGCAGCATTGGCGGTCGCGATTTCTTGGTCAGGAAGCGCGTGATTGGACTCAAGTGCTCGGCGAGCGCTGACGTCACACTCGTGTCCGATACAAGCTCTGAATACGTGCCCGAAGAATGGCGGACCAGGATAATTAGCTCAGCAGCTGCTAGATGGCGCTGACTATTGAAGAGGGTCCGCTGTGTAAGCTCCCATTCACTTCGAGGCACAGGTTGGAGAGAACTTTATTTTTCAGTTTTGTTTCTACTCTCCACTTAAAATTCAGGAATAAGAACTTCGTTTGTGAAACTTTGTTGGTAGCGGGTTTGGCAACTAATAAATAAATAAATAAAAACCCGCTGAATAAATTCCGAAAAAAAGCGCTAAAAACCGCCAGATCCAAGGTGCAGGGCAAAAATATTTTTTTTTTTTGCGACTATTTGCTGTTATGATTAGTCTGAATGTAGCGCACTAAATAAAATAATCTTCATGAGAAAGTGCTCCCGTTTGACTTCAAATGCTTCATGAACAGAACAATCTCCACTAAAGCCGGGATCACACTGCTTGCACATCATACAAATGACAGCTTGGCAGACGTCAGTCACAGCGATATCTGTGGTTCGAATGCCGCGTGCCAGGTTCTTCCTTGAACTCGTTTGCAGTCGATTTTCGAAGCACTATCTCGTGGTGACTTGCGTTGGAATCTGTTTGGGGACTGTCTTTTGTATGATTTATAAGCAGAGTGACCTCGGCTTTACTGTTACTAGGTGTTACCAGGGCCGGCTTGCTAGATTCAGCGTCTCAGCTAAGTCTGCGTGAAGGGAAGCACAGCCGAATCAAGCTAGCTCTCGAGCGGAGTAGCACGTGAAGTCGAGTCTCAAGTTCCCGAGCTTTCCAGGATTAGCAGGCTTTCTTTAGCACATACTAACCTAAGACGCTGCTTCTAGAAGGTTGACCCAGGCGTGAGGTTTGTCATACCTTCCGACGTACATTTTCGTAGCCCCGAAAGTTTGTGCATTATTTGGTGGCTGTTCCACCAATTCAGAGGGTTTGCAAAAGTTATTTTCCCCAGTAAAGGTATTTGACTCGTCTGACGTCGCTTGGAAGTTTCAGTAACTATTAGAGTCTCAACATTTAGAATACCATACCCCTCATTTTTCTTTATGAATATTTGTGCATAATTAACTGGGCCTATGTCCCTTGGCACACTCGGAAAATGATTGCAGACATTAACTCACAATTCAGTTCCAAGAAGAGGTTGTGTTCAATGCATGTATCAATCTTTCCCGACGGAATATCTAGCGGCGTCGCGAGCGTTATTCTCACTGAAATTACTACAGAATTCAAGATTTGTTATGACTAATAAAAAAAAACGTATAAAAACATATACGATCACAAAAAAAAAAAAAAAAATCCTCCAGCAAGACTTGAAATTTGCTTTCAAATCTCGCCAAGTAATCACTGCGATTTCTCCAGAACTGAAAAAAAAATGCCAGATTTGGCGGGAAAACCTCTAAATCGGCAATACCGGTTGGTAGATTACCTTTCTAGAAGAATACACAACTTGGCAAACGAAAATATATAATAAAATATCGGGAAGGCATCGCGATATCACTTCTGTGTTTTGATAGGCCTTTTTAGTCAGTGTTTCTCTCTTATTCTTGATTGCCCAAAATTACTTATACGAATGAAGTCAGTCATCATCCAAAAGAATGTGTAGTGTAGAGCATGTTGATCTTTGTCACTCGCTTCATTTGGCTGACACATGCTTTCTCAGTCGCCATTCAAATTTAAATCCTGATTTTAAAAGATAATCAGCTAAACCCTCTCGTGTTGGCTAGCCGAGTAGACACTGAGGGATGATACAAAATAATATATTATCAAATAATATGTTACTTCAGAATCTTGACATACTCCCACTATTCCCAACCGTCAAGTATCATATTTCATCGGCCTCACATTTACACATTTATTAAGGGTACTCGACTAACGAGGGCGAACACATCTGGTCACTTTAACATACCATGGTCTCGTAGCGTATGTGGCGAGCGACTGATACAATCATGCGGAACTAAAATCTGGAACACTTTACCATCTTCAGTCACCCATTCATGCAACTTTACCAGCGCTTTAAAATACTATATTTTTCTTAATAGAACATGTCTCCCACCATTCTGAAACTCACTCGTATATTGTGTTATTAATATCATATATTTTTATTCACTTCCAACACACTCGGGCTTCTTATACGTGTCGTTATTATACAATGTATAAATTACCTGCTGTAGTTATACAAGTCACTTTCAATGCTTCTTTCTTTCCTATTGTTTTTCTTTCTTTTTTTTTTCTTCTTTTTTTTCCTTTTATTGTATTTCCAGTAATATTTCTTAGGAGTGCTGCTTTCCTGATATGTTAATATTAAAATGGGCCCAAACTCGCCATAAGGCTATGGGCCCAGATGGTTCTCAATAATTTGTATGATGCAACTCATGACAGTAAACTTGAGTGATTGATTGAAAAATGTGGTGTGATGACGCTGGTACTCCGTCATCGTTTTTCCGTATTGACGTACTTTTTTATTGTAATCTTTACAGCAATTCCGATTCGACGATGTGGTGTTATGTCAAGGGTTTATCTGAGGCAAGCCCTTTATCGCGGTGCTGATCTGACGCTCGACATTTAGGTCATGCGAATTCTTTTGTGTCGAGTGCACCTCTGACGTATAATAGGAGGAGTGCTTTGGCTGTCCTGACAGATAAAATAAAATATTAAGCAATTGAGGGAAGGGAGGGTTTTGTGTGGTCCATGAACAGGGAAAGTGAGATAAAACAATTAATTAATTGTTTAACCAGTGATAGAACTTTGAGATTCTGGTTTGGCCTTTTCGAAAACCTTCCAGGTTACTTAGATTAACTAATTGAACTGACCCTTACAGACAAAAAAAACACGATATTTTGAAAACAACAACGTGGAAATCATAATTATTTGTTTTAACCCAGATTACTTTAATTTAAGTCAAACTTACATTATTTGAAACTCTTCATTTAGAAAAGAGGGACTGTTTTTATCACTACATGACTTTATTGCTTTCTGCCTAATATAAGTGTTTCCTGGTTGATCAATCTTTGCTTTAAATTCATACTAAAGGCCCGTGGAAAGCACACACAAATAGACAAACGGTAAATAGAAAATATTCTGAGTATTGCTTTGGAGAAAAGTGTTTGATTTAAATCATCATAGAAAAAACGGTACGATTTAAATCATGATTCAAATCATACTTTAAACCACGATTATAGTCGCCTTGACTTTTATTCTCCACCATGTTTTTAAGTAGTCTGCCTATCTACCAGGGCACCTTCCTGATGACCAAAGCTGCAGTTCGAGACATGCTGGCCGGAGGGGTGAGCGATGGGGTCGTGGTCAACAGAGCCAGTATTGTCGCCAAGACGGCTCCAAAAGGATTCAGTAGCTACGTGGCCTCCAAGGCCGGTATCGTTGGCCTCACCAGGTCTGCGGCCCTGGATCTTGCCGACAGGGGAATCCGGTGCAACGCTGTGCTACCAGGATTCACCGCTAACACCCCGGTATCGGGTTGGATAACTGAGGAGCAAAGGGAGATGATTGTGGCCCAGGTTCCTCTCGGACGTGCCGCCCAGCCCCAAGAGGTCGCCGATGTCGTCGCTTTTCTCTGCTCGCCCGAGAGCTCGTTCGTGACTGGAGCCGCGGTGGAAGTGGCTGGGGGCCGATCTTGAACAATTTCGCATTTAGAAGTTTGTTTTGTTTGTTTTTTCAATCAGTGTATTCGTTTTTCACGTATTTGCAGTATAGTCGCTTTCCAACAGCTGTGCAAGGGCGCCACCATAACCGACCTTCAATTTTTGTTTGCTCTCTTCACGTTTACTTCAATTCGTCATGATTACAGCAGGGCAAGTTATTGCCATTTTAGATTCTACTATGTCCTTCTCTTCAGCATTGGCCTTTGTGGAGGCTCGAGTAAGACAAGAGAAGGTCGGCAATGGCGGCTCAATCAGGCCCGTGTTTAAAGCATCTATATCCTTGAGCTCTATGTGAACAGATTTCTAAGATTGAGCACAAATGTATGTATGCATTGTTACGTCTTTCTCAAACCATGCCCTTTAAAAAGGGCCCTTCAAGTAATGTTTCAGTTTGTGTAAAATTTTAACTGACTTTTTGTACAGTATCTTATGTCTGAAATATACATAAAAACTTTGGATTTTTGTTTTCGCCTAGGGGAATTTTAAACAGGCATATTATGGTGCTTCAGTGTTTTTTTTTTATATCAATCTTTGATGCAGCAGCGTCAGCTAATGCACTGGAGCCAAAAAATGCCGAGAAGTGCCTCCTATAAATGGATAAAAATAGACTCGTGAGTACGATCAGAGTATTACGATTGATCTAACCTCGTTCGGTTGCCTTGCGCAATAAAAAAAAAGAAGCAATAAAAAAACGTTTTACGGTACAATGCCACATTTTGTCTGCCTTCATGCTGCCGTGAGGCTTAAAACTACAACGCGTGTCGATTATCAACAACGGATGGAAGCACTATAATCACACTTTGGGATTAAAAACAGCGCGAAAGACGAAGGACTAGACGAAGAAGTAGTTAGTTCCTTTTCTTCCTTTTTTGTTCGTGAGAACGCATGTATATATTGCGATTTTGAGATCAATTAACTCAGTTGTATGTCAGCGCTGCCTGCGTGTTACTTCTTCGTCTAATCCCCTGTCTTATGCGCTGTTTTTAATCCCGAAGTATGTCGTACCAACTCGCCCAAGACTAAACTTTAACTATAATCACGTAAACCTTAAGAAACACGAGGCGTGGCTTTTCAGCGGCCGACGCCTCATTCTCATTGGCTGCGGATCAATAATTAGATGCCCGGGACTAGACACGGTATGCCTGTCTTAAGCTGACACTCATATCGATTTCGGACGAAATATTTGAGTCGTGTGAACTCTCTGCTTGTTCAGCGGGTCTAAAGGGGTCTGAACTCAGCCCATCGGGGCGCATTTTTTTTAATAACCCGGAACTCATGTTTAACGTGGTAACACGTTTTCTTGATTCGGAAGGCGGAAAATTGGCCCGCACCAACTGCAATATCTCACTGCCATTGCGCGTTGTCTTAACCTGTGATTGTTACATCAATATGACAGGCCAATCTACAACCTCCTACGCGATAAGGGTATGTTTTCATTGTATGATTATGTGATCACATGCCCCATGTATCGCCTGAAAGATTGTCGCGTTCGTGTAATTCCGTCCTATATTGTGATGTCTGTCGACGTTTGCCGAAGTTCGAAAACACAACAATCTCTGCACAATCGAGAAAGCACGAAAAAATACTAAAGTTTTTTTTTATATCTGTATTTTTGAGATTATTAAAATTTTATGGGGAAGGATTTTATCGGTGACCACCTCTGCAATAAATGATGTTCCCAGCATGTTAATTGTTTTACGGGAATGTCACACCTCTGAGAGTATTTTGAACGGCTCAGCGGATGAAGTTCTTGGTAAAAAGTAAACGCTCATGCCGTAATCATTTGAAAGTCAATAAATCAAGCCGCTCCAATCCGGTTTCAAGTCATGTATTCGCTTAACCACACGGCACGTCGTAGCCAGTAATTCTATTATAGTGTTTGTTTTTCAATTTGTGCTCTTCGCGTACGGCTGAAAATTGCCGTCTTGAATTAATCTGTGTAGAGGGGAGGGGTATTTCACTCGAGTGGAAGGGAAGCTTCACGTGCAGAAAAATCGCTTTTCGAACAACTTGAATGCAGTCAAATCCGGAAGTGGTGGCATCTGTTAAGCGTACGCTCGAAAACGTCTAGCTCTCATCCTAGCGCGCCACTTGGAGGGCAGTTCCTCCGGGAACCACAGTATATTAAAAAGGTAAAATATATTAATGATCGCTTTTTACTTTTTTGTTGTCGATTTTACCTACCGTCTTCCACTAATGCTAAAATTCCGAGCTGTAAATATACGTAGTTTCCGCCACATTTCCATACTGTTCAGTTTTTCCCCAGAGCGCAATCGCTCTCGGGGAGGAGAAAAAAGGACATCGGAGACGGCAGTCACATTGGCCACTGTATGATAGGCGATGCCGTTCAGAACAGAGTTACAACATGGCTATCCGCAGGTCGATCATTGCATCGAAATTCTTTAAGCAGTCTTAAACTCTTGAATTTAAATAGGAATGTCAACCTGGGACACCCCGCCCCCGGTCTGATGACGGCCCGACCGGCGTTATGAATGTCCGACAGTTTACGTCTTCTTATCTTGATGTCACACCACTGATACTCGAACACACTGTCACATAGGCGATAATTCCATTCTTCTGTTCACAACGCACAACACTGCCATCGCGATGCTGCTGCTATGTTACTGACACGCAGAAATACAGAACCACGTTGACTGCCGGTTGGCACACTGACATCGGAAAACAGAACCGAACTCAGCACAGAAGGCACCCAGGCACCCACGCACCCGACAGCAAAACCTGCCTGTCTTGAACGTAGTTTCCGCGATTTTCATAACGTCGTTAACGTCGACATACAGTTCCGTGTAGTCCGCGTGACTCAGCGTGAGTTCCGCAATCCGGAGATGGTCATCCTAGCCCAGTGTACGTAGCGCTGCTGGCGCTGCACCAGAACTTCGGAGTTTCTAGCGGCTGCGTTTGCTCGTTTCATAAAATTAGTGGTGAAAACGCCAATGCAACCGAAATGTACTGCACGTTTGGACTGGGAGACGGAATTAGAGGCGTCCTTCGCTGCCAGTGAAGCTCAATAAACTCAACAACATTTATTTAACAACGTGTGCGACGTGCTCGCAAAACGTAACCGAAAGAAGATGAAGCGGCGGGGCTGAAGCTTTTTCCCGTCTGCCTGGAGAAGGAGAAAAAACATCTCGTGCCTCCCTTCTTTTCGTTTCGGCTTTGGGGCGCGTCATTAAAAGGAAGGAAAACACGCCGTTGCTACCCTTTTCCTCATTTTTAATGCGAAAGGATTAAGTGTCCCGTGGAGCGAGCCGACGTCATCGGCTTCAAACGGCCCCTTAAATCCTTTCTCTAAGTGCAGCCAGCTCCCAGTTATGAAACCACGCGAAAAGCCTGACAACGGCACCTAAGTTTCCCCACTTCAGTCTCATTGGCTGGCGCGCGTCGACGAGGCTCCCATTGGCCGCTGCGCGTCAGTTTTAACGACCACTCACCCCATGGCGCTGGGTATCCGTCGGCGCGCCGCTGACAGGGATCGCCCAAGGTCAGCGCGCCCAGGTGAGCGCGCGCGCTGACCGGCGACGAAAAGTACGCAGCAGACGAAATAAGGGAGCGGACGAGCGACGTGCATGATTTCGCATTCACAACTCATAAAAAGTGCTTAGGTATACCTCGAGCCTTTTTTCTTAGAGTGCATGCGCTTCGACAACCCGGTTGAGGCTCTGATAAACGTTTACTTTCATACTATTCCACTGAATAAAACGAGCATAACTTTTCCAGATGGACGTCAAAGCGAAATTAAACATTATTGATTTCGCAATAACCTGCGGTTAGCCCAATTTCTTCTAGCTGTTAACTTAATTTACCATTGCTTAATACGTGAAATATCCAGCAATGATGGCCGTCGAAACTCTTAAATGTGGTTAATATTTGTGGGTCGCCTATCAATATCGCCCGATCAGGCCGAGTTCCATTCGCCCCGAGGAAGCCACACAGGGAGCGCTATCATCGAGAAAGGTTTAATTGATACTTATGGGCTCGCTGTGGTCCGGGTCTTCCTGGGCTCGTGAGGTCCGGCTCTTTGTGGGCTCCTGAGCACCGTCTCCTCCGTTGGTCTCCGGCTTCGAACTGTCTGTGTCCTCGCGCGCAACCCACGAGCCTCCCCCTTCTTCGTCTTCGCCGCTCTCGGCGCCGTCCCTCCGCGTGCCGTGCGGCTCACTGTCCCTCACGCTCCCCTCCCCTCAAGCCTGCAACTCCGGGGGGGTCCGAGGCATCCCGAGTACCTGGAGCGTCCGCCAAGCACTCTTCCAGCTCGCCCATCTCCGCGTCGCTGGTGGTGGTGGACGCGGATGGTGCCGCAGCCGTCGAACGGGGGGCCGGCACCGGTGGGACCAGTGCGTGTTCGGGGAAGAGGCCGAGCGCCGGGTCTTCGGCGGCGGCTCCGTCGACGAAAGAATCTGGCCCGTCGGTAGCATCCGGAGTCGCTGGATTGTTGGCCAAGTACTTCTCCAGCTCATTCATCTCCGCGTCGCTGGTGGTGGTGGACGCGGATGGGGCCGCAGTTGTCGAACAGGGGGCCGGCACCAGTGGGACCGGTGTGTGTTCGGAGAAGGGGCCGAGAGCCGGGTCTTCGGCGGCGGCTCCGTCGACGAGCAGTTGGTCGAGGGCAGGACTCCGGCTTCCCGTAGCTTGGCTGAAGCCGAAAGCCGCAGGAGCTAGGAGGTCTGGCCGATCCCGGCGAAGCAGTTGTACTGCCGCTGCGATGCCGGCGGGGCGGCCCATGTTTTTCAGGAGGTCAGTGTGTCGGCGGCTGGCCTCGTGCGTGTCCTGGTGGACCACCGGGACCTGGCACAGCCAGCAGGCGTCTGGGTGGTCGTCGGGTAGCGAAAAACGGGGCAGCGTATGCCCCCGGAAGGGCTGCGGGACTTGGCTGTCCGGTTGAGTCGGGTTCGGTCTGGGCTGGTTCCGCCAGCGCACCCTCGACACAAAGTGGACGGCTTCTTGGCCGTCCTGGGCCGTCCAGGTGGCCACGTTGTGTCGAGGTGGCTTGCGCCGGGCTGGTTCTCCAGCCACCGTCGAGACCGCTTCTCTTCGTGGAGTGGAGTCTCGTCTGCCCGCCTGGTCACTCGAGGCTCTCCAGTGCTCCGCGTCTCCGCCGCCCTGCCTCTGTTGATGTGATCGAGGTCAGGGTTGATCACCCCGCCTCTGCCAACCGGGTTGACCACCCTGTTGGTTGGTCCGCCTTGTTCTTCGCCAACCGGGTTGACCACCCTGTCGGTTGGTCTGGCCGGTCCGCTGCCGAACGGGTTGACCACCCTGTCGGTCGTCGGTCTGGCCTGTCACCTGCCGAACGGGTTGACCACCCGGTGGGTTGGGCTGGCTGGTCCTTCGTTCGAAGGGTTGACCACCCTGGGAGTTGGCCCGGCTGGCTCCGCCGGTATCCCGGGAGGTCGAAGGTCGCCCTCCTGGATGGTGCCGCCCATTCTGGTTCCTCCGGGGGGGCATTTCTGGACAGAACAAACTCTATTAACATCTTGCAAAGATGAGATCAAGTTCTAGGCCGCAGATTATGGCGCCGCGCAGAGCCCCTATCAGATCTCTCACCGACGGGTTCGCGCACTGTTCACGGTCGTCCGGATTGCGAAACCCATCTCGACAATGTGTTCGTCCAGTCCCTGTGTTTTTATGTTAGCTCCGAAACCAGCTTCCTCAGCGGGTGTAACTCCACCCATTTTGAGAAATGATCGGTTATTACCAATAAATACTGGTTCCCACGGGGACTTTTTGGTAGTGGGCCGATGATGTCGCAAGCAACCATCTCCCACGGGTAGTGACTCACTACAGGCTGCATCAGGCCTAGGGGCTTTCCCCCTCGCGGCTTCGCTTTCTGGCAGGCTGGGCAGCTACGGGCGTATCGGTGTGTGTCCTGTCTCATCCCCGGCCAGGTCGCGACGCGACATAACTTATGAAAAGTCTTGCTGCCGCTGCCATGACCAGCCAGAGCCGAGTCGTGGAAATATCCGATAAACCGCCTCCGTAGCCTTGTAGGAATCACCACCCTGAACGGAGAGTCGTTCCCCTCCTCGTCGTCGATTGTTGGGATGTAGCGGAGCAATAAGCCGTCTTGGCCCAGCAGGTATGAATCAATCTGTTCGTCAACTTGACCGCCAGCGTTCCCGGTGTTGCTTGCCATTTCCGCAATTTTCCCCAACACCCGTTGACAAAAGCCATCTGCCTTTTGGGCCTCGACAAGCTCTTCCTTGCTCACCACTTCACCCCAAACCACGATCCTTTGTTCCCTCGTGCGGCCTCCTAACACTGCGACGAGCTCCTGTTGCATCGATCCCTCCCCGCTGTCTCGCTTATGAGCGGCCGCGCGGGAAGCTTGTCCCTCGCAATCCCCTGGTTGCGTCTCCTCCTTCCAACCACTATCCTGGGGCGCCCGAGAAAGTGCGTCTGCAACCTTGTTGGTCGAGCTCTTGTGGTCTACTCGCGCAGCTAATGTTTGCTCCTCTCGTGATCCGGCGAGTGAGCGTTCTGTGTCCTGACCGAAACTCGGTGGGACGGCAAAGGGGATAAGGGGACTCAACGGATTATAGTGGTACCCGTTATTCTTCAAGTCAATGATAATCCCCTCCCGGCAGACGAAGTCCTGTCCTAAAATCACAGGAATTTGCATGCCTGGCAGATAGAGAAAACGCTGCCTCCTTCGTCTGCCTTCGAGGCTAAGGTGAAGGCGTATTGCGCTTTGTGCCCTAGCCGATCCTGCTGCTAAACGCAGCGGGGTGGAAACTTCCCGCACGTGAACGAGAAGTGCTCTTCGGCGACAGTCTTCGTAGACTCTGTTGCCGATTAGGGAAAGGGTCGAAACGGTGTCAAGTAGTGCGTAGTAAATGCTACCACCGATCTCGACACGCACGTACGGCCCCTTTTCAGATGTCAAACCCTGAGTCCGACATGCCAACAGGGCAAACACCAACCTGTCGCTGACCGTAACTCCAGCCCCGTTGGCAGACTGATGAGGGGCCTCGGCAGCGGCCGGCAACCGCGAGTCGGGAGTCCAATTAGTGGCGCCGGCCTCTCCCGTTTCCCGGAGACCCATGGGGGGGAGCTGCCGTTCATGTGCACTGACGCTTGATATGCCCAAGCTCATGGCATTTATAGCACCTGACCTGTCCCCTGCCATTGTGTGCTGAGCGTCTGCCGCTACCATCCCGCGATGCAGTGTCGCGCCGAGGGTCATTATAGTTCCCGCGACCCTCGTAATGATTCGCGACTCCGCGGTGGTCGGCTGCGCCGCCTCTCCTACGGGGATGCGCCCAGGAAGAGCCCGCGTTGGCTGCTCTGCGCCTCTGTTCAAAAGCGAAGGGATCTAAGGCGCGGGGCACAGCAGTTTCGGAACTCCTATGTCCGGTAACGGCCACGTACGGCGAACGTGAGTCGTCGCAAGCTCCCGCGCCTCGTCCTGTCCAAGCGCAGCCCGGCTCCAGAGATTCCTCTGCGCGTGGAGGGGGTGATACGTCAACTCGGCGAGCAAGCTCGCCTGAACGGTTCGCGCCTCTCTGGCAAGTGCTTCCAGATCAGCGAAATCACGTCCGCGCAAGTAGGCTTTAAATCTAGGGTGACACTGGCGGATCGCCCTAGCTACCTTCTCCGCGTCTGACGCTGTAGGTTCGGCTCTGGAGTAGAGCTCCATGGAAAGCGCGGATGTATTCTACGAGGCTCTCGTCTGGATGTTGAGTACGGCTGGCTAGCTCATCTCTGATCCGCATCTCATAGTCGGGAGGCAGAAATTCCTCTCTGAATCGTGCCCGGAAATCTGACATCGAAAGGAACGGCCTCTGCATTCGTCTCCAACGCGCTGCGTCACCCGTCAACGCGATTGGGACGATCTGTATCAGGGCCGTTTTATCCGACGCGCCCAACGCGTCAATGTTCGCGTCTAGGTCCTGCAGGAAATCGTGAACCGATGCTGCGACGGAGTAGCCCGAATAGGTCGGCGTCGGCACGCTCAACCGCGGGCGAGGCACGGGCGTTGGCGCGGGATTCGCCACCCCTGGGGCCAAACCCATCTGTCTAGAAAACGTCGCGAACATCGCCGCCATGGCGTGCATTAGTTCGCTAACGTCTCCCGTGTTCACCCCTGGAATTGGGGGCTCTAGCGCTGCCGCAATGCTCGCTTGCCCACTCGTGCCTTCTCCAGCGTCCGAGTCAATATCCGCCACTTACTGGGTTGAGGCCTCGGGATGGGCGGTCTTATTCCGTAACCTGGACATAGCGGCAGAACGTTAAACACTGGTGTCCAGCGGAGTAACAAAAAATTCAAATATAAAACAAAGGAAACCTAAATCTAGAAATCGCGATTCGTGGGACTCCCTGGGAGCGAACAGAAACAACGGCAGACTGATCGGGCCCCACGTTGGAAGCGCCAGTTATGTGGGTCGCCTATCAATATCGCCCGATCAGGCTGAGTTCCATTCGCCCCGAGGAAGCCACACAAGGAGCGCTATCATCGAGAAAGGTTCAATTGATACTTATAGGCTCGCTGTGGTCCGGGTCTTCCTGGGCTCGTGAGGTCCGGCTCTTTGTGGGCTCCTGAGCACCGTCTCCTCCGTTGGTCTCCGGCTTCGAACTGTCTGTGTCCTCGCGCGCACCCCACGAGCCTCCTCCTTTCTTCGTCTTCGCCGCTCTCGGCGCCGTCCCTCCGCGTGCCGCGCGGCTCACTGTCCCCCACATATTTCAATACTGTCTGTGATGTTCAATGAGACCGCTGACGAGAGTCACATTGCGACTGTTCAGGCTGTTCCGCTTTTTTATTTATCTGTTGAGTTACGTTTCTCCGTGGCACAGAACGGAGCAGGAAAATAAAAATGAGATGAGTCATGGAGCCATGCGAAGTATAGTACAATATGGTGAACGGCCGTAGTACCTTCAAGAGTAATTCGCTACTCTTTAAGGTACTTAGTATTTTACTCAATTTCTTTTTGAGTAATTTCACTCTGCACAAATTAATTTTTAGCCCAATATCCAGTAACTTGTACATGTCTGCGCTGGAGGCAGGACTACTGAAGCCTCTCCCTGCCATTCTGTCCTCGTCCGGGACTCTAGAATCGCATGCATCACTTTTATATAAAGAAAACACAAAACAGCGAGGCTCGGCCTTCCAGTTTATGAATGCTATCAATTTGTCAGGCAAAGGGCTGACGGAACGCGACTCCCTCCGAATTCCATCGCTCACACATTTGCACGCCCTTGAAGCGCACGCAAAGCTTTTGTCGGGATCATTGACTGCTGACACGTACCCCAGCTTAAAATTGCTTGCTTATAATGCATGTATTGAAAGATCTCATATTGGGAGAGTTACCATCATGCACACTGTAAAAAAAAAAAAAAGACGTCAAAAATACGTGCATTTCCGCCATCAAATTGTACGTTGCAGCCTCGTTTTTTGAAAATATGAGTTTCCATTGTCATCCCGCACACGCGCCAGCACGCGAGCTGCGCAGAGAGCTTGCGCCGTAGCCGAGCATGCGCAACAAAACGCGAGCCCGCCGCGGGCCTCGTCGCCCGACCGGATCGACGAAGCCGACGCATCGACGCAGCCCCCAGCTCTATGGTTTTGTTGACAGTTCTTGTCACTCTTTCACTCTTTGCTCGTGGTCTCCAAACAAAACCAACACATTTTCAATCGCTTCAAAAGGTACGTCTACAGGAATTTATTACGTGCTGCGTTGAGTGGTTTGGTATACACAGATCAAAGTAAACATCGAAGGACAGAAAGCGCACATGAAGTTTTGAAATCACAGCTTATTTGAAAGTATCTAGCTGTTCTCTGTTGCAGGCGCCAGTTCGACTGCGTGTACTTCAACGTAAGTCAGTCAGCGTTCACACTCGGCTAGTTCGCTATCTTGTTATCTCATGTGCGAAATGAGGTTGACGTAGAAACTAGGCCGCTGCGTCTCTTTCGGATATTCAGCCTCCAGCCCCCTGGCTTCCGGCTTGCTTGGCCGCCGCTACCGTTTGACGTATTGGATGTGCCAGCTCGTTCGAAGAAGCGTTGTGTGAAGCTCACGAGTCGCCGAAGTGTCACCGGAGCTTGTCTTCACGAAAGTCGCGATGGACGCTCGGCTCTGCGCTTGTACTTTTTTTCCTCCCGGGTAGACTATGAGTGGCGACTACTGATCTGTTGTGCCGACGTGCGCCGAACGAAGTTGTGAAACGCTAGCGAGTGAGTCGTTTTCGTTACCACCATTACGGAAGGGCACCGGCGCAAAGGTGTACCATCAATCGCCAAGAAAGGGTTGACAAATTTTCGTGACGCCGCCCAACTACCCTGCTCTCGGCTGCGCAAAGCGAATGGTGTGACGAAAACGGCACGCGTTTTCCTATCTTCCCGTCGGCCATGTTTCACCTCAATCAACGCAAAGTGAATTGCGTCAGTTGACTCCCGATTACTGTGCCAGGATTGTAGATTGTCGCACTACAACGGAGCCTCTTTGGTGTGATCTTATTCTGATGATCGTTACATCTTGCTTTTTCATCTAGGCTGCACACTTCTAGTCGACCTTCCACACGTTGCACTCCTCGTCGACATTTCGCTGGTGCTGGAGACAAGCAAATTGGAAGTCACTGCTTGCTCACTCCTGGGTGTACATATTTCATGTTCAACATCAGGTGTGCGAAGGAGGCACCATGCACCCTGGAGTTCGTTCAGAGGTTCCTATACATACTATATTAAAGCGCCATTTTGTGTGTCGTAGTTTCATACAAAACCGAATTGCACTTTGTTTGTAATATGCCCTATAACTGTTCACTAAAGTCAAAGTTGCAATTAAACAATGGCCACGAGAGGTGACTTGGCCAACCTGGCTGAAAACTTCCTTGCACTCTTTTCTCCACGGGTCGTTTTGGATGTTAACAAAGTTTCTCATGAATAATGAGTGTTATGCGCATGTGTTTCTTCTACTTTTCCTACAGGTACCTTCGTTAGATAAACCCCAGCAAAGGCAGCAAGACAGTCTCCTGGGGTCACACCATAGTTAATAGCATTCCTGCTCGAGTCCTGAGTCTTGTCAACAAACGTCACTCGACCTAATGGTACATTCCCTTTCCTTAACGTTTCCCTCTAAAATGTTGTGTGTGTGTGTGTGTGTGTGTTTTTTGTAAAAAAGGTAGTGCAACGTTTAAACACCCAAACATATCTAAATGCTCCCTGTACCACACAATAGGGTGTCTTAGGCCCGCTTCAGACGGGGTAATTTCGCCCAGAAACTTGACCGTCGCAACAACAGCAACACGGGCTGCCCGCATTCGCACGCAGCAACCAATTACTGCGATTTGTCATCATCATCCTTAAATTTTATTTTTCTTCCGCTATTTAGACACAATTACGCTTTATAAACATGTTTTTATGCATTTAAATGTTGTTGAGAATATTAATGGATCTTTCTGAAACGGTTGATTTCCAAAAAAACGAATCAATTTGCAAACCAGAACCTAGTCTTTATTTGTCATCATCACCAGCACGGGGTATCAAGTGAAAATATTGCGTCCCTGAATTGGCATGCTGCCGCTTCAAACGTCTTCGAACTGCTCCGAGTTGCTTGCTTGTTTCAAGCCGGACCCGATGTCAGCAAAAGGTGATCCGGCGTTTCAGCCGGAAGTTTCGTCATTCGAAGCGAGGCGTCAGGTGACTTTCCGCTTCCGGTTCGTCCGGTGTCGGTCGTGGTTCGTCCAGCTGCATCGAGAGCCCTTCTAAGTGCGGTGATCGTGCTGTATTCCCGGTGAAAAGGACGCACTACTCCGCGGTGCGTTGATCTAATGCAAGTCATAAAGGGCGCGCCCCTTACCCGATACTCATGGCTTTGACTATTTTGTTATGTCTCCCATACTCATTGACCCTACTGGTGTAGAGAGCCTCGTTAGGATCACTTAAACCTTCTTCGTCTCCTGGATGCGATTCAATTAATCCCAAGTTTTTAAAAAGTACAAGTGTCTATTCTTCTATTATACTTTCTAAGATTTTTCAGCAGTCGCTCGACAACGGTTATCTTCCTGGTGAATGGAAGGTCGGAAAGGTGATTCCACTTCATAAATCATGTAGCAAGTCTCCTCCTTTCAGTTACCGACCCATTTCACTAACCAGCATTCCTTGTAAACTTCTTAAGCACATTTTGTTTTCGCATCTCGTTACATTCCTTGAATCAAACTGCTTTTTCACACCTTCACAGCATGGCTTCCGCAAAACGTACTCCTGTGAAACCCAATTGGTATCATTTACGCATAAACTAAACCTCAATCTTGACCATTCCTCATTTGCCGATTGCATTTTTTTAGACTTCTCTAAAGCATTTGACAAGGTATGCCACAAAATATTACTATATAAACTACACTAACTTAACCATGATCACAAACTTCTCGCATGGATTGAATGTTTTCTTCTTAATCGTTCACAGTTTATTTCAGCTAACAACTCTAACTCGCAGCCAACTGGTGTTCACTCCGGTGCGCCACAGGGATCTGTTCTTGGTTTTCTCCTTTTCCTTATCTACATAAACGATCTACCTTCTTGTGCTTCTTCTAACATTCTGTTGTTTGCCGATGACTGCGTGGTTTTTTGTGAAATAACTTGTGATGACGATATAACTAACATTCAGTCGGACCTTAATGCCATCTCTCAATGGTGCAAAGCATGGTATATGGACCTAAACGTTAATAAATGCAAATATATGCGCGTATCTAGAAAAGCAAATAGTTTTCCCACACACTTTCTAAATAACCGTCCCCTTGATGCCGTCACTTCTTACAAATATCTTGGTATTCACATTACAGCCGATCTCACCTGGACCGCTCACATCTCGTATGTTACTAACAACGCTAACATAATGCTTGGGTACATCCGACGTAACTTCTCAAAAGCCCCTTCGTCCTTAAAACTTTTGTTATATAAAACACTAATCTGTACAAAACTTGAATATGCTTCATCTGTGTGGGATCCTTACCAAGAAAGCTTAATAGGTTCACTTGAAATGGTTCAAAATAATTCAGTTCGTTTTATCCTAATTATAACAGAACTGCCAGCATAAGCTCAATGAAATATAGCCTCAACCTACCTACTTTATCATCTCGCCGTAAATTATTTCGACTATGTCTATTTCACAAGCTCTTTCATCACCCATATCTGCGCCACGATTTTATTTTACCTCCCCCGTATATCTCATCCAGGTTGGATCATGCTTTTAAGGTTGGAATTCCACTCTGCAAAACCAACGCTTTTTTCAGTCCTTTTTTCCACGCATGTCACATGAGTGGATTCGCCTTCCCGCACCTACGGCAGCCATCGAAGACCACAATCTTTTCAAGAACGCCTTAGCTATCATTGTATGATTAGGAGCCTTTTATTTGTCTTTACTAATAACTGCATAATGTTGTTCTACCTTATGAATGTAATCCACACCCCTCTATAATGCCTCAGGCCTTGAGGGCAAATAAATAAATAAATAAAAAAGATGTCCCGATTCCCGTGAAACAAAGCACGGAAGCATCGATAGGCCATCGCTGTTAAGCGAGTGACGGGGCGAGGTGATATTTGGGAGCCAAACGTCGTTGACCGTTTATGCACGGCCAATTTTGTGACAGGCCAGTACAATGTGTTCTTTCTTCCTTCAGGTAGGGGTCGCGAGAATTAACGATCTCTAAAAGAGTCTTTTGGCACCAAGAAGTGAGCACTGCTTGTCGTACAAAGCATCCGCGAGAACGCGGGATGCTATCTCGCAGGCAAAGCCAGTTCATTGCACGACGTTTCGTTGACATACAGTTTCATCGACAGGCCGTTTAATCGTTACATCGACTGCTAGGATGAACTTTTTCTGTAATGAGCCGCCGCAAGCTGCTGCCTTGAAGCAACGTGAAGGGGTGGCTTGCTATAATATAAATAAACAAAACGACAGGTCAGCTTGTGCCAATATAAATAATCAAAAGCCAGCAGGGAGCACCTTCATCTTGACTGATAATAAAGCGGTAGTACGACCCTGCGTAGCCCATATCAAAATCGGTGCTCGCTTATGCGTGCTTTCTTACTCGACATTATTAAAAAAACGTGCGGGGGGGGGGGGGGGGGGGTACACGAGGGACAACTTAGTCGAAATACAAGAAGCACGTGAGTGTTTAAAAGCAAAGGTTCTCGCGTAGTCCGATGTCGTCGAAACTAACATTTGTACGGAAGTGGAGTTTCGATCGCGCGAGAAAGCGTATTAGCCGAGTTTGAGACGTCGTCTGACTGACTTCTTTCCCTGTCTTTTAAACGTTTGGTTGTTTCAACATTTGCTCACCAAGTCTCAGGTGTTTTAATAAAATTAGAAAAATACGCCAATGCTGTGATCGGCCATTTCAGCTAGCCGCGTCCCACGGCTTACATTCGCACCTAGTACAGTCGGTGATGTGATCTAGCGTAACCATCAAGAATAAACAAAATCCAATAAAGAACACTTGCTGAAACGGACAACGAAATAGCTAACCTAGCCCGAGTTTTCATGCGACGATCCATAAAGCGCGGTGCGAGTGCAGCTTGCCACTGGCAGCATTCGTTCAGTGCTTTCGTGGCCGTTCTCGATGCTTCTGCGTACCGATTCCTACTTAACATATCCGTGGAAATAACTTCAGACGATCAGGAATTCGTAACTCACCCAGCAGAAGATTGAGGTGGCTTGAATTCATCGAGTGTTCAACACCCGACCACGCTTCTATTACCGCCATGGTTTTGCGTCGGCTTCTAGCTACTAACCTGGAAGTGAATAATACCCATAGCGCTTTGCGGCTACTGCCAAACGCCGGTCACCTATTCGTGTCAATCTAGGGAAAGCTGGGGAACAACCCACCAGCAGCCTCATAATTGCTGAGAACGTTGCCCCGTCTGAAGTGGGCCTTAGAGAGCTGAATTCAAGGACCGTGGAGCTCTGGGTTCAAGTCCCCCTGGAGACCGTGTTTCTGTTTTTCTTTTTGTGCCATTTTTAATATATAGATGTATACTTTTTATGTTTTAATGCATAGACGCGTAGTTTACACACTAATTCACATTCAGAAGCGCTTTTATTCACACTCTGTGTCTCCCTCGTGCTTGCGAGAGCTTCTAGATGAACTATTGCAAGCTCTGCAACGGGACGGGCATCTTCGCACCCTTTGCAGGCTGTAAACATGTGGCTTACACAGCTCTAACAGGTCACACCTCGCTCGCTGGCTCCATCACAAAGCATGGGTGCTGCATGAGTTACGCCACACGGTAAGGCCATATATGGTCGTGTCGCAGCACCTGGGACTATTCGTCACTGCACTCAGCTACGGTATGGTGGCATGGTAGGTGAATGAAGCAGGGGAACAACTTGGAAGCGCTGATTGTCATTACATTTCAAACACATATTTTATTACATTTGTGTCGAGTTGTCAGCATTTTAAGGGTGAGAAAGCAAGCAGCAGCGAAAGCAAGAAAACTAAGCTGTAAACTGCTCTCACCGAGAACCTATTGCGAGTGCTATAAAGCCACAGAGTATAATTAAAATAATAATAATAATAATAATAGTTTATTTCTTATCAATGATGAAGGGGAGGCCGGAGAAAAAAGCTGCAAAGGAGCAGCTTGACGAGCCTCCGGCCCCCTACAGAGGCAGCACAGACGGCAGCAAGAACAAATAAGTTATAAAACGGGGAAGGGAAATAAAGAATGAAATGCAGCGGCATGACAGTCATTCATGATTACATTTTAGCATGGACAGTACAAATTTCACATTTGTTTAGCTAAGGTACAAAATCATTACTTGTGATGCTATTGAGTAAAAACGGTAGGGTGTGTTTGAGCATTTGTTTACCATAATTTGTTCTGTGAGGAATCATCTTTCAATACTCAGTGTAACGAGTGGGATACGCCTGAATATTTTTGGTCAGTGCTGAAAGCTCAGCTAAAAAGCGAGAATTCCTTTTTTCTTCGTTTTTAAAACTAACGCTCAACCTGTAATTATATAAATTATGTGCAGTAATAATTGCCAAGCGCGTAAACAAGTCGGCAGTATGAAAGTCATACGGAGCGTTACATATAATTCTGATTATTTTCTTTTGAAGTAAAAATATCTTACCTAAATTTGTTGACGTGGTCGTGCCCCATACGAGGTGTACAATAACTTAAGTATGAGTAGAAAAGGGAGTTGTATATAAGCAGTCGTAGAGAAATTGGCAAGACAGAGCGATTACGATTAACCAACCCGACGATGCAAGATAACTTACTGATGACGTGATTTACGTGGCAGTCCCACAACATGTTTTCAGAAAAAATAACGCCGAGTGTTTTAAAAGAACACACAATATCAATAGGTGACGCATTTAAGATAAGGCTAGTATTGTACGAGACTTGTTTATTTTTAGGACGAAATATAACGGCTTTCGTTTTGCTTGTGTTAGTTTTCAGCGAGTTTTCACTTGCCCATGAATTTAATTTTGATAATGTTTTATTTGCAAGACTGATAAGTAAGTTCGGCTCCTCGGCAGAAAAAAATAGGCTCGTATCATCGGCATACATAACAAGTTTTGCTTCTTTATCTATGTTCACTATATCATTCACATACATGTTGAATAGGAGCGGACCTAATATACTACCCTGGGGAACACCGGAAGTAATTGGTTTGACCAAAGAAGAAAAACCATTTAAATGCACATATTGGTGTCTATGTTTTAAGTATGAACTCAAAAGTGTTAGCGCAGGACCGCGAAAACCATAACGTTCAAGTTTTTGTAGTAGGATACTATGGTTTAAACAATCGAAGGCTTTGGTGAAATCTATAAATACTCCTAAAACTAGCTTTCTATTCTCAAAGTTTACCAAAATAAATTCTTTCTGTACTAAAAGTGCCGTTTCTGTGGAAAGATGTTTTTTAAAGCCGAATTGTGCGGCGTTTAGCAGGCCATGCCTATCAGAAAATGAACTTAATCGGTTATGCAATATTTTTTCGAAAACCTTAGAAAAGACAGGTAAAATAGAAATAGGGCGATAATTGCCTATGTCATTTGTTACGCCTTTTTTATGTATTTCTGATACTTTGGCTAATTGCATTCGTTTTGGGAATACACCTGTCTCGATAGCAAGATTAAAAATATGTGTTAGTGGTGGAGCGAGAAGATCTATGACATATTTAACCGGTCGGATCTTAATATTGTCAGCGTCAGTACAACTACTGTTTTTTAATAGCATTGTTAGAGATATACTTCCGGGGGAACAACCGGCTCAAGGAATACAGAACTTACGTTGCTTTCATTAATATATTTACATGGATTGCGGCCGACAGCAATATTGCCTTGGTTAACAAAAAATCCTTAAACGCGTTTGCTAAAGGACTGCCAGTCAACGTTACGCCATCTAAATCAGCTTCTCAATAGCGTTCTGCGGGCGGTTTCGGTGTAGCACCAAGTTTAGGTTTCTCCACATTACTTCTGAACGCCCTTCAGATGCTTGAAACAGGGCGGAGTAATAGTGCGCCCTTGCGATTCGTAGTTCTTTTGTTAGGCTATTTCGATAGGTTTTGAAAATCGTTAGCTTTTCTGGCTCTCTCTTTTTCAAAAAACGGTTATATAATGCATTCTTTTCTTTAATTTTACACAATAACTCCGGTGTTACCCATGGTTTGCGAGCACCTTTTGGCACTTTTGGCACAATGCTTCTAAAAGTGGATTAGCGTATAAATTACGTGCTTCTGCCTCAAAAATGGAGAACAAATCAAGCTAAATACAATAAATAAGGGCAAAAATATACATCAAGAGGACTTTAACCACAACTAAACAGTCTGTAAGTT
Organism: Ixodes persulcatus; assembly: GCA_013358835.2. Classification (NCBI taxonomy): domain Eukaryota; kingdom Metazoa; phylum Arthropoda; class Arachnida; order Ixodida; family Ixodidae; genus Ixodes; species Ixodes persulcatus. Next base: position 238,977 of record JABSTQ010010740.1, read on the forward strand.
TGAAATTTGACAGCTCGAACTACTAGACCACTACCCCGATTTTATTTCCAGGTCGTTTATTGAGGTATATGAGTCTCTTTCTCAGCTGTTGGCTGCAAGAGCGATAGCTTTATTTTCATTTACTTGACTATATTTTCACAAAATGCGGCAAGTAACCAAGAATAGAACCTCATTTGTCCGCCAAAGCACTGTACTTGCGTCAAGCCGAACTAGCCTGGCTTGCTGGGCTTGTTTTTTGTGTCGTGACCTGTGCAGGATTCTGTTGTCGCTCATCAAAAGAAAAATAACTGTGACGAAGTCTGGCTTTTTCTGGTGAACAGGTAATATATATATATATATATATATATATATATATATATATATATATATATATATATATATATATGTTGTTGTTGTTACACTTTATTACGATAAGGATGGCGCGACGGCCTGGAGGGGACAGTTTACAGGGGGGGGGGGATTAAAGAAAACGAAAATTAAGATTATATCCTTCGGTCAATGCCCGCCGCGCGCGCAAAGTTCCAGAGGGACAGCAGTGTCTCTTTCGCTGCAGGCACTACTCTTGGGGTTAATCCAGTCCTCGTAAGCACGCACATTGGAGTCTAGAAAAACCCTGGTGTCCATCATATATTTATATATATATATATATTAACGAAGATGCATTGTTTAAGCAAGATGAGCCACACTATTTGACTAAGGTAAAACAGAGATTGAACCTCTCCACCTCGGTTCTGTTTTCATCTCTCACAAACACTATTTCCTGTCTATATAATGGTCTTGTGTCAAGCTTTTGTGTCTCTGTCCGGCCAAAGAATCTGTATTAGACTAAGACTGGGTTCTTTCGAAAATGTGCAGGTATTCTTGGCAGCAAATGGCTGCCAATCAGGAACACGAGTTTGTTCTCGGCCACCAAGAGCACGTATTTTCATGGTGAGCAATTGCACGCCTATATGAGTTTTTTCTTCCATTCTTTTGGATGCCATCTCCTATGTGTAGTGGTCTTGCATTAGTATTTTGTTGTTTTCCTACTGCAAAAGACGCCCGAGTTCGACTAAAACCGGGTCCTTTCTAATACATGCAGGTCTTGGTGGCAAGCACCAGCCAATCAAGGGCAGAAGTTTGCTGGTGGCCGCTCATGGCAAGGGTTTTAAGGTGAGTGATTGATGCCTATCTGGGTTGTGTTTCATTCTTCACAGACACTCTATTTCCTGTTTTTATAGTGGTATTGTGTCAGGCTTTTGTTTGTCTGTCCAGCCAAAGCATCTGTGTCAGACTAAGACTGGGTAAATCGTAGCCACTGAAAGGGTGTGTAGCGACCACATATAAGCCACGGCAGCGGATGAAGAAGAAGACGCCAAGGGCGCTCGGGCACTTCTGCTCGAGGGATCAGCAGGGCAGGCATGTCGACTTCTACAGTCCACGGAAAAAACGTGTAAATAATGTAAATAAACAGTTAGAATATAAAACAACGCACGATTCGTTACAAGTGGTGACCCCGGCGAGGAATATCGCAACCAGACGCACCGAGATGGCAACAAATGTACCTGCCCCTGTCGATCCACCGCAGGCAGCAGCCCTTGCGATCCGACTGCCACCATTCTGGCCAGCAGATCCACAATTATGGTTTGCTCAGGTAGAATCGCAGTTCGTATTAAGGCGAATCACCGACCTGAAAACAAATTTTCATCACGTGGTGAGCGCACTATCATCCACAGATGCAGCTGAGGTCCACGATATCATCATCGCTCCTCCTCCAGTGACCCCTTACGCCGTCCTTAAGGACGAGGTCGTCTGTCGCACAGGTCTCTCAGAGCAACGAAGACTTCAGCGGCTACTTACTGCAGAGGAGTTAGGAGATAAACCACCATCACAGCTTCTCCGCCAGATGAAACAGTTGCTCGCTAACGCCACAATCGACGACACATTATTCCGTCGTCTGTTCCTCCAACGTCTTCCAAATGATGTCAGCATGATGTTGGCATCAGCTGACAGCGCTACCGTAGAGGACTTGGCGAAGTTGGCCGATCGAATTATCGACGTTTCAAATCCTTCAGATGTCAACCAAGTAACACAACCAGAGAAAATCCCTGCTGATTTTTGCACCAGCATTCAACGTCGCGTGTACGAGCTCACGGAGATAGTCTCTGCACTTCGATCTTCGCGTTCACCTCTCCGACGGACAAGTCTCTACCCGACTCGTCGATTTAGTCAGTCTCATAGCCCTTCCACACAACATTGCTGGTATCATCGCACCTTCGGCGCTGACGCACGAAAATGTACCTGCCAGAAGAAGGGAAACAATCCAGCCGGCTATAGGGACGCCGAGTGATGCTGGACAGTTACACAGTCGTCAATGTCTCTTTTTCCTTACCGATAAAGACTTAAAGCACATTTTCTGGTTGACACTGGTGCTGAAGTTTCGGTGGTACCACGATCCCTTCAAGACCATGGTAACCGACAACCTTCGAAGCTAAAGGCCGCAAACGGCACCACCATCCATACATATGGGCTGAGAACCATCACCATCAACCTCGGGCGGCGTCGCATCTTCCGTTAGGTATTCATCGTTGCAGACACGCAATACCCCATTCTCGAAGCAGACTTTCTGCAGAAATTCAACGTCCTAGTCAAATTCAACCGCCGTCTTTTTGATAGCACAACGCATCTGGCAGTATATGGAGTTCGGACGAAACTGCTGTCGATAGGACTTGCTTCTCTCCTCTCCGTTTCCGACTCTCCATACGCCGAAGTTCTGCGAGAGTTTCCATCCCTGGTTCATCCCTGCACCTTTACCACCCATGTGCAGCATAACATCCAGCACCATTTTGAAACAACCGGCCCTCCAGTTCACGCCCGACCCCGGAGGCTCCCTCCCGACAAGTACTGTACTGCCAAACAGGCCTTTGACAAAATGCTGAAGCTGGGCATCATACGTTCCTCCTCTAGCCCGTGGGCATCACCGCTCCACATGGTGTCAAAATCAACTACAGTGACTGGCGTCCTTGCGGGGACTATAGAGCTCTTAATCAAGCCACCGTACCCGACAGATACCCAGTACCCCATATACACGACGCAACAGCAATTCTCAACCGAGTGGTAATTTTTTCCACCATCTACCTTGGTCGTGCCTACCACCAAATTCCCATGGCTCCAGAGGACATTCCCAAAACAGGAATAACAACATCGTTTGGTCTGTTCCAATTTCTTCGAATGCCCTTTGGCCTGAGGAATGTCTGCGCCTTTGATGGCGCAGACATTTCAACGATTTCTCGACCAAGTCCTAAGAGGAATGCCTTTCGTATATGCCTACATAGATGACATTCTCGTCGCAAGTCGCACCGAGCAAGAACACCACCCTATTGGAAAGACCAGTTTGAAACTCTAACTGGTCATACTGGTATTTAAACTGGCCAAATTGGTATTTGGACTGGTCAGACTGGTCTAACTGGAAATCAAACTGGTGGAACTGATAGTCAGACTGGTCTAACTGGTTACCATATTGATCTAACTGGTCACCAGATTGCCTTCTAACTGGTCGCCAGTTTGGCCTGACTGGTCACCATATTGACCTAACTGGTCACCAGACTGGCTGAACTGGTAACCAGATTGACCAAACTGGTCACCAGATTGGCGAAACTGGTCACCAGAGTGGCCGAACTGGTCCAACTGGTAACCAGATTGAACAAACTGGTCACCCGACTGGCCGAACTGGTCCAACTGGTAACCAGATTGACCAAACTGGTCACCAGATTGGCCTAACTGGGTACCAGATGGACCCCTCTTTTTCACTTTATTTGTAGGGGTGTGCGAATTGGATAGCGCAGAGTCATTCGTAACTTTCACTGTGCAAAATAAAGTCACAACAAACGGTAATGTTAACAGTGTTGAAGCTATTTATTTGTCATATATGTTCTACCATCTCACGATGTGTTGTGTGTTGTTGTTGTGAGAATGTACCACTTATAGATGTTAATGTGTTCCAGCCAAGGTCCTGTGGCGCTCTGGAAAACCACCAGACCAGTCTGCTTCATGAGCTGCCAACAGCTGTGCCCGCCAGTACAATCCATGGGAGAATCTGTAAGTAGGCTGCTGCTTTGCTGCATGCTATCTCACTTATTCTAAAGCTCCTGTGCTTGGTATCTGCATATTGCAACCCAGAAGTCTAAGCTCCCTAAAAGTGCACGAAACAAACTGTCAACAGTCAATTGTTGCGCTCAACTTACATGATTAGTTCTTGCATGAAGATTGTTCTATGACTGATGTGTGCAGCAGCTCTGTTCAGTGCTTTATACCCCACCCCGTGCTTCGAGCCAATTTTTTTTTCGATATATCAAGGAGGCTAAGGTTCCATTACAGGCTATTGTTGCACAGAAGCTTTAGTAAGTAAAAAAATGTTGAGCAGCAAAACACCAGTTACTTTTAAACTGTCTCGACAAAACAAACAATATGTTACGCTTACCAGTATTTTCAGAAATTGCACTCAAAAGAAATGCCTCGACATATTATTCTGGCTGGGCACCAAACCATAGTTTTTTTTTTTTTTGTCAAGGAAGCTTTGGAAGTTGTAGATACTAGATATTTATCAGCTCTGAAAATGTAAAATGTGTTCGAGCACCGAGTATGTTGAAAGGTATCCTAATGCATTTTGCATATCTGGTGTTTGTGAAGCAGAACACTTTCTTGGGTTCAACAGTTCCAAAGTTTCATCCAAGGCGAATATTTCTTGGTTACCGTGCCCTTCGGAAAAGAGCATGAACGGCTATTCGTTGGATTATGACGGAATGGCCCGTTTCCTTTGAAAACAGGCTTTCGTTTTCTTCACGCAAGCCGTTATTTCCACGAAGCTTGTTATTAAAGTGACGCGTCATTTTCACGAATGTGCTCGTCATTTAAAAAAAAAAAAAAGTAAAGCGTTAAATTTGTGCCTTTTTCCACGTATTTTCAGAAAGCAGTGGTACGTCATTTTAACGTAAAATTCCTCTTAATAGAGCTGCCAAGCATTTTCTCGTTTTTTCTACGAAAGATTTTTTACAGTGTACTTACTCCGCAACATTCACTGTCTGATATTTTGATATCTTTACCTCTGGTATTTCTTTGCTATACCAGATGTAATTCATATCTTTTGCTATTTATTTGTTCAGCAGCTGCCACGACTGTGTTCATTTGGACTTTCAAATAATAAAGGCTCTACTCACAATAACCTTTCATAACAATATGAAAACTTATTGTGTTGCGCATATAGCATTACGTATGGTTTTGGGGCATGGAATGGCAGGTGTTGCTTTCACGCGAAGTGTTTTTTCCCGTTCAGTGTTCAAGCTGAGCTAAACTTGCTATTAATTATGCCTGCACACTTTCCCTTAAAAACCTGTTTCCTCAGGTGTCAATACTTAAACCAGGACACACAAAAAGATAGAGTACGTGTACTTCTTTGAAAAGCACTTGAGGTCCTTGTCAGATACCAGAGTAGAGCATAATTTAAATTTCTTGTTTAACAAAGTAAACGGAGTAATAGATAGTGGTTTGCTTTTAGGTGATGGAAGAATGCCTGCAATCTTATTTTAACTGCTTAGATTACTGAAGTATCGATATGTTTTGCGACTTCAATATTTTTCGGAAGAAAATTGGAGGTGCTTGTTACTACCCTATGACCTCTGTGCTTGTTGATATTTTATTAGTGTTTTCGTATTTATTTTCAATTGGTTCCCTTTTTTTCTGTTCGCTTTAATCCACCCTCTGTGTACAAAAGTGAATACATCATGGTTGTTTTTGGGCATGGAAACTAAATATTAATATTATTTTTAAAACAAACAGCTGCCACCTACGAAAAAATCTGGGAAAATGACGAAACAAAACAAAAAAAGGTTTTTGCATTGAGCATGACATAAGCACGCGGGACGTCGTACTCTGCGGCATATTGCAGTTTTTTTTTTTCGGATGGAAATATATCTTGAGCCTCGCCAGTCACCGACTTAGCCTCCGTAAGAGTAGCCAATGGTTCTTCGGAGTGTTTTCCGGAAACGTAGACGGACAATAATTTTCAGTGAAAAAAGAGTCTTGTAAAGCGCCTAATTAGAACACAAAGTAGGCTGTGCGGCAGGTATTTAGACGCATTATTTAATTAAACTAGAGGACAATCAATGTGCGAATCGAAAAGCGCATATCTATATTTATTTTACAAACGAGTGTCAAAGCTGTGGAAGCTGACAATGTAAAATAAATTGCCTTGGTGGATAATCATACACTAGGGATATTGTTTAGTTCCAACATAAAATATCATCAGCACGCTGTATCTACTCAAATATTTTCTTATACTTAGACCATGCGAGATAAGGAGCTCATATGAACTGCGTAAAATGGTTCCAAGGTCCTTCTCAACGTTCATACATCGAAAATGTCAGTCAGTACCCTTTTTAAAACAATCACCGCCTTTCCGGCAACAGAGGCCGTCCTTCGTAAACCCGTTTTCAACTGAATGACGCATGCATTCCTTCATTGGCTCTGTGACTAGCACTTGTTTCTATTCTAAATTGTACTTCCATTGTGTTTCATTTTATATTGTTTCTGCCTGATACTTATCCTATAAAAAATACGGACTCATTCGATTATTTGACACACCTTGGTCATCAAATGCCTCGCGAAAGCGCAGCTCGAAAACCCCGAAGAAATGTCTAGATCCCAGGGGAGTTCCCTGTGCGGTCACGTGGCCGTGGTGACCGGAGGCGGAGGCGTTATTGGTGAAGCGATTTGCCTTGTGTTAGCCGAGAAAGGAGCTCAGGTGATCGTCGCTGACATCAATATGGCTGCTGCCCAGGCTGTGGCGAAGGGTCTTCCAGGTTTGTTGTTCTACCTCCATCATTGAAGAATAGTGATGTGTAAACAATGTTCCTCACTGTATGCTTCAACGAAGCGGAGGAAGTAACTATATAAAGCTGCGATTTATCAAAAGGCATTCTGAAACCCCTTTTTGTTTTAATATTGCCCACTATATTTGTTTTTGCCTACTTACAATTAGCTTAAGCAGTCTCCATTGTAGCTGCAAGTGCGAATATCCCAAATTTGGAAATTCCATTCTTGTTTGCCGAACTGCGTCTATAAAGAAGCCTTTTGGGAAGATTTCATAGACAAAATAATTGAGGAAAACTTTATCTTCATTAATTTGGTATTTCTCTTGCAAATTCAATTATAGTAAGGTATAACAAGTCAAATGGTCTTATATAGACGTACTTAACTACTTAAAAAAAGAACTCTGTTAGATTCCAGATTGAAAAGCAGTCTTTCTTATTCCCTTACTAGCTTCTCCAAATTAGTGAAAAGGCTGAGACCCCTTGGGAATATTCGCATATTTGAAAAGATGGTTTGTTTTGGAGCTGTGTACAGTCAGTTTTTTCTAATCTCTGGCATCGTTATACAAACCAAACTATGCAATATTTTCAGCTGTGCACGATCATCAGAAACACGTCGCGATGCCCGTGGATGTTGTGGACTCGTCGTCGGTGCGGTTGATATTTTCCGCCATACAAGAAGTCTACGGCAAGGCTGCTAGCATTCTTGTGAACTGCGCTGGTACTGGAGCAGTCTTCACTTCGATTACCGAAACAAGCGAATATGCGTTCGATCGAGCAGTCAGCGTTAACTTGAAGGTAATCAATGCCATAACTTTCTGCATACAATATTAGCGGTCACACATCTGAGTTATTGAAAATTTATCGTAGATTGTTTTCGCCGTCGCACAAAGTTTTACGTAACCTTCTACAGCATTGGAAACCCACAGACGAGGCTGCCGAGGACACCAAAGTACTTTCTATGAGTTGTGAATGCGAAAGCATGAATGTCGTTTTCTCCTCCCATAGTTCGTCTGGGGCGTACTGGCGCGGACGACCACGTTTCGCTAATGCCGAGGTTGCGGCCGACGGCCGAGCGCGCGCTCTCGTGAAGTGGCCGCGCCGCGGTGAGCTCGGCCATGCAGCCACTCCGGAGTCTGCCCCTGCGGCTGTGCTGGCTCGGCGGCCAGCCGCTCCAACTTACCGGCGGCCCGGCCCCTGCGCCGCCATGGAGAGGACTTCTTGGGTGACGTTCATTGGAACTATGCCGCGCGAGAGCCAATGGGCGCGTTCAGTGGCGGCTCCCTCAGATCCGAACGGAGTAACTGGAGTCGTGATCCTCAAAACACCTACTAAGCGACAAACAAAACGCTGTTTTTTAGTTGTTTTTACGCAGTTTCCGCTTCCTACCCTGTGCCAGACGGTCTCCGAATGAAACGGAAGCAGACAACGCCGAGCGCGATAGCGTTTATTTGACACCGGTATACACCATTCCATTTAGCGCTCTCTGGGCGGCACCATTTTGTTCGACAGGAGCGCCCTCTCCATACATCCGGGAAGTTCAGCGGGTTCGGCGGGGTAAAACGAGAGAGAGGGCACGCGCCCGACTCCGCTAGCAGACGACAAACCGGGAGGTTGCCATTCTCCATCTTTGGGCTGTAGCGGCGGGCTGTACGGAACATCGAATTCTCGCTCGTGGCTGCCGTTGTGAAGTAGTTCGCGTTCTTAGAATAGTTTTGGCTACTCCAAAATCAGCCTATAGCTCTCCTGCTGTTCTATTTCGGTAAATGATCAACTAGCATATCTTTTTTCCGTTACTTAAATAGCAGTTGAGTCAGCCGGCAGTACTACCTTCAACTACTGCATGTATTGCGGCAGGAGAGCACGTTTTTATTTATTATTTCAGACTTCCACTCATGGTCGCTAAAGGCCTACACCAGTACGAACTTTGTATAGTAAAAAAGGTACAGCAATCGGATTTACTTTTCGCCGGAGAGACCGGCCAATCGGACACAGTTTTCCTTTTTTTTTTTACTTGCACGCAGGTAACAGCGCAATTGGACCCTGTTAGTCTTTTTATCTAGCATAGTATTACACGATAACTGGCATACCACAATCTGCGCATCTGGGCATGAAGTTTCCAAAATGACGCGATTTTAAACAGAGTTTGTACGCCAGCCGGATGCTAGGTACTGCCCACTCGGCGGAGCAGACGACATGCGGGTGAGAGGGGGAGGGCATTTTTTTCTCTCTATTACCCTCTCTGCTATGACCCTAATAGAACGGTCTATTGAAGAAGTGTTTACAAGGTCGTTAAAGAAAAAGCTAGTGACTGTACATCGTAAGCACACGCAAAATATGGAGCTCGGCAAATCTACCGCGCCGGTTGCCATACTTTTCTACGGCCGTACGTTTGTTCTGCCCTCCGTTGCGAACTTTATATAAAATTTTTCGTATAGATGCGAGAAGTTCGGCCGCGCTCGGCGATCAAAGTTTTGCCGGCCGAAGTGAGCATCAGCTGATTTAGCTACGCAAACAAAACATTAATCCGGATCATGCTCTACGTGAGTGTCCAACCGGCTACCAAAGTCGCGTTCATACCCTGCCTTGCTCCGTTCAGCACGTACAGGACTATCATCGATGTTCACCAATTTTCCGTGCAACGGCAGTCAAATGACCTTTTACGTTGTTTATTAGCGTATTCAAACGAAACAAAATACGGTCCAATGCATTTTCCGAAACAGCCTTAGCTAAAAAAGAAATTCGAACGCCTTCGTCTTAGGGACAGAACGAGCGGGTTGGTAAGGATAATTAAACTTGAGGAAGAAAACGAGAAGGGACGGACAAAACACAAACTTCCAAGCTAACGTCTTACCTTGAGAACTTTCCATTACGCAGACCCGCGACGAAGCCGACGCAGCTTATCCCGCCATTTTCGTTTTCTCTCTTTTAGCACCGGAACTTCGTCAGCAATCCACAATTACTTCATGGTGCGCTCCTTTCACTCGTGATGCACCGTCTCCAGACTCGGTGCACGAGAGCCTGACTCCAAAGATTTGGAGTAAGTAACGTGCACCGGAAGTTGCTTTTTGCCGTCTAGTGGAAGGAGCCCTGATTCCTTGACTCCTGGAGCCGCAGCTGACGCACCCAACGGGAGCCTAATTCCTTGAAACTATTACGCGCGCCAGCCAATGGGAGCCTATCCATCATATCGCTGCTACAGACGACAGGCTTTGCTCCATTCTGACAGAGGAGTTTAGGTGACGTTTGGCGCGGGTTCAAACGCCGATAACGCCGGTTCCCTCCATGGGATAGTTAATGCTTTCGAATTAATAAAACCCCACTTAAGAAATCCTCACAAAGCGTTACAACCCGCCGAAGTCAATATACAGGGCAGAAATGATTTTGCCACTATTTACTGCTATTATTAGTCTAAATATAGCACACTAAATAAAATAATCCTTAGGAGAGAGCTCTCCTGTTTGACTCCAAATGCTTCATGAACAGAATGATCTTGACTAAAGCCGGGATCACACTGCTCGCATATCATACAAATGACAGTTTGGCAGACATCAGTGCCCGCGATATCCGTAGTTCGAATGCCTCGTGCCAAGTTCTTCCTTGAACTCTTTGTCATACGGCCTTCGAAGATCTTTCTCGCGGTGACTTGCGTTCGAATTTGTTTGGAGACTCTCTTTTGTATGAATAATAAGCAGAGTGACCTCGGCTTGCTAGAATCAAAGTCTCAGCTAAGACTGAGCGAAGGAAGCACAGCCGAATCAAGCTAGCTCTCGAGCGGAGTGGCACTTGAAGTCGAGTCTGAAGGTCTCGCGCTTCCCAGGCTTGACAGGTTTTCTTTAGCACAGACTAAGCTAAGACGCTGATTCTAGCAAAGCCAGTCTCGGTGTGTGGTTCGCCATACCTGCCGACATACATTTTCGTAGCTCCGAGATTTTCTGCAATATTTGGTGGCTGTCCAACAAATTCACAGTCTTTGCCAAAAGTTATGTTCTCTAGTAGAGGTATTTGACTCGTCTGACGTCGCTTGGAAGTTTCAGTAACTATTAGAGTCTCATATGTTAAAATACCATACCCCTCATTTTGTTTTCTAAATATATGTGCATAATGTACTGGGCCTATGTCATTTGGCACACTCGAAAAATGATTCCAGACATAAACTCGCAATTCAGTTCAAAAAAGAGGTTGTGTTCAATGCATGTATCATTGTTTCCCAACGGAATAGTTAGTGGTGTCGTAAACATTATTCACACTGAAAATAATTTTGTTCAGTGTAAGTAAAAAAAAAGAAAGACACCATGATTTTTACTACAGAAATTATGATTTTTTACGACTAATAAGAGCAAACTTAGAAACATTTTAAATCAGACGAAAAAAAACATTTAGCATGACCAGAAGCTTGCTAACAAATCCCACCAACTAACAGGCTGCAATTTCTCCAGAACTAAAAAAAACAATGCTAGATTCAGCGGGAAGACTTCTAAATTGGCAGGAGGACTGGCAACAGAGGGTGGAGCGGACGGACGTGCCTCACATGCGCTCCGTCTTTCTCAACCTCCAGACTCGGTATCAAGGGACGCACGCTTAAGCAGATTACAGCATTCGATTCAGCTTTTCAAGCAGACAAGGAGGATACCAAAGTGAGTGAATTTTTCCTCGGGCGAGAGAAGTTATTCTGCCGACCAAGCCAAGACCGATAGCTACGCCTAATGCAACGAAGGGGCGAAACAGGTGCGATCGGTCGGCGCGCCGGTCGCCATTGCAACCGGCGCAGCTGTGCAGGAAGTGGTGGCACCGCGGCAGGTGGGGAGCGCTGTATGAGGCGGGCGGGAAACCACAAGAACCATGGCGAAAGACTCGACGCAAGAAACCGCGCAAGACGTAGACGTGACGGCACAGGGAACAACCGCACCAGAAGGCAGAGCAATGACTACCCTATTACAAGGCGGCTACAAGATCGTGGTTAGACCGCGATAGGGGCTGGACCTAAAAAGTTGGAAGGCGCTCTTTATCATCAGCTGCTTAGCAAGTGAAATGAAAACACCTGTACACAATCTATGCAAGAGCATCAGACTTCAAGTCAACTACGAGAAGAACATCATCCCCATATTCACCTTGGAAGAGACAGCAGCGAAGAAGGCCATAAAGATTCAGCAGCTGACGATGAATCGCTACGCACACTCCACGAACGTATACCTCGCCGCACGCGAGAACGCGATCAGGGGGTAGTGCACGACGTGAAAAGAGGATTAATCACGGAAGAATTACTACAAGAGCTAGAGGTGGAAAACGGTACGAGGATCGTAGTAGCAAGGATGCTCGAAAACTCTGAAGCCGCGCTAATCACGGTGGAGAGTACCAAGATACCCAGACCTGTCATCTACAAGGCAGAAAGGGTCAGATGCTACCTCTACAGACCCCAACGACACGTATGCACAATATGGATTAAGAAAGGACACAGGACAGACGTATGCCCCACGCCGGGAGCCAGAGTATGCCAGACATGCCTGACAAGAGACCCTGCAGAAGGACACATATGCACCCCCAAATGTGGAGTGTGCACAGGAGAGCGCCAGACCATCGACAGAAGGTGCAATTAGCGCTTCGCAGGAAGGCTTAGAGGAAGCTTCAAGCACGAACCCAGAAGAAGCCGAAGAACCACGAGGCGACCATACTAGACATGACAAGCGGGCAACAGACCAAATCCAAGTCCAGATCCACAAAGAGGAGCATGGACGACCTGGAAGGAATCGTAGAAGGCGAAGCGAGATCAAGCTCCAGGAGCGCGCCGAGACGCGTCAGACCAGGGACCGCAGCAAATGCAGGTGAGCTGGGCAGCAATGATCCGCGGGTCTCCACTGCTTCAAACGACACATATACAGAACACAACATCATAGAGATCATCTCCAGAAAAGAAGGAAGACCCACTTTATGTGGAACCTATACAGCTGCCCCCCCCCCCCGCCCCCCCAGCAGTAGAAAAGACGTATTCTATAAACTATTCGAAAATATGATAAAGCTTTCGGATAGCCCGTTGCTTATAGTAGGTGACTTCAATGCCACACACCACGCATGGGGATACAGGTAAACTGTAATCAAGGGCACAAAATTATACGAAGCGGTAAACAAGCTGCAACTCACTATGCTCACTGACCCCAGCAGCCGTACCAGGATAGGAAAGAGAGTACAAGCAGACACCACCCCAGACCTCGCGTTAAATATGACGGCAACAGGCAGATGGGTAAATACAAAACAGTCTTTGAGCAGCGACCACACGATAACTGAAATCGGGTTAGCGTTGCTTGCAGTAAAAAGTACATAGAAAGCAACGTATAACAGCCTGGAATAAATTCAGGGTAGAGAGAGCTCTGCTTGAGGGACCGGAAGATCGACAGTGAATTGGCCCAGTGGACCAAACGGTTAAGCGAACACGAGCGAAAATATACCAGGGAAATAAACATAACCGAAGAAATCCCTCAGATGACTCGCGATTAGCCAACCTATAGGAGGCCAGGCATAGCTTAGTCAAAAGATGGAAGAGACAGAAATTAAATCGCAAGCTAAAGGCAAAACTTGAGCAAATCTCTGCCAAAGCCTTGGAGCATGCAAACTTTTTAGCAAGGTCCAATTGGCATCAGAAATGTAAAGCTATGCTGGAAACACTAGGGACCACCAGAACGTAGGCTTGCTCAGGCATCTGTTGGACCCGGCCAACAACAATCAGCAGACCAAGCACACGATCAAAAAAAATAGTGCACGATTATCCGGGAACGAACGAGGAGCTGATCAGAAAGCTAAAAGAAGGACACATCGGAAAGCCCACGAAAATCACCTACCCGGAATACCGAGGCCCTACAAACAAGGAGCTCGACGAAGAGATAAAGGGGAAAGATATAATCAGGGCAGCACAAGAGCTCACAAGTAACACAGCCCCTGGAAAGGACGAAATTCAAAATAAACTCCTCAAAAATGTGGATTTCTACTCATATAACAAACTCACGGAATACATGAACCAAGTAGGGAGGAGTGGGGAAGCACCGAAGGAATAGAAGCACCAGAAATCACGCTTATTCCAATACCTGAAAAGAGGCCAGATATAGAAAATCTCAGCCCAATCTCTATCACATCCGGTATAGGCAAATAATGGAACATAAAATATTAAACAGATTACAGCCGTACCTGGAAGACAAAGAGGTTTTCGCAGATACAATGACCACGCCTCTCGACACAGAATGTCTTCCTACAAATCAAGGAAGATATCATGGAGACAGCGGCAAGACCCAGACTGCAGACAGCAGTCGCCTTGGACACAAATGTCACCTTCGATAATGTTGGGCATGAACTAATATTAAACAACCTCGAAAGCACCCGATGTGGCGAAAGAATGTACAACCACGTCAGGGATTTCCTCAGAGAGAGAGAACGGCTACCCTAGGAATTGGAGAGATAATATCGGAAACCCTGAAGGTGCCAAACAAAGGAACTCCACAGGGGTCGGTACTATCCCTCACGCTGTTTAATCTGGCAACGGCAAAATTACCGGAAAGGCTAAGCGGATCAGAAAACATCAAGCACAGCCTCCACGCGGACAATCCACCGGTTGGTAGATTACCTTCGAGAAGAATGCACAACTTGGCAAACGAAAATAAATAAAAATATCGGGAAAGCATCGCAATATCCCTTTTGTGTTTTGATAGGGATATCTACTCAGTTTTTCTCTTTTTCTTGATTGCCTAAATTACTTTATATGAATGAGGTCAGTCATCATCCAAAAGTATGTGTAGTATAGAGCATGCATTTGATCTTCGTCACTTACTTCATTTGACTGACACATGCTTTCTAAATAGCCATTCAAATTTAAATTCTGAATTTAAAAAAAAAATATCAGCTAAACCTTTTTGTTTTGGCTAGTCGAGCAGACAATGCGGATGATACAAAAGGGTATGTAATCAACGTGGTGTGACGACGCTGTGCTCCTTTATCGTTTCTCCGTATTGACGTACTGTTTTTATTGTAATCTTTACAACAATTCCGATTCGACGATGTGGTGTTATGTCAAGGGTTTATCTTACTCGAGCCCTTTATCGCGGTGCTGTTTCGACGCATGACATTTACATCTTGCGGATTTTTTGTGTCGAGTGCACCTCTGACGTATAACAGAAAAAAGGGACTTGGCTCTGCTGACGAATAAAATAAAATAATATGCAATCGGGAGGAGGGGAGGGTTTTGTGTGGTTCATAATCAGGCAAAGTGAGGTAAACCAATTAATTAATTGTTTAAGGAGTGATGCAATATGAGATTCTGGTTTTGCCTTGGTGAAGGCCTTCCAGGTTACTTCGATAAACTAATTGAACTTACCCTTGAGAATCAGAATTAGTTGCGTACCGTGTACCCTTTTCTAAGCACTCTAAAAAAGCACGATATTTTGACAACAACATCATGGAAATCACAATTATTTGATTTCAACCAGATTACTCTGATTTAAGTTAAACTTACATTATTTAAAAATCTTCTGCTAGGAAAGAGGGACTTTTTATACCTAGATGAGTTTATTGGTTGCTGCCTAAGAGAAATATTTCCTAGTTGATCATTCCCTGCTCTAAATTCAAAGTAAAGGCTCGTGGAAAGCAGACACAAATCTACAAATGGTAAATAGAAAATATTTTAAGTATTGGTTTGGGGAAAAGTGTTTGATTTAAATCATCATAGACGAATCGGTACGATTAAAATCATGATTTAAATCCTGATTTGTACCACGATTATCAGAATATGCTAGTGTAATATGGAATCGTCACCAAAACTACTTAACGGTACAATTAGAAGGTCTGCAGAATAAAGCTGCACGCTTTATCAGTCATGAGTATTCGCCCCTAACAAGTGCCACTGGTCCAAAAAGAAATTTGGGTTTATACCCGTTAGAAACGCGGCGAAAAATTGCTCGTTTATGTTTTTTTCATCAAAGATATTACGACGAAACACTATTTAGCGAATTCTTATGTTCACCTGCACAGCTCACGTCAGCTAGGCTTGATCACTCGTGCAAAGTGGAACCCATTAAATCACGCACCAACTTGTTCATGTTTTCTCCACTCGCATTATCTATAAAAAGACTGGAATAGTCTTCCTAACGACGTTGTAATTTTATCCGACCCGAATCAATTTAAGCAGAGGTGTGAAGAGCTGTTTTGTTAATTTGTTGCTCCCTGATGTAATTTTGTATTCATAATAATCACCTTTTATCCCATTGTTATTTTTGTTGTATTTTATAGTACGGAATTTGCTTATATTCAACTGTTGGTTTGCATTCTGTGTATATGGCGTTTGCTGTGTTCTTCTATGTGAAAACTAGTCCAAGATCATTCTTTACTCATGTAATGTGTATATCGCGACTTTTCCCCATTTTTTGCTATCCCCCTCATGTAATGCATCGCCAGATGCCTTTGAGGACAATAAATGAAATGAAATGAAATTATAGTCACCTTGACTTTTATCCTCCACCCTGTTTTTAAGTAGTCTGCCTTTCTACCAGGGCACCTTCCTGATGACGCAAGCTGCAGTTCGAGACATGCTGGCCGGAGGGGTGACCGATGGGGTCGTGGTGAACATAGCCAGTATTGTCGCCAAGACGGCTCCAAAAGGATTCAGTAGCTACGTGGCCGCCAAGGCCGGCATCGTTGGCCTCACCAGGTCTGTGGCCCTGGATCTAGCCGACAAGGGAATCCGGTGCAACGCTGTGCTGCCAGGATTCACCGCTAACACCCCGGTAACGGGTTGGATAACCGAGGAGGAAAGGGAGATGATTGTGGCCCAAGTTCCTCTCGGACGTCCCGCCCAGCCCCGAGAGGTCGCCGATGTCGTCGCTTTTCTCTGCTTGCCCGAGAGCTCCTATATGACTGGAGCCGCGGTTGAGGTGGCTGGGGGCCGATCTTAAGAATTTCGGGATTAGAATTTTTGTTTTTCTTTTTTGAATCACTGAACTTGTTTTTCACGTATCTGCAATATGGACGCTTTCCTGCAGCTGTGCATGGGCGCCGCTATATCCGACCTTCAATTTTTGTTTGCTCTTATTACGTTTACTTGACTTAATCATGATCTCAGCAGGGCAGGTTATTGCCATTTTAGATTCTACTATGTCCTTCTCAGCATTGGCCTTTGTGGAGGATCGTCAATGCCCGCTTCAGTGGCTCGGTATCGTAGTAGCACAAGACAAGGTCGGCAATGGCGGCTCAATCCGGCGCGTGTTTAAGGCGTCTCTATCCTTGTGCTCTATGCGAACAGGTCTCTAAGACCGAGCACAGATGTATTTATGGATTGTTATTTCTTTCTGTAATGGGGCCCTTTAAAAAGGGCCCTTCTAGTAAAGTTTCAGTTTGCGTAAAATTTTAACTGACCTTTTGTGTTGGATCTTACGCCTTAAATAAACAGAACAACTTACGATTTTTGTTTTCGTCTGGTGGAATTTTGAACAGGCACATTGTGGCGCTTGATGCAGCGGCATCAGGAACCGCACTGAAACAACAAAATGCCGAGAAGTGCCTTCAAAAATTGATAAAAATAGACTCGTGAGCAAGATCAGAATATTACGATCCGTCTGACCTTGTTCGGTTGCCTTGGGTAATAAAAGAATAAGAATTTACAAAAAACAAATGTTTACGGTGCAATACTACATTTTGTCTGCCTTCATGTTGCCGCGAGGCTTAAAACTACAACGCGTGCCGTTTATCAACGACGGCTGGGAACACTATAATCACGTAAAGCTTAAGAAACACGAGGCGTAGCTTTACAGCGGCCGACGCCTTATTCTCATTGGCTGCGGATCAATAATTAGATGCCGGGGTGTCGACACGTTTTGCCTGTCTTAAGAGGGCATAGTACTTCCAAACGCCCTAGAGAATACATGTAGATTATTGATGTTTTCAAAAAAAATTTTACAGGAGAACCGTTGTTTATATTTGCATGAAACGTTTACGAAAAAGAGATTAATACTTATTTGGTGCATTTCTGCAGGTCATATCTATAAGTATTTAGTACATCAACGACGTTTTACAGAATCTACGAATTAAAAAAAATGTGTTGTGTTCACACTATTTTCTATAAAACTTAATACGGAATCGATTGGTCTGAAAATAATTAGTGTAGGTTGATCCATTTCGGAACTACAGTGAGTTTTCCGAAAGCAAGTTTTCAACTAATTTTGATGTGTTTGGCATTTTGGTCTCCTTCCGCTAAATGGCGCTCTCCGTCCGCAAGGACTAATAAGGACGAGAGGTCAAGTAGTTCCGTGGTGTAGCTTGGTGCACACATTTGTCTCGTATTCATACGCCATTTTCATTGGCCCGGGCGAGAGTGAGAGTGGGTGACGGGTCAGTTCAACGCAGCTCCGTTTCGTGTTTGGTGCGTTTGAATTTGTATCGCTCGGAACTGTTGCATTCGCCCCTGGCGTCATGGGTCGAAAGTAGGCTCCCTTTGGCAAGCGAAAGCTTCTGAAGTCCCACATTAAGAATACTGTCACGAATGACAATGTGAAACAAAGAATAACTGGTGAAACTGAAACGTATAATGGGGGCGAACTTTTTCCATATAAATATAAAGGAAACAAAAGATTATAGCAGAGCTTCGCGGGCGTCGATGTCGGCGAAACCGCAGGATCGAGAGCTGGAACGAGACTGACTTCGGCTTGCCACGCGGAGCGCCTTTTGTAGCCGCGTGGGCTTCTGGAATAATCGGCGCAAAAAGTTCGACACGTAGAACGTTCTGACCTCGAACAAGCACCAGGATTCTCGAATTTACCAGAACACTAACTTGCAGGGATAAACAAACGACATGTCGCTCCCAGGAATCGAACCCTGGCTTTTCGCGTGGGAGGCAGGCACGAGAACTGCTCGGCCACGCGCGCGCTGCCTACTTGGCCAGCTGCGCGCGCGGCATTACTCCCCCCTTTAAAAAGTGCATCGCTCCGATGCAACACAAAACAAAAAAAAAGAATGATAAACTAAATAGTCATTTGGAACACATAAGGAACAAAGTCCTATCGAGCGTAGTACGGCTTCAGACGCACGACGTGGACGACTTCAGGTCGTGGTGGGCGGCGTGATGATGATGTTGTTCCGTCGGGCATCACCTCGTAATTCAGATCTCCAAGTCGACGAAGTATCTTGTAGGGTCCGAAATACCGTTTTAGGAGTTTCTCGCTGAGACCACGGCGGCGAATCGGTGTCCAGACCCATACACTGTCTCCGGGCTGGAAGTGTACGTCCCGGCGACGAAGGTTGTAGCGGCCAGTGTCGACACGTTGTTAGGCTTGAATACGGTGTCTGGCGAGCTGGCGGACTTCTGCCCGTTGAGCAACCACCTGGGCGTCGTTGCTTCCGTCGAGAGCCGGTTCGTGGGGTAACATCGCGTCCAGCATTGTCGTTACTTTGCGACCATGAACCAGTTGGAAGGGTGTCACTCCGGTGGTTTCTTGCACGGACGTGTTGTAGGCAAATGTGACGTACGGCAACACCTCCTCCCATGTCTTGTGCTCCACGTCGACGTACATGAAGATCATGTCCGAGATGGTTTTGTTGAATCTCTCCGTCAGCCCGTTGGTCTGCGGGTGGTACGCCGTTGTGCGCCGATGGCTGGTGTGGCTGAGACGAAGGATTTCTTGCGTCAGCTGGGCCATGAACGATGATCCACGGTCTGAGATCAGAACTTCGGGAGGGCCGTGCCTGAGGACGATGTACTCGGTAAAAAACTTGGCGACTTCCACAGCAGTCCCTGCAGGAAGGGCTTTCGTTTCGGCGTTCCGTGTGAGATAATCTGTGGCGACGATAATTCATCTGTTTCCTTGCGTCGATGGTGGTAAAGGACCAATTAGATCCATTCCGATCTGCTGGAACGGTGCGGTCGGGGAGCAATCGGCTGCAGGAGACCTTCCGGCTTCGTTGGCGTTTTTCTTGCGGCGCTGGCACTCGTGGCACGACCGTGTGTAGAAGTGAACGGTCTTCGGCAGCTTGGGCCAGTAACACCTTTCACGAATTTGGGCCAGCGTACGGTTGTAACCAAGGTGTCCGGACGTCGAGTCGTCGTGGCATGCTTGAAGGACCTCCTCTCGAAGGTCGGCTGGGATTACCAGCAGCCACGGCTAGTTGCTGTCCCCAAAGTTGTCTTTGTAGAGTACACCTTGTCAAATTGCGAAGGATGGCAGGGTTCGGGAGAAAACACGGGGCACGTACCCTGCGCCCTTCCAGGTGCGAATTAATGCGCGACGCTCGGATCGTTTCGTTGACTTCGTGCCAGGCGTCGGTGGTCACAGCTCCTAGGAAGCATGTGCACTCGTCGTCATTGTCGTTGCTGCTGCCGGAAGGTGTTTCGACAGGAGCCCTGGACATGCAGTCGGCGCGCTGTGTTTTGTGGCCTGAATTGTAGACTGTTGTAGGCAAATGTGACGTACGGCAACACCTCCTCCCATGTCTTGTGCTCCACGTCGCCGTACATGAAGATCATGTTGGAGATGGTTTTGTTGAGTCTCTCCGTCAGCCCGTTGGTCTGCGGGTGGTACGCCGTTGTGCGCCGATAGCTGGTGTGGCTGAGACGAAGGATTTCTTGCGTCAGCTGGGCCATGAACGATGATCCACGGTCTGAGATCAGAACTTCGGGAGGGCCGTGCCGGAGGACGATGTACTCGGTAAAAAACTTGGCGACTTCCACAGCAGTCCCTGCAGGAAGGGCTTTCGTTTCGGCGTTCCGTGTGAGATAATCTGTGGCGACGATAATTCATCTGTTTCCTTGCGTCGATGGTGGTAAAGGACCAATTAGATCCATTCCGATCTGCTGGAACGGTGCGGTCGGGGAGCAATCGGCTGCAGGAGACCTGCCGGCTTCGTTGGCGTTTTTCTTGCGGCGCTGGCACTCGTGGCATGACCGTGTATAGAAGTGAACGGTCTTCGGCAGCTTGGGCCAGTAATACCTTTCACGAATTTGGGCCAGCGTACGGTTGTAACCAAGGTGTCCGGACGTCGAGTCGTCGTGGCATGCTTGAAGGACCTCCTCTCGAAGGTCGGCTGGGATTACCAGCAGCCACGGCTAGTTGCTGTCCCCAAAGTTCTCTTTGTAGAGTACACCTTGTCAAATGGCGAAGGATGGCAGGGTTCGGGAGAAAACACGGGGCACGGTACTCCTGCGCCCTTCCAGGTGCTGAATTAATGCGCGAAGCTCAGGATCGTTTCGTTGACTTCGTGCCAGGTCGTCGGTGGTCACAGCTCCTAGGAAGCACTCGTCGTCATTGTCGTTGCTGCTGCCGGAAGGTGTTTCGACAGGAGCCCTGGACAAGCAGTCGGCGTCGCTGTGTTTGTGGCCTGAATTGTAGACTACAGTCATGTTGAACTCCGGTAGTCGGAGACTCCATCGAGCGAGGCGTCCTGAAGGGTCCTTGTGGTTCGCAAGCGAGCAGAGCGAGTGGTGGTCTGTGACTACGCGGAACGGGCTCCCGTACAAGTACGGGCGGAACTTCGTGATTGCCCAGACGACCGCAAGACACTCCTTTTCAGTCGTGGAGTAATTTCTCTCCAATTTGGACAGCGTCCGACTTGCGTAGGCGATGACTCGCTCGGTGCCTTCTTGCACTTGAACCAGTACCGCTCCAAGTCCTGCATTACTAGAGTCCGTGTGAATCTCGGTTTCCGCATCCTGATTAAAGTGTCCTAGGACAGGAGGAGTCTGGAGTTTTCGCTTCAGCTCGTCGAATGCCTGTGGCTGCTTCTCGGCCCATTTGAACTTCTCGGCGTCCTTCGTGAGGTTTGTGAGCGGTGCGGAAATCCTTGCGAAGTCCCGAACGAAGCGTCGATAGTAGGCACAAAGTCCGAGGAATCTTCGCACGGCCTTCTTGTCTTCCGGCGCTGGGAATGCCGCGACGGCGCGAGTCTTCTCGGGGTCTGGGCGGACGCCTTCGTTACTAACCATGTGGCCTAGGAACTTCAGTTCGTCATAGGCGAACCGACACTTTGGCGCCTAGAGGGTGAGCCAGGTGGTCTGTATGGCTTGGAGAACAGCTCGGAGTCGTCGTAAGTGCTCGTCAAAGTCAGTTGAAAACACTACGACGTCGTCAAGGTAGACGAGACAGCTCTGCCACTTCAGCCCTGCCAGTACGGTGTCCATAACACGCTGGAACGTTGCTGGTGCCGTCCATAGTCCGAAGGGCATCACTTTGAACTCGTACAGTCCATCCGGCGTGACGAAGGCTGTCTTTTCTCGATCCCGTTCGTCGACTTCGATCTGCCAGTAGCCGCTCTTCAGGTCCATCGATGAGAAATATCGAGAGTGGCGCAGCCGGTCTAGAGTGTCGTCGATGCGGGGGAGTTGGTAGACGTCTTTCTTCGTCACCGCGTTCAGCTGCCGGTAGTCCACGCAGAACCTAAGCGTTCCGTTCCTCTTCTTAACCAGTACGACTGGAGAAGCCCACGGACTATTTGAAGGTTGGATTATGTCGTGTCTCAGCATCTCTTGAACTTGCTCCTGGATTACCTCCCTTTCTTTAACGGAGACTTTGTACGGCGATCGATGCACAGGGCGCGCGTCCTCCTCGGTAACGATGGGGTGCTTCGCAACGGCGGTGTGGCGTACCTTCGACGACGTCGCAAAGCAGTCGCGGTATTCGGTGAGGAGGTTAAGCAGCTGCCGTCGTTTCGGGCCCGGACGCTTAGGGTCAATGTCGAGCTGCGCTGGCGACGTACTGTCTTGCTGAGGTGGCGAGGTTTCGTCAGTAATTGCGGCGATTCCGGCGGCGTTTCGAAGTTCGTTGACGTGGCCCATGACTGCACCTTTCGTGAGGTGTTGCGTTTCATTTCGGAAGTTTGTGACTAGGACCACAGTCCGCCCATCCTGAAGTTCAGCTACTCCTCTTGCGACGCCTATTACTCTTCCCAGGAGCAATTGAAGGTTGCCTTCCAGGACAACTTCGCCGCAGGTAACTATGTCGGCCACGACGGGTACGACAACACTTGATCGCGGCGGCAGGTTCACGTGGTCGGCGGCTACTCAGACGGCGGCTGCCGCTGCTTGGGGTTTCTCTGAAGGCGGAACAGGCTTCCGCAGCGTCCATCTGTTCTCACCCAGGTCAATGACGGCGCCGTATTCGCACCGAAAGTCCAGGCCGAGAATTACATATTCTGGAACAGTCTTGTAGGACGACGAATTTCACAGAGCACGTTTCGCCGTGAATTTCGACGCGAGCAGTGCAACTTCCGACAAGCGTGATAAGATGTCCTCCGGCGGCTCGAATTTGTGTCCTCCGCAGGGCGTCGTAACTTTTCGCAGGCGGCGAGAGAGCCTCCCACTCATGACTGAGTAGTCTGCTCCGGTGTCCACGAGTGCCGATGCGTCGTAGCCGTCAATAACAACATTTAGGTTGTTGGACACCGTTGAAGGGGCTTCGTTGCTATGCGTGGCGTCGGGAGAGTGGGAGCGCTCCGGCGTTCTTGGAAGCTCTTTACTTTGGTCGTCTTCGGCAACGCCACCTCCAGGCGTTGCCGCACTTAGTTTTCACGACGAGATAGGGCTAACAGGCTGTCCCGACGAGAGCGGCGGAAGGGCGAAAGCCACGTCGAGGCGAAGGCGAACGGGAACCTCGGGGTGGAGTCACACCGGGGACAGGGGTCGTCGGAGGTACTCCTCGATGTCTCTTGGTCGCTGCCCAAGGCGAGGTCGCGGGTCGCTCGGCGCGAAGCCTCACAGGCCCATATGTCGGTACGGGCATCTCCGGTAGACGTGATCGACCTCGCCGCAGTGATAACACAGCGGTCGTCGATCGGCCGTGCGCCAGACATCTGTCTTCCTAGGCGCCGGTTGTTCAGTGCGGACGAGCTGGGGTTGCCCTTCCCGACATCGGAAAGTCTGCGGCTCTGGTAGGTCACGTCGAGATGGCGTCGAATACTCCCGGGCAGCTGGAGCCGGTCTCCGAGCTACCGCGGCGTAGGTCAGAGAAGGCTCCTCGGGTACTGCTGCGCTGGCAGGAGCCTCAGGTTGGAATGCCCGCTGAACTTCCTCGCGGACAACTTCGGCTATTGATAGCGAAGCAGGATGGTGAGCAGCAGGCAGGAACTTCTTGATTTCCTCCCGGACGACGTCCCGGATGATGTCGCGGATGTCCGGGAAGCTGCAGATGGACGGCGAGTGGGCAGCGAAGCCGAGAAATCTCTGGTAGTGTGAGGCCCGTGCGTGAAGGGCACGTTCGATGTTGGTGGCCTCAGTGATGAAACCTTCGACGGTGGTAGGCGGGCTCCGCACGAGGTCGCCGAAGATGTTTTCTTTCACGCCCCGCATTAGGACCCGCAACTTTTTCTCTTCGGGAGCGTTTGGGTCGGCGCGGTTCATGAGGCGGAGAACGTCTTCGACGAAGCTTGTGACGCTCTCGTTCGGCCTTGGTGTCTTGCTTGGAGAAGTTCTTCGGCACGCTGTCGTCGCTGCTGGTTGGCAAAGGTGCGTCGCAGCTCGGCCTGGAATTCTTCCCACGACGAAATCGATGCTTTGTGGTTCTCGAACCAGGTGCTTGCCGTGCCTTCCAGAGCGAAGTTGACATTCTGAAGGCACTGCTGCAGTGCCCATTGGTTATGGCGGGCCACTCGTTCGTAATGTTTTAGCCAATCCTCAACGCCCTCGTGGATTTCCCCGTGGATAGGCGTCGGAGTCCGGGGTGCGACGGGCAGGTAAATGATGCTAGAAGCGGCCGGGGTCTGCGACTGCTGGTCGTTCATTGTCGGCCTCGTTGGCTGCTTGGTCCTGGGTAGCAGAAGTCCATGTTCCGGCTGTAGACCTTGGATGCGGCGACTCGATCAGGTATCGATCTGGTCTTTGTTGGGTCCTCGGGAGCTTGGGTTCGGACTTGTACTGCGAGAACTCGGAGGGCTGCGCTGCACGGACATACGGTACCCAGCACCTCCACCAAATTGTCACGAATGACAAGGCGAAACAAAGAATAACTGGAGAAACTGAAACGTTTATTCGGGGTGAACTTGTGCCCAAAAATTAAAAGGAAACAGAAGATAACAGCACAGCGTCGTGGGCGTCGAAGTCGGCGAAAGAGCAGAGTCGAACGCTGGGGCGAAACTGACTTTGGCTTGCTACGCGAAGCCCCTTATGTACACGCGTGGGCTTCTGGAATAATCGGCGCGAAAAGGTTGACGCGTAGAACATTCGGACCTCGAACAAGCACCAGGATTCTCGAATTTACCAGAACACTAAATTGCAGGGATAAACAAAAGACACGTCGCTCCCAGGAATCGAACCCTGCCTTTTCCCGTGGGAGGCAGGCACGATAACTGCTCGGCCACGCGCGCGCTGCCTACTTGGCCAGCTGTGCGCGCGGCAATTATTGTAAGCTACCGTCTGTGGAAGCATCGCAAGTTGAGGTTTCTGGGGAGAACAAGCCATCGTGTTCCAACCCGTATGGTTTTGTTTGCGAGAGTCACGAATGTGGTCCTCAAGCCGGGACCGTGCAAGGCTCGCCATCCACGCTCCTCGGCGAAGGGGCCCGGTATGTGTGTGGCGGCGGTGGTCGGACACAATGAATGGGTCCGAGCAAGGCGCCACGCAACAACCCCAGTGATTGTGCATGTGTGCGCGCCGAACGATATCATGCGCTCGTGTCCAGTTCATTCGGGTACTCAATCTGAGCCTTACATAGGTGCTTTTAACTTTCTGCTGTGTCACAAGTTACTAACGGTAGTAATTCGCCAGAACCGAAAGATGGGTCTACAGCTGCGGCCCGTAGCGCGACCGTTCAGGACTAGGGAAATGGTCTTCAAGAACCGAGAAGTGGTATCTTGTGCTATATAATAATCACATGTCGTTAGTATGTTTTATTTGTTAAGCCAAATAAATATATACAGCTTGTGAGAATATGTTTGCGTGACGATTTATCGTTCGCACTTCAGACGGATGTTAGCGAATCCTTTATGTCCGCGGCTCACAGATTATCGGTACCCCCTCGGAGTGACTTCACCATTTCGAGAAAACGCTGTTTTTTTTTCTTTTTGGGCTTGCAGGGCTTTGTAAAAAACACAAACACGCGAGAAAAAAAAATCTTATTGAGTACGCGTGACTAAGCGCTTCGCAGTTCTAAAGCTGCACAATAAATGTCATCCAGCTTGGAGAGAAACTAATCCTTTTTGTTCGAAGTTTGAATAGCATATGCTAGCAGCTCGTTTCCTGTCCGTTTTGGCTCGACTTCGTTTCACCGTAACTTGGCAAACTCCAAAGGTCAGAGATGCTGTAAAGGACTCACATTCGCGGAGCAAAGCACGTGACACCTATTTTTAGGAGCAGCATCCACCACCGTACATTGTCACGTGCCTCGCTCTAACACTCTCATTGGCTCACGAGAGCTTTATCTTTCTCCCTTTGCCAAGTTATGGGGAAATGACGTCTCATTTCCTTGCGTTTGTTCGCAGTGCGCGCAGGCGAAACGCTTGAAAGGACATCGGATTGGGACGCGTATTGTTGCTTACATGCCCATGAGAGGGCATCCGGTTTCTGACTTAGTTGCGTCTTGCTGTTTGACGCTTGCTAGGATACAAAACCATCCCAGTGACATGTATACTAAAACAAAAGAACGACTTTGAGGTGCATAAACAATGGAAGGTGAAAGTGTGTGTTTGTGGGGGAGGGGGGGGGGGGGCGCCTGGCCTGTCTGTCATGGAAGTATTTGTGGGGCCGACCCTGTGCGGGACCTTGGAACAGTTTATCGCAAGGCTAAACATTCTCTCTGATCGCCAGGTGCCTCCGTCAAAGTGACCGGTTCAGGGAGAGAGAGAGAGAAAACTTCTTTATTGACCCTCAGTTCAGGGTGTCAAAGTGGTGTCCAGGAGGACGCCATTAAGAAGGGTGAGGATAGGTGGATCATGGGGGATTGGTGGCGTCTTTCGATGCCCTCAGCTTCTCTTCGATCGTTGTGATGTGCTGAAGAAGGGCGTCGAAGATGGCGGGCACGTGTTGAGGATTTGGGGGAGAGAGCCACTCGTTCCATGTCGTGGGCCGAAGCCCGGGAGGGAGCTTGGAAAGTGTAGAGCGGATGGATGGTTGTGCATGGAGGCATTGCCAGTAGGTGTGCGTGTTGTTTGGGTAGCCAGTGCAGAAGGGACACTTAGCTGTGCCCTGAGCACCTTGGAAGAGATGAGTATAGTGTGGGGAAGATAGCGTGTGGGTCTGTGCTCGGCGTAGAGTGCTGGCCTGTTGTCGGGACAGTGTGGGAGGCGGTGGTACGAGGGCGAGTCTGGATTCGCGGAGTTGTCGGAGCGTGTCAGAGCGCTGTTGATGGTATTCATTGCGCTGGAGTTGGGGGTCATAGGACGTAGGCCAGTCAATCGCAGGTCCCGGAGTGGAAGTGACTCGGGAAAGTGAATGTGCTCGTTCATTGCCTGGGATTAGAGCATGGCCAGGGATCCAGTAGATGTAGAAGCGAAGGGTGGGGTTGGTGTTGAGGGCGGCTCGAAGCTCGCGCGACATGTAGTTGGGGAGTTGATTGTACTGAAATGTGCAGACTGCCTTTTGGGAATCTGTCAGGACAGTGATGGAGGTGTGTCCCTCGTGGGGGTTGGCGATGGCATGGTGAATGGCGGAGCACAGCGCCTGAGTCTCCAGGAGGTCTGCCGAAGGCGCTTCGGTGTATGTTTGCCTAAGCGTTGTGTTGGTCTGGGGACAGTGAATTGCGGTGTGGCCGAGTTTGGTGCCACGGTCGTAGCTGGCGTCTGTGTAGTAGATGAGGTGCTGCTGTGCCTGAAGTGTGGCGAGTTTTTGGGATATGAGTTTGGCTCTGTGCTTCCGGCGTTCCGGGTTGCTGTCGGGATTCATATGTTTGGGTATGGGGAGTGTGGTGATTTGGGGTATGGTTTCCCAGGGAGGTGTGGTTGTTTCGATGGGAGGGAGGTGCAGGGTGTCGTAACCGAGAGAGTTGAGAATGTAGCGACCCTGCAGGGACGTGGTTAGGCGTTGCTGTTGACCCAGTCGGTGCAAGTCGACTCGCTCCTCGATTGTATTGAAGGGGTCCATCTGTTGTAAGTGCTCTAGAGGAGCGTACTGTGGCACGCCGACAGCAAGGCGGGTGGGTTTGCGGAGCTGTGTCTGGAGGTGTTTGAGTTGACGGTTAGTGAGCGGGGTGTAGGGGATATGGTAGAGTACGAGGGAGTAGATGAGAGCTTCGATGGCTCGTCTCATGTCTCTTTCTTTGAGGCCTCTGTGGCGGCGGGAAACACGGCCGAGGATGTGTGTGATTTGATTTATCTGTTTGGAGAGGGTGGAGATGGTATATCACTTGCACCGTTGTTTTGGATGGTGAGGCCTAAGAGCTTGATGTGCGGGCGTTGGGGTATGGGAGTGCCGTCGTGGTGCACGGTGATCAGCAGCCTGTCGGGATTGTTTTTGCGGTTGGAGATGACGAGGAGTTCCGATTTAGATGGAGAACAGGCCAGACCTATACTAATGGCATAGCGTGCGGCAGTGTCGCAGGCGTGTTGCAGTGTCTCTTCCTGCTGGCCGGGGGAGCCGGTGTTTGTCCATAAGGTAACGTCATCGGCGTAGATGGAGAATTTGAGGTGGGGGATGGTTTCGAGTTGTGCGGGAAGTTTGCTCATGGCAAGATTGAAAAGGGTGGGTGAGAGGATGGAGCCTTGTGGTACTCCTTGGTGTAACGGAAAAGGTGTGGAGATGTGTTCAGGAATTTTAAAGGCGGCCGTGCGGTTCGATAGAAAGTTGCGGATGTAGTTGTACATTCGAGGGCCGCACTGCGTTTCTCTGAGGGTACTGAGTATGGAGTATTGCGAGACGTTATCAAAGGCTTTGTAGATGTCCGGGCTTAGGAGTGAGCGGAGTTGTGTGGTGCTTTTGTCTTGGAGAAGGTCATTGTATATCCGAAGGAGACAGTCTTGTGTGGAGATATTCTTGCGGTAGCCGATGAGTGTAAAGGGTAGGGCTTTCACGTGCTCGAGATGCCATTCGAGGCGCGTGAGAACAAGCTTCTCAAGAAGTTTGCCGGTGCACGAGGTGAGAGAAATGGGTCGTAGGTTCTTGACTTCGGGAGTTTTGTTTGGTTTTGGGATCAGGGTGACGATGGCGTGTTTCCATTCTGCTGGTATGTCGCCAGTTTGCCAAGCACTATTGAAGTAGTTTAGGAGTTGTTGGAGTTGTGTGTCGTCGAGATTGCGGAGAAGTTGATATGTGATTTGATCTTCGCCAGGTGATGTGTTTCGTTTGAGAGAGTCAAGTGCCCGCTTTAGTTCATTGAGTGGGAAGGGGGCGTCCATGTCGCATGGGTCGAGGGGAGGAGTTGGAGGTTCTGGTGTGTGTGGTGTGTCGGTTGGTGGTGGAAAGAAGGTGTCGCGGAGTTGCTGCTCGAGGTCGTGCGAGGTAATTTCGCTGGCCAGCATAATGCGTGTGAGGGGATCGCGATGTTGAGAGGGTGTGAGGAGTGTGCGTAGGATGCGCCACGCTTTTTTAGTGCCGAGTTGGCCGTTGAGGGAGTCGCAAAGTTGGAGCCAGTTTTCGGTGGTGAGTTGCTCTGCGTAGATTTCGGCTTCTTTGGTGATGTTGTGAATTTTGTGTTTTAGGTGTTTGGAGTGCTTGGTTTTTTTTCCATTTTTTCACCAATTTGCGCCTAGTTTTCCAGAGGTTGAGAAGATGGGTGTCAATGTACGGGGTAGCGGTTGTGGTTTGGGCTTCTTTGGTGCATTTGTTTTGGGCCTGGAGGAGATGGTTGGCCCAGGCTCTGGGATCAGCGTCCGTCGGTGGGGGGTTGTTGGAGGTATGGTAGCGAAAGTGATCCCAGTTTGTGATGCGAGCAGTATTGCGACGTACTTTCTGTTTGACGTTGGTGATCAGTGTGAGGTGGATGAGGCGATGATCGCTGCCTAGCTGTTCGTCAGATGCGGACCATTCAGCTACGGATGGGCCGTGATGCAAGGCCAGGTCGGGATTGGTATCGCGTTCCACACTGTTACCGGTGCAGGTGGGTTGTGTAGTGTCGTTGGCCAGTGTCATAGACGTTTGGGCGGTTGCTTGTTCGAGGAGGCGCCCATTGTGCTGAGTGTTTGGGTAACCCCAGGACACATTGGGGCTGTTGAAGTCTCCGACTAAGAGGATGTCGTGGTCTCTGTTGTTTGCCACGAGTTTGGTGAGCCAGGGAGTGGGATTTGCGACCTTGCTGCCCGGTCGCCAGTACGCGTTGACGATTGTGATGGGATTGGGGCAGTTACGGCGTTGAAGGGTGATGATGACGTGCTCTTGGTGTGCGGTGTTGATGTCTGTTGTGTTGAGTTGTATCGACGGGTGTTCCTTAGATATGTATGCCGTGACGAGTGTGGGGGTGTATGTGTTTTGCCTGCGGTCGGTTTGAGTGATGCTGGGTTGGGTGTAGGGTGTGTATTGTGGAAGGTTGTGAGTGCCCTGCGTGTCCTGAAGAAGGATGACGTCAGGTTTGCGATCTAGCGTGTTGAGGTATTGGGTGAGACTGGCTCGTTTACGTTGTAGGCTGCGGCAGTTCCATTGTAGGATGTGTATAGATTGTTTAGATATTGGTTTCGTCATCAGTTGATGAGGTGTCGATATTTTGACGGGGGATTTTGCTTTCAGGATGGTAGGGGTCGTCTGCTTTTCGTTTCGGGTGTTGAGGGCCCTGTGCTTTCAGTTCTGCTACATCCTGCTCGAGAGCGGCCAGGCGCTCCTGAATGTTTTTCAGAACGAGCATGATTTGCTTGAGTTCGACGGAGACCTGGGGAGTGACGGGTTGAGAGGGGGGAGGTAAGGTGTCCATGTGTTGACTTTCTGGTGCTGCGTTTATCGCTTGTACTGTGTTTGGGGTGGTTGGTGTGCGCTTGGCAGAGAGAAGTGCTTGTTTGTACGTGTCGGATGCAGTAATGGGTTGGGGTATGGATTTGGGTCGGGATGCGTGTGCCGGGTGTAATGTGGAACGGAGTGGCTCTCTCACCTTGTTGTTGCGGCTGAGACTCCGGGTCCTGCGATGTTGCTGAGTTGAGCCTCGTGGTATGGGCGGTAGGCGATAATTCTCCCGTCTGGAGTTGGCAGTGGGCACCTTGTCGGAAGGAGGTGTTGGTTGGTGGGGCGGGTTGGGTGCGGCCGAGGCTTTCCCACCCTTCGGTTTTGGTGGTGGAGGAGGGGTGCGCAGTGTGTTGGGGATGGTTGTTGCCTTGGGACGCTGCTGTACTCGCCGTTTGTAGGCAGCGAGAGTGGCTTGCGCATCGGCTTGCTTTTTGGCGGGGCAGTTTGGGTCCTTGGAGGCGTGCTCTTCTTTACAATTGACGCAGTAAGGGACGCAGTTGTGAAGGGTGTCCGAGGTCATGTTTTCCTGGTAACAGATGTCACATACGGTGAGCTTGCCTTTCTTGGGGCAGACTTCCGCACGGTGGCCGAGTTGGAGGCAGTTTTGGCATTGTTGAGATTTTGGCTTGTGTGGGTGGCACCGGAATTGGAGGCGGCGGTAGTATATAGTATAGGGCACGTATGTGCCTTCGAAGGTGATGAGTGCCGTTTCGGTCTTGCCCATCATGCGAGCGGTGAGTACTGGGACATTGGATTCGATGTTGGCGATGAGCTCGTCGGGGGCGGTGAGAGACGCGACTCCGTGGATGACGCCCTTGCAGGAGTTGGTGGGGGCCGAGGGGTAGCTGGTAACGGCGTAGTCGCGGTTTGCAATGGTGAGTTTCGTGGTCTGCAGGAGCTTTTCCTGGGCCGAGGGTCGGTAGGTGTCGGCGATGAGGACGTTTTGCACGTCACGGATTTTGAAGTAAGTCTCTTTCGCTTCCGATGGCGTAAGGTGGGCGGCGGCGGTTATGGCATCGGTGAGGTGGGTAGGTTGAAGTTCCGATAGGGAAATCCCGTCGGTCAGCTTTATGACGATGGTGAGGTGACTTTTCGTTGGTTTTGTAGAATAACGCACGGTAGTCCATGGTTCAGCGACGGGCGGAGTCATGGCGGGAGCTTCGGAGAAGCAGCGGGGTGCCGGAGATGCAGCGGGGCTGCCGGCCGGGGGGGAGTGGGCCTCTCGATGTTTAGTCTGGAGGCTCACGTTACGGAGCAGGGAACTCGGCGAGAACGGAGAGCTCGAAGAGCACGACCGTTCTCGACGGAGGTTGAGCGAGAAATCAGGGAGAAGTGAGATCTGCAGATAGGAGCAGCTGCGAGGGGGCCCTCTTATGTTGTGCGTATGCAGTGAGCGTACCCCAACTTGCCTAATTTGGCCGGACGGGCGCAAAGTTTGATCTACAGAAATAAACAAATTTTTCCTAACAATTCATTACGCAAGGCCTGTTCGCAACTCCAAAGCCCTATAAATGCCCTTTGAAAAAAAAAAAAAAAAACAGCAAGAAAATCTAACTGGTCAAGCTGGTAATTAAGTTGGTCAAACTGGTCAGTGTGATTTGTAAACTGGTTTAGCTGGCAATCAAGCTGGTGCAAGCCGGGCAAGCTAGAATTTGAGCTTGTCAGTCTGGTTTAAGAAACAACCAGCATGGTCTAACTAGAATCTACTTTTAAATTCAATCTTGTGTAGCTGGAAGCCAGTCTGGTCCTAACTGGTCAAACAGGTCTTCCATGGAGCCAATGCGGTCAAGCTGGGAGACAAGCTTAAAAACTGTTTAAACTTCTAATCATGCTGGTCATGCTGTTCATTGGCTGGGACAATGCTACCTCCTGTGCTTTGTCCTCTCGTTTTTGGTATGTGACCGGGAGCTTCAGGCGAGCGCAAGGCCTCTCTCACCCGTTCGACTCCCATAACGTCAGCTACATCCTGTTTGCTTATTGAGCCGCTGTGACCTAGATACGGCTCCCCGAATCTCGCCTTTGTCCCCATCGTGTATTCAAACTCGTTCATACTCTTGCGACCTCTTAAAACTGGAATCCTCAAAACCTCTTACAACGAGAGGACACACTGGCGCCATCTATTCGGTAGCAGTGTAAACCTGGCGGTCCGGCATATTTACTATTTCTCTCGCGCATTACGCTTTCTTTCTTGGCTTGAAAACCTTTTGTCAACGCCATAAACGAGCCTTTAAGCAAAGCCGGAGTTGGAGTTGCGAATAGTGCCGTGATAGTGCCGCGCGCGCAGTTGATCAAGTAGGCAGCGCGCCCATGGCCTAACGGTTATCATGCTTGGTTCCCACGCAAAGGGCCACGGTTAGATTCATGGCAGCGGACGTACATTTTTACTATCTCTGTAACTCTCGCATTCTAGTACATTCAAGATCCCTGTTGCGCGTATTCGAGGTCCGAATGTTCTAAGCGCCGAATGTCCCACGCCGAATGTTCGAGAAGCCCACGCGTGTACATAAGGGGCTCCGCGTGGCGAGCCGGAGTTAGTCTCGCCCAGCTTTTGATCCTCCTGTTTCGCCGCCATCGACGCCTGCGACGCTAGCCTTTTTCTATTCTGCTTTTGGGCACAAGTTCGTCCCACTAACGGTTTAGTTTGCTTCAGTTTTCGTCGCATCATCAATTGTGATTCGTGACATTGTGGTGGAGGTGCGGGGTAGTGACTGGATCGGGCTTGCAGGACACGCTCGATGTTCGTTGCATCGGTAACAAAATCTCCGACTGTTGTCGGAAGGCTGTGGACGAGGCCGCTGCCCGGAATCGAACCGTGGCACTTTGCGTGGGAACCAAGCACGATAACCGTTAGGCCACGGGTGCGCTATCTACATGATCAGCTGCGCGCGCGGCATTATTCCCCCTTTAAAAAAATAAAAAAAACGCATCGTCCCAATGCTGCACAAAACCAAAAAACAAATCTACAACAAAAGGACATAAGAATCGCGAGCCAAAGTTCACTCTTTGACGAGAGTCCAAAGTTCTTTTGCTTGTAATACGGCTTGAGTCGGACGACGTGCACCACCTCGGATCGTGGCTGGCGTCTTGCAGATGGCGCGTTCCGTCGGCAAGAACTTCGTAGTTCAGATCTCCGAGGCGTCGAATGATCTTGGTCCAAAGTAGCGTTTCAGAAGCTTCTCGCTGAAACCGCGGTACAGTATCGTTGTCCACACCTATACCCGGTCTCCGGGTTGAAAGTCGGCGCACAACGGTACACCCTTTGTCACCGGGACGTCCACTTTCAACCGGAGACCGGGTATGGGTGTGGACACCAATGCGGTGCCGCGGTCTAAGCGAGAAGCTTCTGAAACACTATTTCGGACCAAGATCATCTCAACTACGAAGTTCTTGCTGACGAAACGCGCTCATCTGCAAGATGCCAGCCACGACCCGAGGTGGTGCACGTCGTCCGGCTCAAGCCTTATTACGAACGATAGAACTTTGGACTCTCGTCAAAGAGTGAACTGTGGCTCGCGATTCTGCTGTACGTTTGTTGCAAATTTGTGTTTTAGTTTTGTGCTGCATCGAGACGATGCGTCTTTTTAAAAGGGGGTATAATGCCGCGCGCGGAGCTGATCAAGTGGGCAGCGCGCCCGTGCGGCCTAACGGTAACCGTGCTTGGTTCCCACCCAAAGGGCTACAGTTCGATTCCTGGCAGGGGATGTACATTTTTATTATCTCTGTGACTCTCGCACTTTAGTAAATTTGAGACCCCCCTGCGTATTCGACGTCTGAATGTTCCAGGCGCCGAATGTTCTAGTAGCCCACGCGTGTACCGAAGGGGCTCCGCGTGGCGAGCCGAAATCAGTCACGCCCCAGCTTTCAATCCTGCTGTTTCGCCGCCATCGACACCTGCGACGCTAGCCACTTTTTATTCTGTTTTAGGGCACAAGTTCTTCCCTTAAACGTTTAGTTAGCTTCCGTTTTCGTCGCCACATCAATTGTCATTCGTGACAATATACACCCTGATAATTATGTGAAAAACGATGCTACTTACAGAATCGCAAGCTGTTATTCGGCTATCTTCCGCCTTCCACAAAGTTCTACAACTAAGACCTTCGTTAGAAAGAAAAAATAATAGCAACCATTCGCACACGTACAGTCGGCGGCAAACGTTTGCGGGGTGCGGGAGCGTCATCCGAAATGACTTTTTGCGCCTTCTGACGGCGCGCGGCCGCTCTCAAGATTCACGCTTCGAGAATGTGCTTCCTTTCGTGCTCGAAGTCATGTCTTTTTTGCTCTCTTCCGCCCGACGTGCACGAGATAACCAGCACCGGCGCAAGGTGCCGCTTGACAGCCATCATTCCGCGCGTCTGCCTCAGCCACCGTGATGGGTGACGTAGCTCGCGCATGCTACAGATAACATTTCGCGGTACCTTGCGCCAGTCCCTGCTATCTCGTGGGCGTCGAACGGAAGTGAGCGAAAAAAGCCTGACTGCAAACAAGAAAGGAAGCGCATGCGCAAAGCGTGAGTCTTGAGAGCGGCAACGCGCCGGGAGAAGGTGCAGCCAGTCTTTTTGGTTGGCGCTCCCGTGCCCCGCAAACTCTTGCTCCCGACTGTACACTGAGTTTCAGCGGTTCTTTTTAGCGCATTGCTCCCTGTTTCGAAAACAACAACAACACAGGATCGCTGAGCAATTCC
This sequence comes from Ixodes persulcatus, assembly GCA_013358835.2. NCBI lineage: Eukaryota > Metazoa > Arthropoda > Arachnida > Ixodida > Ixodidae > Ixodes > Ixodes persulcatus. The sequence goes on from JABSTQ010010740.1 coordinate 274,309, forward strand.
GTGTGTTCTTAAACCGTCTTGCAATGTAAAGTTGTACGCGAGCTATCTTTTTTTTTGTAGGTGGCCCAACGATTATGACTGAGAACACGATAGATTTACACAACACACAGGTACACGTGATAAGCGCATGGACATGTTAAGAAGGCGCCACAAGTTTCAACACCGAGTGGCAAAAAGATTATTTATAAGACAGGATTGATCAAACTCGAAGGCTTAAAAAAAAAAAAAAAAGAACGCCGAGTGGACTTTTTTTATTTTTATTGGCGCGTTTTTTATGATCCGATTTTTGTGCGTTTTTTGTTTGGTTTATTACACAGATGTTTCAGCCTTTAATGTCAAACTACGTATAGCTTTCAAAGTTTGCGGAGTGACGTGCATCCGCAATAGAAAGGTCATGCGTGCGGCCTGCCCAAGTCAGAGAGTTTGAGCAGAATGAGCAACACCAGCCGTTTCCCAAGCGATGAGTACCCGGTCCTGTATGTGAAAAAAAACAACAACAATAAATAGGTCTTTATTCCGCCTGCAGGATCGTGAATGGCAAAATTCTACTTCAAATCGACGCACCAAGTGGCCACAAAAGCGCCTTTAAAATAGCGCTCAAGCCCCTCCTTCCCGGCGCGTTCGATGTGAGGACGGAATCGTGGCGTGTTATAAAACTTGGGAAGTAATCCGTCACACGTAACGGATTACTTGTAATCCGCTTCTTTTCCAAGTGATTTTGTAATTGACACGTTACTTTGTTTCGGAAATAATTTGTAATGTAATTTCATTACAAAATATTGGTAGCGGAATATTTTCATTACTCGTTACTTTAATTAAAAGCGGGAGCATAATACAGCAACTGGAGCAATATGAGCAGAACATTTAGCAGCATAAAGAGAGCAAGTTCAACAAAATAGAAAACACCAGGAAAAGTAGAATAGCCGAAAAGAAAAGACGATTTTCGTATGACGGGTCACTAGAACCACTAGGAAAACGGGCAAGTCATGTATGTCGGGGAGAAATGAAATACGAAGAGAGGAGCGCGTGGCTCGCGGTACAGGCTGCGCCGCCGGTACCGCGAGTTACGCGCTCCTCGGTTCGTAATTCATTTTTCTCCGACAGTACAAATATACGAAAGACAAAGATCAAGTAAGACAACGCCGAGTACGCTCTCGTCGCCTTCCATCATGTTTTTCTTCTTCTCCCGGGCAGGAGAAAGCTCTTCGTATATATTTGTTTTTGCCTTTTACACCGTTTCACCCTTTCCAACTTTTTCGAAGTCTCCCACCACCTGCGCAGACATCAAACGCGGGTCCACACACCCTCGATTCGTGGTTTCACAACTCGCGTAACAGACGATGTATAGGCTCGCGGGTGGGAGTCGAATTCTTTTTATCTTTGATGTGCACTACTTTGTTCTAGCACGCTCTTGAGACACGGCTGAAAAGCGCCAGGCGCGAGGCCAAGAGCATTGTCTTCGAGGGTACGGACGATACTTCTTTTGGTTTACTTGTCTGGGCATGGTGGTCGAGTCCACTCATCACTTTACAGTCAACTGTCAACATAAAAGGAGGGGGGGAGGTTAGGACATCTAAGGTGTGCTGACAGAAAGAGAAAGAGAGAGAAAGAGAACGCGTAAAAGTTGTGTGATCCTCTATTGTTTTGTGAGACCGACGGCCACCGCTTTTCTCGCTTTCTATGCCCTCCTGGTTTCCACGAATACTGGTATGAAAGTGAGAACCGATGAACGATTGATAACCTGTAACCGCCACTTTTTCTATGACTGGTCCAGTTTTCGGTCATTAGGTGTCCGTCGTCTCCATGCCCATTTTTTAATGAGATGTTTGAAATTCAGGGCATTAAGGAGAACATTGCTTGCCAAAAAGAAAAAAAAGACATAAAAAAAACACATTATTATCAGCGAAAACAACAAACTATAATATACAGAAACACATCAAGGTAAGCTGGGAAACCTGCATTCTGCATTGGCAATACATTGTAACGTTAGAACCAAGTTTTTCTTGTGAATAACAGGCGAAACAGCCGAGTCAAAAGGGAGCTTTCGTAGCTCGCTTCTTTAGCTCCGAATCTCGTAGCGGAGGTAGCCGCTTCTACTGAGCATGCGCACCACTAGCTTTGTCTGCACAATTCCAGGGATCATTTCTGGAGGCCGTAAGCTAGTGATATAGCGGGTGTGGCTTTCGGTGCCTTGTCATCTTACAGGTGAACGGAGTGCACCTACACTTTTTCTCTTAAATACAATATTTTATATTGACAAGGATTACCATAATACAATCGTACGAGAAATGAGAAGTAGTGTTGCAAAACATTTTTGAAAACACCGAAATTTATTCTATTGTTTTCTTGATAAGCGTACGGGAAAAGTAACTTGGAAGACATTTCTAACGTAACGAGTAAAGTAATCCGTAACCTTTCAGCGATAGGAATTTGTAACGGTAATCCGTTACATTTAAGCTCGGTAATTTTTAATTGTAATCCATTGCATTTTTCAAGTAACGTGCACAAGTCTGCGTGCGTATTATGCCGAGATCTCAACACACCCGGGGCTTCCGCAAGCCTCACCCGGGCAGTCAAAAGCGATGCACTTGAAACTGACGTGGCTTGAAACCTCTGGGTATATTTACGTCGCGTACAGCTGTTGGTGTTTCGGTTTTTCTCGCGTCTATTGATACGGTCCAGAGAAATGTTTGTTATGTTCAAAGTCACCGGACAAACATACGCCAGAATTCCCCTCTAGCTCGTTTTTTTCAAGAGCCTTTTGAGCTTCCTTTTATGAAATGCAGCGCGTTTCTTAAAAGGAAGCTTCCGCGTTTCTTGCATCGTGCTTTTCCTTCAATTGTCTTACCAACGAATGACGAAATCGAATTGCCTGCGGAGTGAAGACTTATACAGATAAGTTTGGGTGATATTACCAATATTTCGCAGGGAGTTTTTTGGGCTATGCGGGTGTCTAAAATGACTTGCACCATACCTTACAAAAAAAAAAATGGTGCGCTCTGCAGGATTGACACCAGTTGAATGTTGTCTGAAAGTGTCTTACGAAAACGCACACATTCTTTTTTGCACCGTGTTATTTATTTATTTGTGTAGCACTAAATAGCTAAGGTAGACACGGGGAGCGTCTTATAGACAGTACACAAGTAATAAAAAAACGCTCAAGGGTGGACAAACGCAGACGTGCACCATGCTTTCGATGAGCAACAAGATTTATTTATGTTAATCGCAATGGTAATGGCCTAGAGCAACGAGAAGTGCCTTTGTTCGTGCCCCTGAACTGTGTTATTCCTTCTTTCTTTGTGCAATTAGCTAACTTTTAAATTATTCGTTTATGAAACGAGGTGTGAATTGGAAAGTTGTATAGCGCATTCAGAAATACCCATTCGAGGTGTTTGCTTCATGATACGTGCGCCTTGTGCGCTTGTTTTTTTTTTAGCCTAAAAAGAAAGCCTGCGAAATTCATAGCAAAAAACAATGTGACAACGCGCCTGCGCGTCCCCCGCATAACTGGCGCGCTCTCCGAGAAAGGGCTTTGCTGCAGCACGTGATCCCGCTTATTTTCGGGAAATACAAAAACGGGATGCCCTTTCTCGGATAAAGATAAATCCTTAGATAAAAACATAACACGTCACGTACCCAGCAGCTTTCATTTCGTTAGTTTTATGTTTTATTAAAGCCCACACATACTTTCACAAGGTAAAAATACTCCGGGAAGGTACTTGGAATAGAGCTCCGATATATAGATTCTTCAAAGTTGCGGCATTATACGTACAAACCATGTATACTATACTTTGTATTGCAAATTATATAATATTGGAAAAGCTATTTATGTACGAGTAAGGTAAGATAAATAAAAAAAAAAAACTTGCCTATTTGTGAAATTTGTTGTTGAAATGTCTACTTATAGGGTTTCTCTTTGTATTCAAGGTTGTTTCCCTCAAAATGACTTTAGTTGACAACAACAGTATTTCACAGGTTAAATAGGTTTATGTTTAAGTTTTTGTTTGCTATCAATTGTGTGCCATACCGTTTAACAAAATAAAAGCTATGATTATCTCAACAAGACTAATTAAGGGAAAATGAGTAAAGTTCTGCATTTTGTTTAAAACGCAGTTAAAACTGAACACATAATTGCATTGCCCTTTGACTCAGGTATTGTAGATCGACAGATTTGAATATACATAGCTTTCCCGTTGTGCGAAATGTATCGGATCCAGACATGTACACGTTACCCAAAAAAAGGAACTAAGAGCCGTTACTGGTTACTCGCTCAAAAAGTAACTTAGTACGTTACTCGTTACCGGTTCTCAAAAGGAACGCGTGAGTTACCTCAAAAGTTACTAGTTACTTCTCACGCTACTTTGATGACCAAATACGCAACTGTTTTTATTTCATAGGTTATTGTTTTCCTTTTAGTATTCGTTGCACTTAATAGCTGCATCTCGAAGTTTCCATCAGTTATGTTTCCCCGCTTCCTTGAAAATACATATCCAGCGACTCTGAAGAGTCGTTCTACCGACGCGCTCAAAGGAACTGCAGTGTTGTGCTGCAAGAGCTGGTGGATCTGGGATTCCCCTCTCTCTTGTGTTCTCTCTACTTCTAAATTTCGAAGTTGAGAATGGATTATGTGCCTTCCCGCGTCGGCAACCTCCGAGTTTACATTCGGTCCGTACTCGGTTCTAGAAGGTTCAGCCAACGAACCTTATTGTTTACGCTGGGTGAAGGACATTCCCAGCTGTAGAGTTCAGTACAGCAACGTTTACCGCTGGACAGCGATAAACGTTGTTATGCTATCATACTGTTTAGTTGTCTTTCGGGTTGCCCAAGTACCGTTCTCGCAAACGACGCATACTCAGGTTAGAATAAAAAAAGAGGCTGTTTAAACGTTGTTGTACACGTTACTCCTCAAAAGTAACGAGATACCGTTACTCGTTACTTGGCCTTAAAAGTAACTAAATACCGTTAACTCGTTCCTTTTCTAAAAAAGAAACTAAATACGTTACTCATTACTGAAAATAGTAACTAGGTAGAAGTAACTGATTACTTGTAACGCGTTACGTACATGTCTGGTCGGATCCTACCAAAATACCCAAATGTGCGATCTGTGTAAACCGCCCAAATCTTAAGTGCCGTCTTTTCACTTTTTAGAACAAAAATAAAAGAAAACAAAACGTTTAGAAACGCGGTTTTTAGTTTTCTTTTTTTTTTTTTTGGCTGGACATGTAATGAAGTCGCCCTCGAGTAATTCGAACACGTTTTAGCACGCACGCCACACACACGCACACACTCACGCACACGCACGCGCACACGCGCTAACGCGAGCACACGCATGCGCACGCAGACAAACAAAATGTCTTAAAACCGTAGGCCATATCCACATCAAACCATCAAAAATTATGATAATCACACTTGTTCATAACGCAAGAGAGCACGGCCTTCCCCGGCAAGTGCTGGAGTGGTAGCATTCGAGGCAACTAATCTAGTCACGTGGGGGAACATGAAATAGGCCGCTGAATGGGTCTCCTGTTCGCTGCATAAAGAAGCAGACGGAGCAGGCCCAAAGCTGGAGGCTGCTATCACGCTCTTGGCAAACGTCCTCGAGCCTTACCGATAGAAAACAAACAATAAACAACGATGCCACGGATAATAAAGAAGTAAGATTGCAATCCAGTGCCTTTGAAAGTATTCACCATAACTCTTTACGACCGGCGTAGTGTGCGGCCCCCAATGGAGCGGGCAGGACACCATTCGAGGGGGCTCTTGCATGGTACCCCATGTGACTAGACCAGTTTCCGCGTATGCCACCAGTCGTGCGCTCACCAGAGAAAGCCGGGCGGTCCTGCATTATGGACAAGTGTGATTATCACTGTACATGGTACATCGATATAAGTGATACTAGGCAGGGTAAAAAAAGAAAAAAAAAGAAGTCGTTATTCTTTTTTAAGATAACAAACATATCATTTATATTTTATTTAAATCAAACTTAATTTATATAAATCAGATTAATTAGATTTTGGTTGCTCTATCAATGGAATACTGATTCCTTATCACTAGGTGCATGTTTAAACATGTTAGACTTTTCGATACATTCGTCTGATCACTGATAGGGATAAAAATGTTAAATAAAAATTACTATAAATTAAAGGCACATTCTGATTAACAACGATAATTGATGTAAAACCTGACATACTAGAACAAAAACAGGTTAATTTCTTAAATGAAAACGCTTTATTCGCTGTTTACTTATCGTTCTAATTTGCTTGCAGTTGGATATTACGGAACTGACGAGCTAATACCAGATGGAAATTAAGCTCAACGCTGCGATTTGCTCCGAAGAGCAGGCCATTTTTGTTTTTGTTTTGTCTGATATAATATTTCGTGCTTGATGATATTTGGATTCAAATATAAAACAAAGCATGAAATCGTAGCTAAACGGTAAGTAGAAATATTTGCAGGAATCGATTTTTTTTCCTGTTTGTGTAAATAACACAATTCCGTATGGCCGGTTTAGGGCACCCGAAAATAAAGTATATCATTATTATATTATAATTAAATTTACCGAAAAGATTTGGTTTAAATCATCTTAGGAAAACTTCCCTGATTTAAATAATTTTGATTTTTATTCTCCACCCTGCATGGTTCTAGGTAATAGGATTTTTTTCTAAAACGCTTTATTGTTCCTTCCCATAGATTTTAGATTTTAGTATAAGATATTTAGGCGTCAGATTTCAGCAGAGGCACGCTGTCATATTATAAAGTTTTAGCATTGCGTATGGGAGCGAACGCAAGCACTGTGAGTTTGAGTTAGTATATGTGCTCGACAGTGTGCAAGCTCACTACGCAACGCTCTGAGCTTTTCGTATACTTACGCTCATTATCGATTTTTGCGTGCGAACTCAGCGGTGCTCTGCGTCCCCGTCTCGATGCTCTCATCGCGCGTGGGACAGCGCGAGACTCAGGTTGGCTTGACCGAATACCGGCCTTAGATCACTTGGGGAAATGTGCAGAGGCAAATATAGGCGGTGCTGCAACCCCTTGCGTATGCGTTTGCGTCCCGCTGTCCAGATGAGAAAGGAGGTGCTATCGCCCAGTTGTGCTTCGTTTTAAAATACGAATTTATAGTGAAATCTAAATGCGCGCAGCCACGTAGCTGTCATATGAAAGCGAAAACTCGGCGCTATTTTTCCGCAACGTTCTCAACTCTTTTTTAACTTGTTTACGTTCAAAAACGGTTTGTGCATGACATTCTCTATCTCCTGAAGGGTGCAACCCGGACCTCAATTATGTATTGAGTCGTCAAGTTTAAGCACTTTTCACTTCTTCCTCGTTTCTCACTAACATTTATAGTCGTCATATTTCGTAGAGGCCAAATTCAGGCCTTTAACCAAGGCTTTTTTTTCAGAATGAAGGTTTTTATGGAGTGGAATAAATGAATGTGCTCCTTTCAAAGGTTCAGTAGTCACCGTTTTAACCCAATACGAAGATTTACAATACCTTGCCTCCAATAATGTCGATATTTGTGAATTTAGTTGTTTTTTGCCGAAGGCTCAAGCAATGAGCTGAGAAAGTGGTTATCTCAATTTTCGTGACAAAACAATTGGAAGCCTCTTGTCGTCAAACTGTGAGCAGCTCTTTCCAAGTTTCCGTGCAAATGTTGAGAGGTCTGAAGATACAAGCCACTTATATTTGAGATTGTTCAACTTGCAATTAAAACCGTTTAAATTATCTTCACAATCACCGGAATCTGGGCGAACTTCCGGAGGATTTTTGGGTTCCAATTCTAGGTTTGACTTTCGAGCTCATGGCCAATATGAGTCCTATCTCCAGAGTTACTTCTGTTGATGCAGGGCGTTCTCACTGGTGGCTGAAAATAATTTATGCAATGTATGCTTAAAATAAAAAAAAAATTATTTTCAAGATATCACCGCCAATTGTGCCCGAAGTCGGTGTAAGAAAATATTTTTGTTCATTACCAACGTTATTACATAAAATTCATTAAAGTGATTTTGAAGTGTTTGTCTTATTTGGCACATTTCAGTTAGAGATTAATTGTTCTTTGGCTAAATATCGGATATTATTTTGTAAAGTTGAAACAGTAAATTATTTTCCGTGCAATTCAGTGGCAATGTTATATGGTCTTGAGTCAACGACACAAAAACTAAGGCAAAAAATGAAGTAAAATTCTGAGGATACCAGAGCACTTCTTATTAGATGTAAATGCGAAAGCATGGATGTCGTCCTTCCGCTCCTTTAGTTCGTCTGCGGTGTACTGGCGTAGACGACCACTACTGGTGGCTACTGCTACTGCTGAGGTTGCGAAGCGGCCGCGTGTGCGTTCTCATGACCTCCGTGCTTGTTTAGATTTGATTAGTTTCCTGTATTCATTTTCATTTCGTTCCCCTCTTCTCTGTTTCTTTAATCCCTCCTTTGTGTACCAAAGTGAATACATCATGGTTGTCTTTGGGCATAGAAACTTTTATAATATTACTTTTATTAAAGCAGACGGCCGCCAACTATGCAAGCAGCTGTTCGAATGACGAGGCAGAAAATATATTAAGGCCTAAAAGAAACAGCCTTGGCACTGTGCATGACATAAGCGCGCGAGACGTCGTACTGTGCAGCATATTGGATTTCGTTTTTCGGATGAAACTTATTTTGAGCCTCGCCAGTCACCGAGTCCCCTCCGTAAGGGCAGCGACTGTTTTTTCGGAGTGGTTTGCGGGAACGTAGAAGCAAAATAATTTTCAGTGCCAAAAGAGGTTTGCATACCCTACAAAAAAAAAAAAACGGTTCAAGAATGAACCGGAATGAATCCGGAATTTCACTCCGTCATATGGGCCCATAAGCAAACCGGATTTCTAGAAACCGTAAAATGAACCGGAAATAACCAGTGCGGAAACCCAACCATAATTGGTCAAAGCGGAAGCTGAACCGTATCTGGTCAATCCGTAGAGCTTCTTCGGAGTGGGTCTAACCGTATATTAAACCGTATCAGGCAACACCGGAAAATAATAGAAATAGTCTAATAGAGTGAAATACCTACTCTGTTTCACCTTCCGATGTACTGCAGCTGATGCTACAAGACATCCGGGAAATCCAGTGCTGAAAGCATGTCACCTGACTTTCCGGTAGGGCACAGCTGCGCGGGGTGTGGCCAGATATGTGACACGCTCACCGTGCTTGTTTTTTAGGAAATAGCTCGTAGCATCTGCTGCACTGCATAAGAAGGTGAAACAGAGGATACCCACAAGAGAAACCCTTCAACCCGTCAGGCCCTTAAGCCCAAACCCCTTAGCCCATCAACCTATTAGACCCCCAAATGATTGTTAACCGTAGACAAAATGCAGTTAAAAACGTTACTGGAAATTTATTGCGGACATTTAGTATTACAAGCATATTACAACTCAAAAACACGATAAAAACCAGCGTTTGTTCAAACCCGGGCACAAGCAGCAGTATAGACGAAAGAGATCATATCAAATAGGAACAACTGACTTCTTTATCACAAAGAAAAATATATTTCAAAGTACTCACAATGCCGCTGGATAAATTCCTGATGTACGGTAGTTCAGCTAATAAAACCGAGCAGGTGCACCGCACTGACACATACACAGTCTCAGTAAGCACGTTTAGCGAAAACCACGAACTCGCAAGCAGCTCCCGCCACTGTTGAGAAATCCTGAGCAGAGTCAAGGTTTCGTTCATGATGCGGTCGCGGCGTAGTCTTCGGCGTATTTTTCGCTCGCTGGATGCTTCTGAAGCCCGACGGACGAAGAGATATCGATTCGTCTTAACAAAACCCAACACTTTTATTCTAAACTACACACACTCCTTCCAAACCGATGTGCCACTTTCTCATGTGCCACTTTCTCATACTCCACTCGCTTGCATTCCAGCTTTCTTTTTGGTCAAGTCTCCACTTTCCCAGCTGTTGATCTTCACGGCTGCATCCGGCCGCTGCGGGTACGAATTTCACAGCTCGCCCCCCCACCCCCCGCGCGCGATCGTCTCCGCCGAGGCAAGCCGTGGTGTAAGGTTCAGCTCGTGTAAGGTTCAGCTCGCTCCTCGCGTGCATCCTCTCCGCAGAGGGAATCCGATGCCGTTCTCGCGAAAGTTCCAACATAAACAAGGAGACCGCAGGAAAGCTATCAAAGATACTGAAATTACACTTTCCGATTGTGCGTAGAACTAGCTGTGGCATCGAGTTAGTTTTTAATTTTGTTTGTTTTATGTGGTGAAAATTATATAAAAAAGGTTATTTGACAGTTATCAAGAAATTATTTTAAAAAATAATTAAAACTAACAAAACGCAGTTTAAGCATATAATGAACAAGTATTGCAGAGTGCATAGAAAAAGCTAGATGGAATTAGATGGCGATGACTTGTGCGAAAATTGCCATGATGTCGCCTTTTTGGCACCGCGTAACAGCTCGTCTTCTGCGCTCTGAGCTCTGATCGACGCAGCCCGTACGGGATCAAAATGGATTGTTGCAACTTGATGTTTCAACCGTATGCGTGAAAGTCTTCGGCAGCAGATTGCTGATCCGATTTTTTTTTTTAACAAGATAATGCAAAGTATGGTTTGTGCAAAGCGGATATTTTCAGTCTAGACTTCGTGCAATTTGCCTTTTAACCGAATTCGGCAAGGAATGGTTTGTTCGAACCGCATATTGTTTGTCTGGAATTCCTTCAATTGTACTTTTCACCATATTCCAAAAATCGCGGTTTGTGCGAACCGGAGTTTGCCTGTCCGGAATTCCTCCAATTTGACTTTGAAGCGGATTAGGAAAATCACGGTTTGTGCGAACCGGAAGCCGCCTCTCTGGTCTGACTCCGGTTTGATCTTAGTCCGGATTTCACTTTCCGGACTGATTTCAAACCGTCATTTTTGCTAGGGTAACGTCTAATTAAAACACATACTATAGTCGGTTACAAGTTAAGACGGTAGGAGAAGCTCCTCCCACAAGCGTGGTGCGCCGGTTTCAAATCCCTCCGCAATCGAAAAAAGAGTTCACTGGAAACGCTCCTTGTTCCACTTCAATGGATAGATAATGGCCACAGAGTGGTGCCAACTTGTCTCCGACCCCCACTTTTTAAGAAAGCGACCTTTGTATTCAAGGAACCGAGCCCCTGAAAGCAGCATTTGTATCAATCGGAGGGGGAAGCTAATCCCCGAAAGTCGTCTTTGTTTCCATGGGAAGGGGGAAGACTTCATCTCCCTCTCGTGGCTTCCACAATGCTAAGTCAAAGTCGAGAGATAAGCAAATATGTACAGAAAGGCACGACCCTCCTCGCGCGTTGGCCGCAACGTCACGGAGACGATGGGACGCTACTGGATGCGGAGGTGGCGGAGGGATATATGATTCCCTTTGAGGGGCATTTGCCGCTACCTTCTTGACTTGTAACCTACTATAGGCTGTGTGGTAGTTATTCATACTGATTAATTAATTAAACTAGAGAACAATAAATGTGCAATCGAAAAGCGTATATCTATAATTTTTCTTTACTAGCATCAAAGTTACGGAAGCTGATACTGTGCAATAAATTGCCTTGTTGACAGGCGAAGCTCAAAATATCAGACACCACTGATATTGTTTAGTTACAATATAAAAGATCACCGGCATGCTGTATCTACTAAATTTGTTTTATACTTCACCCGTGTGGGCAAGGAGCTCATGTGAACTGCATAAAAATGCCACATGTCCATCTCAACGTTCATACATCGACAATGTCAGTCAGAACCCTTTCTTTAACAATCAACGCCCTTCCGTGAACAGAAACCGTCCTCTGTAAACTCGTATTCAACTGAATGACGCATGCATGCCTTCATTGGCTCTGTCACTAGCGCGTGTTTATATTTTAAATTGTACTTCCATTGTGTTTCATTTTATATTGCTTCCGCCTGATACTTCTCCTCTATAAAAATACGGACCCATTCGATTATTCGCCACACGTCGGTTATCAAACGCCTCGCGAAAGCGCCGGTCGAAAACCCCGACGAAATGGCTAGATCCCAGGGGAGTTCCCTGTCCGGTCACGTGGCCGTGGTGACCGGGGGCGGAGGCGTTATTGGTGAAGCGATTTGCCATGCGTTGGCCGAAAAAGGAGCTCAAGTGATCGTCGCTGACATTAACATGGCTGCTGCCCAGGCTGTGGCGAAGGGTCTTCCAGGTTTGTTGTTCTACCTCCAGCGTTGAAGAATAGTGATGTGTAAACAATGTTACTCACTGTATGACTCAACCAAGCGAAGGAAGTGATTATATGAAGCTGCAATCTACCAACAGGCATTCTTGAACCCCTTTTTGTTTTATTATTGCCCACTATATTTGTTTTGTCTACTTACAATTAGCTTAAGCAGTCTCTATTACAGGTCGAAGTGCTAATAGCTCAAGCTTGGAAGTTCCATTTTTGTTTGAAGAACTGCGTATTTAAGGAAGCCTTTTGGGAAAATTTCAATCACAAAATAATTCAGGCAAACTTTATCTTCATCGATTTGGTATTTCTCTTGCAAATTCAATTTTTAGTAAGGTATAAAAAGCCGAATGGAATTGTATAAACGTACTTAACTTACTAAAAAAAAAACACTTTTACATTCTAGATTGAACAGCATTTTTTATGCCCTTATTAGCTTCTCCAAATTAGTGAAAAAGCTCAGACCACTAGGAATGTTAACCTATTTGAAAAGATGGTTTGTTTTGGAGTTGTTTCTATCAGTTTCTTCTAGTCTCTGGCATCGTTATACAAGCAAACTCTACATTATTTTCAGCGGTGCACGAACATCAGAAACACGTCGCGATGCCCGTGGATGTTGTAGACTCGTTGTCGGTGCGGATGACATTTTCAGCCATCCAAGAAGTCTACGGCAAGGCTCATAGCATTCTGGTGAACTGCGCTGGTACTGGATCAATATTCACTTCCATTACCGATACAAGCGAAGATACGTTTGATCGAACCCTCAGTGTTAACCTGAAGGTAATCATTGCTATAACTTTCTGCATACAATCTTAGCGATCATACATCTGAGTTATTAGGAGTGTTTCGTAGATCGTTTTCGCCATCGCACAACGTTCTACGTAACGTTCTGCAGCATTCGGAACCCTAAAGACGAGGCTAGCGGCATTCTCGTTGCAAGAATGGCGGAAAGGATCGTTGAAAAATGCATGCCTATTAATTACAAAATCTGAAATATTGTTGCTGGAGCACTGAATTAGGCGATCGTACGTAAATGACATATGAATGAATAAATGCATTCGGTGCTCCGCACTAATATAAACACTTTCAAGCAGCTCTGCATGGGCGTCGCTATAAAGTTTGGTTTCCTGTTGTTCCGCTTACTTCAATTCATCATTACTATAGCAGTTCAGGCTACTGAGATTAAGAATTCAATTGTATCCTTCTCCCCAGTATTGGCCTTTGTGGAGGCTCGTCAACGCCAGTTTCAGTGGCTCCGTATCTCGGTAAAACAAGAGAAGGTCAGCAATGGCGGCTTTAGTCTGGCTCATCTTTAAAGCGTTCATTGATTGCAGAAAGGGCTGTAGGCTTAAGGGCCCCTGCAAAGAAAAAAAATATTTTTTTAATCAGTTTGGTTGGGACACGCGTGTCAAAAAATTAATTTTACGCGAAATTTCTGTTTTTTTGTTAGAGCAATATTGACGGCGCGAGACGCGATTTAGTCGGTAGTATCCTCCTTTCCACTTGTTTTCTGTCTCGGCATTTCGGGGGCGTAGACGAGAGGTGGATCGGCTTCGCCTGCACGTTGAAGAGGAAATAGCTGATTACCATCTCCTTGAGCGAATGACCATTCCGTGACGTCATGGCCTTAGCGCGCAGAATTTGAAATAAATCTCTCACCATCAATATTGCTGTAAAAAACTGTTTTTCGCGACAAAACTCCTCTTTTGGCACGCGTGTCCCAACCAGACTGTTTAAAAACCTGTTTTTTTTTCTTTTCAGGGGCCCATTAAGCTTCTTAGCTCTGGAACCGCCTCCGATGTACGATTGCTCGCGAATGCGAGAGCACCAGCCAACGTTACTAAAACACTCAGTTGGGAAACTGACCCTTGAAACCTGTACTGCTGGCTTCCACCGAGACCGAGCTAAATACGATAACAGCGCCACCCTTGAGCGACCAGTTGAGTCTGAACACAGACAGGGCAGGTCTGACTGGAAACTGGACCAAGGACAAGCCCTCCCTTTCTCTCTTCCCCCTCATCCGATATGAAGTGCACGTGTGTGTGTTACGCGTCATTGTTTTTTTTTTTTCTTTTGTACTTTTACTATTTCTTTAATAGCGCCTGTGACGCTCCTTCGGGAGCGACCGCCCTGCTCCAAAGGGGTTCTGGTGCAGCTGAATGCTGAATACTGCAACATGACTCGCTTTATATGGCTACTGCTATACTTCTTTTCAGCTTAGGCCCGTGCGCGGCCGATGTTATGAGCCGAGGGGCCAATGAAACAGCGAAAGAGGCACAACGTCATTGCGTGCTCTGTGTAGTTGATAGGACCAGCCGGTATTTGCCGTCTCTCTGTGGGTGCTAGTCCGCCGGCTAGTCCTATCAAGCGCAGAGAGCACGCCATGACGTTGCGCTTTTTGCGCTGTTTGATTGTTCCTTCGGCTCATAACATCGGCCGCGTTCGGACCTAAGATGAAACGAAGTATAGAGTCACTGAATGTTCCCAGAGTACCGAAACTCCCAAGCTCAAGGTGCCAAGATGGCGGCTCAATCCTTTTCTTTACTGTTGTCACCATGAGCTTTAAGAAAGCATGTTTTTGCGTAAAAACGAACGGAAAAAGCTATGTTTTAGGAACTTTTATTGAATATTAGCATAGAATGACAGGCACGTGTTGTTTTCTAAAATCTTCAGTTTACAAGGTTTTGTGGCACAGTTAATATTGTCTTTATACTACCATGTCTCACCCTAGATTTCAGGTAGCGCGTCCCGACCTGGGCGCATCCTAATTTAGGTAGTAATTCGCAGCGCGTCCGCTTGGGAAATGGTGGCGGCTTCGGCGCCCAAATGGCCAATTAAAGCCAAAATAGAACAGAAACAGTGGACGCTCTCGAATGTGAAACTCCCGAACCAATACAAGCTGCCGTGCAGTTCCCCAAATGGCCGCTGCGGGAGAAATGGCGGCGTTGCGATCGCCATTAGCTCGGTTCTCAAGTACGGATCGGTATCACTTTTTCAGAGCAGGCTCTATGGCAGTTTCCCAACTGAGTTGTTCTACTAACATTGGCAGCAGCTAATGTGACGCGTTCGCGCTTCTAGACTCCATTGTAGTTTACCTGGAGGGGAGCGGATTATGGAGCCGCACGAGCTCGCGCTTTGACGCATTCTGAACTGAAATTTACTTCCGATCAGCCTCTTTCAAAAGCCCGTCAAGCAACATTGGCAGTCACCATTCCTTGGGCACGAAGCCTGTGATAGGACTCGAGTGCTCGCCGAACGCGGACACGGCCCTCGTGTACTGTACAAGCTCACAATACGTGCCCGAAGAATGGCGGACGAGGATAATTAGCTCAGTAGCTGATAGATGGCGCTGCCTTCTGAAGAAGGTCTGTTGTGGCATCCGACAGTCCGTGTAAGCTCCCATTCACTTTGAGGACAAATAGGCATTTCGTGCGTTCGAATCTGTTTGCTGGCTGTCATTTTTAGGATTTATAAGCAGAGGGACATCGGCTTTACGGTTACTAGATGATACCAGGGTCGGCTTGCTAGAATCAGCGTCTCAGCTGAGACTGTGTGAAGGGAAGCACCGCCGAGTCAAGCTAGCTCTAGAGCGGAGCGGCACGTGAAGTAGATTCTCAATCCCTCGCGCTTTCCAGGCTTGGCAGGCTTTCTTTCGCATAGACTAAGCTAAGACGCCGATTCTAGCAAGCCGACCCAGGTGTGAGTTTGCCATACCTGCCGACGTACATTTTCGTAGCTCCGAGCTTTTGTGTAATATTTAGTGACAGTTCAACAAATTCCCAGCCTTAGCAAAAGGTTATGTTCTCCAGTAGAGAAATTTGACTCGTCTGACGTCGCTTCCAAGTTTCAGTAACTATTAGAGTCTCAAAATTTAGAATACCATACCCCTGATTTTGTTTTCAATTGGTCTATGTCATTGGGTACACTGGGAAAATGATTGCAGACATTAACTCACAATTCAGTTTAAAGAAGAGGTTGTGTTCATTGCATGTGTCATCGTTTGCCAACGGAATATCGAGTGGCGTCGCAAGCGTTATTGTCACTGAAAATAATTTTGCTCAGTGAACGGGAAAAAAATAACCTTCTGACTTTTGCAACAAAAATTACGATTTGTTTACGATTAATAAAATCAAACATAAAAACATTTCAGATAAAAAAAAGAAACTTCTAGCATGACCTGAAACTTGCTTACAAATCCCGCCAACTACCAAACAGCAGTTTCTCCAAAACTGAAAAAAAACTAGATTTAGCGGGAAAACCTTTGAATTGGCAATGCCGGTTGGAAGATTACCTCCTAGAAAAATGCACAGCTTGGCAACTAAAATAAATACAAAAATATCAGAAAAGCATCGCGATATCCCTTCTGTGCTTTTATATGTATTTTTAGTCAGTATTTCTCTTATTCTTGATTGCCTAAATTAATTTATACGGATAAAGTAGGTCATCATCCAAAAGTATCTGCAGTACAGACCATGTATTTGATCTTTGTCACTCATTTCATTTGGCTGACAGAAGTTTTCTGAGTTCCCATTCAAATTTAAATCCTGAATTAAAAAAAAAAAGATACAGCCAAACCTTCTCGTGTTGGCTAGCCGAGCATACACTGAGGGATGATTTAAAAGGATTTGTTATCAATGTGTTGTGACGATGCTGTACATCCTTCATAGTTTTTCCGTATTGACGCACTTTTTTTACTGTAATCTTTGCAGTTATTCTGATTCGACGATGTGGTGTTATATCCAGGGTTTATCTGACTCGAGACCTTTATCTTGGTGCTGTTTTGACGCTTGACAGTTAGATCATGCGAATTTTTTTTCTGTCAAGTGCACCTCTGACGTATGATAGGAAGAGTGCTTTGGCTCTGCTGACAGATGAAATTAAATTATAAACAATTGAGGGAGAAGGGGATTTGTGTGATTCATAATCAGGCACATTGAGGTAAAACAAATAATTAATTGTCTAGGCAGTGATGGAACTATGAGATTCTGGTTTTGCCTTGGTGAAGGCCTACAAGGCTACTTTGATTAACTAATTGAAGTTACCCTCGAGAATCAGAATTAGTGGATTACCCTGTACTCTTTTCTGAGTAGGCTAAAAAAAACACAATATTTTTTTTTTAAATAAAAACAACATGGAAATCATAATTATGTGAGTTCAACCAGATTAATTTTATTTATGTCGAACTTACGTTATTTAAAAATTTCCAGCTAGAAAAGATAGACTTTTTTTATCACTAGATGAGTTTATTGGTTGCTGCCTTATTGTTTTTCCTAGCTGATTTCCTAGCTGATCATTCTCTGCTTTAAATTCAAAGTAAAGGCCAGTGGAAAGCAGACACAAATAGACATGCGGTAAATAAAAACTATTTTGAGTATTGGTTTGGGGAAAAGTGTTTGATTTAAATCATAGACAAATCGTTACGATTAAAATCATGATTCAAGTCATGATTTATCATGCTTTAAACCACGATTATAGTCGCCTTGACTTTTATTCTCCACCCTGTTTTTAAGTAGCCTGCCTATCTACCAGGGCACCTTCCTGATGACTCAAGCTGCCGTTCGAGACATGCTGGCCGGAGGGGTAAGCGATGGGGTCGTAGTCAACATAGCCAGTATTGTCGCCAAGACGGCTCCAAAAGGATTCAGTAGCTACGTGGCCGCCAAGGCCGGTATCGTTGGCTTCAGCAGGTCTGTGGCACTGGATCTTGCCGACAAGGGAATTCGGTGCAACGCTGTGCTGCCAGGATTCACCGCTAACACCCCGGTAACGGGTGCCATCACCGAGCAGCAAAGAGAGATGATTGTGGCCCAAGTTCCTCTCGGACGTGCCGCCCAGCCCCGAGAGGTCGCCGATGTCGTCGCTTTTCTCTGCTCGCCCGAGAGCTCGTTCATGACTGGAGCCGCGGTGGAAGTGGCTGGGGGCCGATCGTAACAATATCAAATTTAGAATTTTTTTTTCTTCAATCAGTGTATTCGTTTTTCACGTACATGCAGTATAGGCGCTTTGCAGGAGCTTTACATGGGCGCCGCCATAACCGACCTTCATTTTTTGTGTCCTCTTTTCACGTTTACTTCCCTTCACCATGACCACAGCAGGGCAGGTTATTGCCACTTTAGATTCTACTTTGTCCTCCTCAGCATAGGCCTTTGTTGAGGCTCGTCAATGCCCGCTTCAGTGACTTGTAATCTCGGTAAGACAAGAGAAGGTCGGCAATGCCGGCTCAACCAGGCGCGTGTTTAAACCGTCTATATCCTTGCGCTCTTTGCGAACAGGTCTCTAAGGCCTGTTCGCACAAATGTATCTATGCATTGTCACTTCTTTTTCTAACCGCGCCCTCTAAAAAGGGCCCTTCAAGCAATGTTTCAGTTTGTATCAAATTTTAGCTGCCCTTTGGTGCTGGATCTCGCGCCTTAAATAAAGATAAAAACTGTGGGTTTCCCCTTTTATGGGGTACCACTTAGAAACACAGAAGGTTCCTTGGGTCCGGATAAAGACGTGTTTATTGACTCAAATGTCACACGCTTGCCCTGAGGGCCAACAATGGTGGAGATGACGGCGCTGTCTCTTTTGACAGGATCACCAGCCGGAGTCCGCGCTGCCGCAATTGACAGTATCACGGAGGGGGAGGATCAGATAAAAGATAGGAAGGCTCCGTCGAGCAGAGCCTCCCCCAGCGAGAGTCCCGCCCGTTGGATTAGGGCCGTGTTATATAGCCTGCGGGAATGGACGCGCCCAGGGTGGGTCGGATGTAGGTGGCTCCCCGGAGGGGCGGACGCGTCCAAGCCATAATCCCGAGGGGTGTGCCTTCGGCAAATCACCCGAGAAGGACGAGGGAAAGCCGCCCACCAGGGAATACGGCTTCGCCCTCGCATCCGGGACGCGCCCCCACGTGGCGACGTCCCACGGCCTGCCTGAGCTAGGCCTAGATAGGGATGCGGGGAACACGTGGTTCCCACAAAACTTAAGGTTTTTGTTTTCGCCTAGTGAAATTTTGAACAGGCACGTTATAGCGCTTCAATTCTTTTTCCAAACTTTGATACGGCGGCATCAGCCAATGGAATTGTTTAAAGAGAAGGGTGTTCACCAGCGAATGATTGACCTCTGATATGCGAACTCATTTTTTAATTGTGAGTGTATCAACATGACCATGGCTGATATAACTGTACTCTCACCCCCCCCCCCCCCCCCCCCCCCCACCCCCTTGCAATAATGCCTCCGAGCGTTGCGGGTAATCGCAAATAAATAAATAAACATGAAAGCTACAAAATGGCGAGAAGTGCGCCTTAAAAATGGATAAAAATAAACTCGTGTGCATGAGCACAGCATTACGACCTGTCTAACCCTCTTCGGTTGCCTTGTGTAATAAAGAAAGAATGATTAAAAATATTTACGGTGCAGTACTACATTCTGTGTGCCTTCATGTTGCCGCGAGGCTTAAAACTACAACGCGTGCCGTTTATCAACGACGGCTGGGAACACTATAAATACGCAAAGCTTTAGAAACACGAGGCGTGACTTTAAAGGCCGAACTCCATGGGACGAATATGTTGCGAATAACTGACGAATTTTTGCCGGCGGCTTTTGCTCTGCGCGTGCAATCAACACAGTGGCTGCTACGTCGCGCGCAAAACGAGCGTGCCGTCGGGCGGTGTTCGCCAGTTATTCGTCACATAATTCGTTCCATGGAGTTCAGCCTTTAAGCAGCCGACGCTTCATTCTCATTGGCTGCGGATCAATAATTAGATACTCGGGAGTCAACACAGTCTGCGTGTCTTAAGCTGACACTGATATTGATTTTGGACTAAATATTTGAGTCATGGGAACTATCTGCTTTTTCATCGGATCTAAAGGGGTCTGAACTAAGCCCATCAAGGCGCGTTTATTTAATCATCCTGAACTCAACTGTTTAACGTGCTAACACGTTTTCTTGATTCGGAAGGCGGAGAATCGGCCCGTTCCAATTGCAATATCTCACTTCCACTGCGTGTTGTCTTAATCTGGGATTGTTACATCATTATGAGTGGCCAATCTGCAACTTCCTGGGCGATAAGGGTATGTATGCCTCGTATGCAAAGGTGATTCCGCATCCCATGTATCGGCTGTGAGGTTAATTATTGATTACCCGAAGGATAATTAATTAATTACCCGAAGGATAATTAATTACCCTTCGGGTAATTAATTATGTTCGTATTGTGATGTGTGTCGACGTTTGCCGAAGTTTGAAGACACGGCTATCTTGGAACAACTGAGTAAGCAAAAAGGCAAAATAAATACTAAAGGTGTTTTTTCCCACCATCATATCAGCCATGCTTTGAGGGCACAGCCTATGTGTCACCACTCTCTGGATTCTACTGTGGGGGTTTCAGTTGGCATTTCTCAGTTGTGATGATTTTTACGTGCTCAACTCTTACCTGCACGTTTTAGAAATTAAATATTTATCCTGTATGCCACAACTCGGTCTATCCGCCTCTATTACATCTTCGTCATCATTTGCTATCGCCGCTATACTATGGTGCCTGGAACGCGTCTCCGACTGGCGTGTTTAGCGTCCTATCCTGCCCATACATCAAAAGTGGTCCCGAAGTGCAACAAATGACGTCACAGAAGACGGAGTGTCATGCTGTAGCCTGTCGCGATCCTGGCGGGTGGTCGTAGAAATGCTGGCGGAAAGCACAAGCGAACGCGAGTGTCGCTGTCGTCACGGCGTCCCAGACGTCCCAACTTCCTGCTGCTGCAACTTCCGTGGACTGTCGAAGTGAAGAGCGACCTGCAGCAGAACAGGCGTCTGGTACATACACCACAGCTGCTGGGACACCGCCAGGGTCGCGACCGGCGACAGCATGACACTTTTATGACGTCATCAGGCGGAAATCGAGGGACCACTTTTTTGGACGCGGTAAACACACCAGTCGGAGACGCGTTCCAGGCACCATAGCTATACTTAGTCTCACCTTAGCATGGACTATTGTTAGCCGCGCGTGCCAAAAGCCCGAGCTAGTTGCTTTGGATAAAACCTCGACGGCTGCACGAGCGATCGTGCGGCGAGTGTTCCAGTCAAGGCAGTCTAAGCAAGCCGCTCGCGCTTGCACAGCCTTCGCAGTTAGTCCATGCTAAGGTGAGATGAAGTTTAGTAGCAGCTAAACGCGCGCTGCTGAGCGCGCGCTTTAGCTGCTACTAGTGGCGAGATTCCTCGCAATGCACGCGCCGAGCGATCCAAGATAGCTGTAATAGCTTTCAGCGCACTAGGAGGCGCACTGCCGAAGCTTGGGGAGCGCCGAGCGAAGGGCGTAAATACATCAGAGTATCCACGAACCCTCGCCCCGAGGCTCACTTCCAGGCGGCGCAGCCTGTACACCGAGCCACGCGCTCCTCTGTTCGCATTTCATTTTTCCCCGATTGTACATTGAGTTTCAGCGGTTGTTTTAGCGCGTGGCTGCCAGTTTTGAACACAACAACAGCAACACAGGCTCGCTGAGCGATTCGGTGTGTTCTTAAGCCGCCTTGAGACGTAACGTCGTACGCGAGTTTTTCCTTGGTAGATGGCTCTACGACTATGCCTGAGGACACGATAGCTTCACACAACACAAGGGTACACGTGATAAGCGCATGGGCATGACAAGAAGGCGCCACAAGCTTCAACACCACCGAGTGGCAACCGGATTATTTATAAGACAGAAATGATCAAGCTCGAACGTGTTTTGAAAAAAAAAAGAAAGAAGACGCACAAAAGACGCATTTTTTTTTTTTTTTTTTGAAAGGGCGAAATAGTTTTTAGGACTTACAACGTACACGAAAACACGATACTCCGTTTCACTCGAAGTCCGCGACCAAGGTGTTCGCTGCACGATACGAGAGACTCGTTTCCTTCACGGGTTCACTATTACCTGCTAAACCAATCATGCCACGCCACTCCCACGCATATCCAGCGTCTCTCGCTTCAGTCACTAGATCTACAGCGCCAAACCAAACAGCATTGCATGTTGCCTATAGCAAACGGGTGAAGACGACGAGCGACACCATTATTTTTATTTATTATTTATTTGAAAATACTGCCAATCCCTTAGGGATTTTCGCAGGAAGGAGAACACAAAAGTACACACTCGTTCACATTTCATCACATCTACAACATAAAAATGCAAGTAATTTGTACAATAAACACTGGTATATGAAGAATAGTAGAAATACCTTTAAGATTGATACACAAGGGTTTACATACATTTTAAAAGCCAAATTAAACAACCACTGTTCAAACACACGTGAGCAAAAAATGCAAAGAAAGTCATTCATAATTACACATCACTGTGCAATAAAACATCCAACCGAGATAGAAATGATGTGATGGAGGTGCTGCTAGTATTAACAGGATCTAGTTGATTCCATTTTCTAGTAGCTAAGGAAAAAAAGAGTAGCGGAAGCAGTCATTTTTAAAGCAGTATTTAGTCAAGGTTTTACCATTTTTGTGCCTGGCCTTTCTAGTATTTGAAAAAGAGACGGGCTTGGATTTGTCAATATTGAAAGCATTATGCAGCAGAGAGTACAAGAACTTAAGCCTAAGTCGCTTAGCCCTGTTAGAACTTTAAGAAGTTCAGTTGGTGAGTCGGTGCGCCTGTATTTGTTAAAAATAAATCTTACTGCTTTGCGCTGTATATTTTCAAGCTTAGCAACATTACTCTTCGTGTAAGGAAACCAAACGATATTTGCATATTCCAGCGTTGGTCTAACGAGACTAGTATATGCTAAGAGTTTAATGGGTCTAGCGGCTAGCTTGGGTGTTCTTTTTATGTACATAAGTTTTTTAATGCCTCTAAAGTTACATGATTCACGTGTAGGTTCCACCTTAAATCTGAAGTAATAAATAAGCCTAAATATTTACACTGAGTCATTCGTGAGATTGTTAATCATTAAAGCCGTACTGAAATTCAGAAATAAATTTCTTTCTTGTTACAGACATGCAAACAGTTCTGCTCACGTTGAGAGACATCTGCCAATCAGCGCACCATTTATTGATTAATTGAAGAGAGCTATTTAGTAGAAGGTAATCATCCGATGTGTTGATTTCCCGGTATATGATACAATCATCTGCAAATAATCTAATTTTAGCATCAATGTTAGTTGTAATATCATTTATGAAAAGTAGGAAGAGGGCTGGCGCAAGGACCGAACGTTGCGGAACGCCGGAGGTGACTGACAGTTTCTGAAGCCTCTTGTCTATATTGCACAAACCGGGAACGATTTGATAAGTAGTTGTCAATCCGACTGACAATAGGTCCTTCGCCAATAGCATGTTTTAGCTTGATGATTAACTTGGGGTGTGAAACTCTATCAAATGCTTTCGAGAAATCGAGCAGTAGTATGTCTACTTGCTCTCTGTTGTTAATGCTAAGGCTCACGTCATGCGAAGTTTCAAGGAGTTGGGTGACTGTTGAGAGACCACTTCTAAATCCATGTTGTTCAGGGGAAAGAATTTGGTGTGCATCAAGAAATGTTGTAACGGTGGTACACTCTTGGGGCTGTTTGGATGGCTCCATCGGGGATTGTATCGACGTGGACTGCGGTCGGACTGAATGCTAAAGCACATACATGTGCAACAACCATCCGCGCTATTTCTAAAAAAAAAGAAAAAAAAAGACGAGCGTATATTGCGCGAAGACTGAAAGTATATGTTTTCGTTCGACATATTCGCAAATTCCATCTGCAAATATTCCCGCGTAGCTTTTCTTTTTGGAGTCTGTAGTTTGCATGTATGCTACTGCTCCCCTACCAGCGAACATAAGTATATAGACGAGAATCCTTAGTGAATATTAATTCACGTTCGCTCGATCGTCCCCCTCCGTTTCTGTACAATTGCATGTCTCGTCATACACCACATATCTTGGATACCCACACGATTGCAAGAAGGCAAAACGACAAGCTACGGGAATATTTCTAAATACGGCCTGTCTAAATTTTGTCTCGGCCAATTCTTTTAACTTTTTGTACTCTTCGTCTTCTTCGCATTGTTCCGTCGTTGTTGATGTTGATGTGATTCCGTCTGTTGTTGTCGTCTCTTCTGTCATTTGGGTCGCTTCTATTGTTGATTCCTCGAGTTCCTTTTCCGCAAGAGGTTGTGTTTTAGCTTCTGTCTTTTTGGTGTCCTCACTCATTTCATTTTTCGTCACGTTTCTTGCGGGTGCTGGTACATTTCTCCTATCTTTCGCTTCTGTTTGCAACTTCGTTTTGATTAATGCCATTTCCTTCTCCGTCTCGTTTTTTGCAGCTTCGAGCACCGCTTGCAAATCAGAGTACCTCAGCCATAAATCGCACTCTTAAGAAAAAGAGAAAAAAAGAAGCCAGGATATTTCAATTAATTACGCGCGTTTGAAGTTTTCGACTTCTGTATAAAGAAGGGTATATAGGGTCTTCATTAACATGCATCAAGCTATAAAAGCACAGAGAGCGATACGCGGATTAAACTAATTGTGTCATAGTATCAACTGTTTAGAAAAAGACACTAGTTATTGTTTTATTGAGCATAAGTAATTATTTGATTGAGACGAATTAGCTCACTTTTTAATATTAACTTAAGCGGTGAAGTGTGAACTGCAGAGTTGTGTAGCTAAGAACAACTGAGGTGTTTTCAACGTATTTGCGTGCTTCTTGATTACGACGTAAAGCCTGGTTCAGACAGTTGCGTTTGACTGCGTTTGACTGCGTTGCGGCTGCGAGAAACCAGGACATCCCTGCTGCTAATATCGCGTGCCAAGATGATTCCTTGAATTGGGTTCCACGCTTTATACGAAGCACAAATGTGCCGGTGACTCGCTTTCGGTTCTCGACGCAACGCAGTCAAACGCACTCAAGCGCAAGTGTCTGAACCGGCCTTAAAGGAGGGTCAGCGAATTAAAGAAGGATTCGCAATTTGAAATAATCTGTTAAATTCTGATCTAAATTAGGCTAGTTTTCCCACAATGATTTAAATCAAACGTTTCCCGCAAAAATAGTCCCGAAACTATTTTTATTTACCGTTTGTTTAATATTTGATTTTTTTTTTGTGTGTGCATTTGATTCGTTATTTAAATAAAAAGAATCATTAAGCAAGAAAGATTCATATCATGCTGAACACGAGCAAAAAGAAGGGCTCTTTTAAGCAAATCGGAGAGTTGAGCTTGATTTTTACTTTCCACTTGGTTCGTCAGCTACGCAGCACCCTATTGCAACAAACCCAGAACACAAAAAAAATTAAAAAAAGAAAAGCAATGTTTTATTTAAATGAAGGCCGAACTCGAAAAAAAATTTGTTTTTCACAAGTAAATAAAAAAACAAGCTGCTTTTGTTCGATTATAACCGGGATTACACCAATGAAAATATGTTAATTAAACTGTGTATTTACATTTTTGCAGTATTGTTTTTCTTTTGTATTGCTCCGAGTTATGGAATGAATTGATCAGTCAATCTGCCACGCTTCAAATACATCAGTGGTTACGAATCCTTATTTTTAACAGGCCGAAGTTGAGCTAGTTGGTACATAAGCAAAAGTGTGTATGTCTCTGTTTCTCTTTCTCTGTGTTTTGTCCCCATCGTTCTAGCTGACCGTTTACTTTTGCCCTATTTTTAACTACAATTATTTAATTAAATTAATATAAATAAAATCAAATAAACTGATTTATTTAAAAACAAAAAAAGATCACGACTTTGTTTATTTTGCCCAAAGCAATGCCTGTGGACGTTATTTCCGTTCTATTCGTTACATACCTCATTTCTTTACATGATCTTCATCGATCAAGCACAGAGGTAATACGAGTGCCGCGTCAGCAATCGGACCGTACACGTGTTCAATCGGTGATTCGCTGATTAAGCACGAGTTCCATCAGATCATTGACAGTGCTTGACTAGGTCAGTCAAACGCTGCGTCATGAACTAAATTATGTTAGTTGCTCACATGGCTGAGTCAAACCGCTAGGGGCACGACAGTTTGATCTCCTGCCCAACCTCAAGGTAAACAGCACCACGAAGCCCTGTCTCGGAGCGCGTCCCATACGAAACATCAAGGGCTTATATGAAGGGTTATACATATATACCGGGTCTTGCAACGAAGACTGACAAAAATTCCTAAAAGTAGTGTATTCGAGGAAGAAAGATCATTTTCACGAAACCGCATTGCTCGTGGTGGGGGACGTCAGAAAATGGGTGATACTTACTAGTTAGTTAGTTAAGTAATTAAAAGAGAGTAATTAGCGTTTTTGTTGGTGAAAATAGGTTCCAATTGTAAACTTGCTGAGCGTCTTCGGAAACCACTACATTAGTAGTTTTCAGAAACGCGTACGAAGTGTGAATAGAAATAAAGGCTGCTAGGCTCAGGTCTACGCGCTCATCATTACAACCAGAGGTCGGCGTTCTGACGTCACAGCGCGCTCTTCTTTCCTTCTCTCCCTCAGTTTCTCGTCGGATTCGACAAATATAGATTGCAGTCTTTTGATTCTGCGACGACAAAAACTGACACTCTAGGTCTCTATACGGTCTCTACGATACTATATACTTTAGAGTAAAATATTTTTCAATGCTCATGTCAATTACATGGTTTTAACGCTGTCGAGACAACACATGTTGAATATACGCAATTAACATTACACTCTTTGCTGCTGGTAAGGAGGTGAACGAATGAGGACAAAACAAATATTAGATAAAAAGGCATTCCGACCAAAAGAAGTGCACTGGAAATGAACGCCGATAATGCGAACATTATGATATACTAGCTAATAAAAACAGTGCTTTATTTTGTTTTTATTTGGTTAATTTTAAACTTCTAAATTTTTCAAAGATATTGGAGTTCTGCCTTTACAACTTATGTACTTGAACAGGCCCACTGAGTATATAGCAAAATGAGTCAAATGTCGTATGGTTAGCACTTCAGCTCCAATGCGTGCGTACTTCGAATGTTGGTTAAAATAATATAATATAAATGATTTATATTTGTCTTTAAATTACTTCTACTGAGTTTGGGGTGCCACCTCGGTAACGAATCTTCGACGAATATTTAAAAAAAGTACACTTGGAACAAACAAGAATTGCATGCATAATTGAAAATGCGCCGTTTTGTTTGCGTATTGGCACCCGTTCAGCATCTATTAGATCCATCTAAATACGTTAATTTAAGCTGTCGATAACAATTGAAAAAGGAACCACTCTAATATTACATTCTTGGCAGACTTGTCTCGTTTAAACGATTATATTTTAAATACTATATTTTTAGGCAGAAAAAAAAAACTAGCTTGAGTATAGATTAAAACATTAAAAGCGTAAATTTGCGTACTACATTAGACTTCTGCTAAAAAAAAAAAAAAGCTCTAACATGTGATTGGTGCACGAGCCAAGAGACGGGGGCAGCTGTTAACACATGCAGGGCGTTCTCCCCAAAAAATATGTACGCAAATTTTTTTGCCGCAGAAATAAATTAGGCACCACCGAACGCTTCTTCACCGCCCAAATGTAGGCCCAGTGGCCCGAACCAAATGCCCAAGTTTCTGAACCAACCGTTATCTTATTTAAAAGTTATAAACGATTTTCTTTGATTTTTAATGGGAAAATGGATGCCGATGAACTTCGGATATTACATGCAGCTGAGGTGTGCCAGTTACATAAAACGGGCAAAAACTAGGCCCCGTTTTCCATTAAAATATTCAAAAAATCGCCTATAACTTTTTACAGAGGTAACTGTTACTTCTGAAACTTTGGCATCTGGTTATGACCTCTCGGGCTACATTTGGGCGTAGAATGAGCATTCGGTGATACATAAACGAATTGTTTTTTTTTCTGTTTGGGGGGGGGGGGGGGGGGGGGGTTAGACTGTGTATAATTGAAATGCCTGGTGCAAGAATCTTCATTGTTCGCTTTATGTGAATTCGGAGTGTTTAGTGGTAAAAGTAGAAAACGCAAAAACGCAAGCGCTACACCAAAGAAGCCCGCGTCGGGTTCGAATGAGAAAAATCGTCTGCTATCGGAAATCAAAATACATTCTCTGCGCACTCTCTTTTACTTGCCATTTGTCGACTGAACGCTATAATACATCCCTTTTAAACAAATGGCCGCCGCAGATAGCGAACTCAACCTCTTAATTCGTTACTATTTGCTCAAGTTAGGCCATTCTTTAAAAGTTGAACAAACAGAATACAGCATTTTCGGCCGCCTTTGTTTAAAAACTTAGCTCGATACGTTTACAAACCGATTTGTGTGGTCCATTCGAAGAATGAATAATCTCTTTGACAAACGCTAGAATTTACTTGGGACAGAGCAGGTAAAGTCATTCACTACGGTCTTTTATTTCGACTACACTACTGGACATTATTTCGAAACAACTTTAATAATATTATAATGGTATATTTATTAAGTCAATTGGAAGATATTTCTGGCGGAGTCCTCTATCATGATTCAGACTTTGGTTTTTATCGCACATGCATTAAAGGGGCATGGAAGCAAAATGACGTTGTTGAGAGCTCTCTACCTCTCGCTTCAAAATCGGCCAGCGTGAAGCTAGGCGCAATGCGTATCGCGCTCATGACGACAAGGGCTCCTGCACGACCAAGGGTTGCGAGCATTGCCGCTTGGTGGAACCAACCCGTGACGAGGACTGTACGCCGTATGGCCTATAGGTATGGTGGGCTAGAACGGGGAGGTGTGACGATCGCGCTTGCGAAAATGATTCAGTGACTCAGTATCGAGAGTTGTGGTGGGCTATAACGGGGCGAAGAGCCATTGATAAGTTGATAAGGGCGCCACCCTGCACTACTTAGAATTGAAGGTAAAAGAAGAAATACATCGAACGGCTTCACAGGCCCACCTAGCTTTACTGCAGCCTGTCTTCATTGCGTCAAACGTAATGTAAGAACATTGCGAATTTCGTTATGGCTAGCGAAGAAAGCTTCGTTATGTGGTACTTCATGATTGAGATCAACGGTGAAGACAGTTTTATCTTCTTTAGTGTTCACAGGGCAGCGGAATGTCGTTGTGGCGCAGCTGCGGGGATATCGATGCTAACGGTGCGTGCTGAACAGGCTTGCCATTTTCTCCCGCTGGACGAAGCGAGCGATTGTCGCAACTCCCCTTCTAGTCCGGCGGCCATAGCTGTGTGCGCGGCTGCTGAGTGCATGCTGACCGCGAGCTTCAGCAGTTCTTTCGCAGCGTGCATTCCACACAATCAAGCTTGCCGGTCTTAGGAGGCTATTAAAGGGGCGGTGCAACGATATGCAATTGGAATGTTTTACACTTTACGCGAGTTTACTAGCACCATTGGGATCCAAGTATACTCGCACGCAACTCCACTGTGCAAGGAACTCATTTGTTGCGGTGTAATTTCCAGGACAAAAGCGAGCGTTTTCATTCAATCTCTTCTTTGCAAAACGAACATAGCTGGGCGGTCGCAGTACCACACAGTGACAATATTTGAATGCGGCTCATAGATTGAACCCGAGCATTGAGTGGGCACTCGATTTGGACTCGTGATAGTCGATAGCTCGAAAAGCATTCGGGAAGTGGCCCGTGTCCAATCGCTACAATGACGACAATTAGTGGCGAGATGTTTTGGTGGCGCCCTCCTGTGGTTCCCCCTTGTGACGTCATTACCTTGCAAACCACAAGTTCGATGGTGTTTGTTATTAGCATGGTGGAAGCTTGAAATCATTGCGCTCTCAAAGGAATACTGCCAACACCGTCAAAATTAAAGTTCTTTCATTCCTCTTATTTCCGTCGATGATAAATCCCCTTTCCGACGTCATAGTCAGCGTTCGGCCAATCGTGGAAGGCCGACCACAGCGACGCTTTCGGTCGCGCACGGGGCTAATAGCCGAGCCATAACAATGTCTGGAACTCAGCGCGTGTCCTGTTCCTTTCCGACCCCAGCGCGTGGCTATGTTCAACATTGGCGGCATATAATCGGCTCCAGATCACGTGGCCGTTTATTCTTGCTGCCAGTTCAGGGGGTGAAAGCTGCTCGTTTTTCTTCATTTTTTCTGCGACTTCAATCGCGTGTACTGTAAAACGAGCGGGGTGTTTAACTGGTCATTAACTTTAGGGATCCGTTCTAAGTGGTATTGCGCAAAAGACAAAAATTGTTGCATCGCCCCTTTATTGTGAGCTGGTTCTTAGAATGCGCTCTAAACATCGCTCTCAAATAAGACGTCCATTTTATGCGTAGCTTGCCCGTAATATCATTTCTTGCCATGCCAGTATTTTGTGTGCCACGAGCGTTCGGTTTGCCATGCTAGTTTTACACCGCAGAAGTAATAGCTCGAGGGATCCAGTAGGTAGAAATAACCGTCAGTACCCACCAGTGGCGACACCTGCAAGCTATGTGTATAAGAGCTTCGTTCGAATTACCTGCACCTCCTGCACCGGTGCAGAAAAGTGCAGGACAGTGCAGTTCCGGTATGCGTATTGAGATGCTACCGGGAGTACATCTCCCTACACTTTTCTGAACCGGTGCAGGAGGTGCATGTAAATCGAACGGTGCTAAGGTATTCACTGGGTGACATATTTGAACGGTGCTAAGGTATTCACTGGGTGACATATTTGAGCGCGTTATTCATAGCCCCTACCTGGGGGGGGGGGGGAGGGGGGGGAGGGGATGTTGTATGGTTGGCCTGGCAGAGGTCCCCGCATCCTGACATCATGCTCCTACCTAGCGTCTGCAACGAACAGCGATCTAGATGGTGAGGAATGCACCTTTTGAAAGCACTGTGGAAGCTTTAGCATATATAAGGTAGTAAACTCATTAGCGTTCTCCGCGAAGTCATATTCTGGTGTAAGAAACTCTACGAGCAAGCCCTACTGCCATGAACTCGCGCTGCTTCTTAGAGGCCCATAATGGAGAGGCATTCCGACGGAGCTTCACAGACCGCCACCAGGCGCGATCATGAAATCTGTCAATCAGTTTTAAAGTTAGTTTTCTTGACTTTTCTGCTGAAAGCCCAGGAAAACTAATTTAGACCAGTGTTTCAGAGCTTCCAACAGCATAGACCTTATCTGTAGAAAAAAATAAGGACAAACATTTTGTTTTTGTATTCCTTTAAACTACAGTTAAATGTTTTATGTTTGTTTTTTTAGAAGGCAAGCGACGTAATATCAGTCAAGAAATACGTGCCACGGGTATTGGATAAAGAATAATCGGGCGCAATAATTTTTTTAAAAATTCGTATTACCTACAATATTAGTTAAGACATTAAACACCTTAGCCTTTTTTATAACATTCTTTACGTAACACAGATCCCGTGTGTAGCTCAGGCGAACTAACGATGCAATCATTCGAGGCATCAAATGTTATGTACGGGTTTAGCGTACAACGTTTTTGAACGTTGCATCGAGACCATACCTCGGTTTAATTTAAATAAAGTATTCCTAACAATCCACATGTGAGTCCCGCGAAATAAATCATTCTTATCACACCTCACAGTCCCTCTAATTTCAGATTTATATGTTTGAACTTTCTTTGTTTTAATTGTTTCCTCTTTGGCAGACAAAAAAAAAATCCCTTTCGTTTTTAAAAGTGTAAAATAATAAAAACAACAAACACAACAACAACGACGTGACTTTGATATATCTACAGTTATAACCAGCTTACCTTCTCCTACCCTGAGAACACTACATGTTGGCTGGCTGTATACGAAGTATAAGTCAAGGTCTGTCCGTTTATATCCTCCAAACAGTTCAAGTTGAGGCTCCTCGAAATCAAGGTAGTCTTCATTTTGACGATCTCTTTCTAGAGCCGCTACAAGCGAAGATAGTTAGCACTCTACGATTTGTGCCAGGAGAAACTTGCTCAATCTGGATCTCGAATTGAAGTTATTCTTACCGGCATCCATAAAGGGACTGCTTGAGGAAGTGCAGTCCTCGTCATTGAACTCAATGTAATTGTTGCTTCCTTGGGGAATCGGATCAGCACTTGGAATTGTTTCTGGTTATATGCAATAAAAAATAACAACTTAATCTTCAAAATATTTTAGCAATACAATAAAGCAATAAGATGAGTGTCTGAAATTACGGGCAAATAAGAACTTCGTGCAATGAGTGCGTACATTCATGAGTGAAAAAATCTTTGAGGTAAAATATTCATAACCCATAAAAGAAGGGTTCTTAACGTTTTAACCGTCTTTGTATAGTGTAATAAACCTCTCTCTCAAATAATTTATCTTATATCAATACTGCATATATTAACGTTTTTTAAGCATAACTCTTCTTATTGTTACGCTATTTTCAAATGGTCGATACTATTGTCATATAGACTCTCCCCTTATGAAATAGCGAGAGCTCGGCGCCGGCTGGCTGAGTGCATTCATGTGTCCCTCGCGAGGCGCGAGCAATCTATCTGTATACCACTTGTTGATCTGGAGCAGGCGGAGCGCAAGCTGAGATGCTCCAACCAATTCGGGGGTAAGTTGCGGAGCGCCTCAAGCGTTCCAGAGAGGTTATTTGCGTTGTCTCTTTCGGAGGAGTTTGATTCGTAGTCACTCGTAACATTTCAGTTTCGGTATATGCGTTAGCGATGTTGTTGCAGCCACGAAAGCGATTGCGCCAGTAGCACTTGGCGATAGAAAGTTATGAGAATATCAGAGGAACGCGGTGCTGTTACAAGCTTCGTTACGAGGTCTTCTAAAGTTGGCGGAGCGATACAACGCGGTGCCCAGGTGTCCACGTTCCCGCCAAACAGCCGGAGTTTCGACCAACATGTGTAGAAATCACTCCTACTTGGGTGTACACTTATCATTCCATAAGAAAGGTACGTTGATCGGTTGCCTTATAAGCTAAGGCTGTAGATATGAGCTGCGGTCGTCCAGCACGACGAGTTTCATGATGTACGTGCGGCTGGCGAGGTATCGGAGGCCAACGGTGGTGAAGCGAAGAGCCGGAAAACCGCCGTAGCAGCAGGGGCAATTACGGCAGCGCAGTGGAAAGGTCAGCGAACAGAGCACCCCTGAGAGTCGCCGGTCGCTCCATCACCGGGACCGGATGATCCGAGTTCCAAACATGCGAGCGCTAGGCATTCCCCAGGTGGGAGGGACTAATAGTAGTGTTCCGTCGGAGCTTTCAGTCGACGTTTCATTCATCGGTATGACTTCTAAAAAATAATATTATTTCGAAACTCCAGGAATATATGTTGCAAAAGACGAATATTTCTTTAGTACAAATTTTCCGTGACCAAAAATAACTTAGTGTCTTACAACGTATCGGGATCACTTGGTTCATGAAACATTCCAACCTATTTCTTCATTCTATTTTATCTAGAAATTTCCCAAATATCTGGCAAGATCCTTTTGCATTTCCACATTTATGAGTTAGTCACCGATGCGTATTGAAATTCGGCAAGGCCGTGCTACTGAAGCAAACAACCGAACACAAAGCAAAAACCACAAGCATACCTGCAATCTTCCTTCATTGCGTCAGGGCGGGAATGAGAGCTGAAGGAAAATTACTACCTATACGCGATTCTTAAGCGAATACTCTCGAAGGACGTCCGAAGGGCACTTATCTTCTCGATCCGTCTTGTCATTTTTGCACGCTCAATATTTTACTATAAATTGAATAATAGCCTTTTTTATTTAAAATAAAACGAATTACAACAAAAAAGTCAGAGGGCAACCCCACACTTTACAGGGCGACCACCGGACTTATTAGCCGATGTTTTGTTTCAGACCGGCCCAGTATTTGCCCTTAAGTAAAAACTCAAACCACCCCATAAAGTGAGCTAGCGGTGGATGTAGCTTTGTTGAAATATATGTTTTATTAAATTAACCTTTAGTGGACAGGTTCTTTTTCAAAACAGACTTGTACGTTGCCCTGATTTTGAAACTATACGTCTTGGATGGAGAACTCTTGGACCAGAACGGATGTATGTATAAACTGCGAGGACGTCAGGTCTCTCAAAGGCACAACCTGTCGCACTAGTGACACTAGTACCGAGAAACTGCTCAGGAGTGCCCTCTTGAATTCGGTGATCGCTGCAGGAAAGGGAAACACGTCGCCCTATTGAAGAAACCAGCTTAAGCTAGTCCCAGCTTCAAGCTGGGTTATTGCCCCAGCATGCTCAGTTTGGCATGCTGTTCATGATGGTTGATCTGGTCCCAGCTTCAAGCTGGGTTATATCCCCAGCAAGCCCAGTCTGGCATGCTGGTCATGCTGGCTAAACTGGTCATGGTGGTGGACTTCCCAACCAGTTTAACCTGTTTAACTTAATACACAGGATAAACAAAACAAAAACAAGCTCTTCAGAAAAGCCAATTTGGCATCCAATTTATTATTTTCATACTTGCGGCCTGCTCACATGAGCTCAGATGCTACATATCCTCGGCGCTGACAGAGTACTAACCTACACACAGACAATGGTTCTCGGTGCAAAAGAAACAATGTTATTAAATCCAGATTGCTTATCTCTCCACACGAAAAATACTAGACACACGCAAAAATCATGCAATAGCAATTAAAAATACAACAAAGATGAGGGAAGCGAACCTGGGTCCCGACAGTGATGGGAGCGAAGCAGCCTCTTGCGTGATCGGCAGAGGCAAGGAAATCCGTGTGACTTGGATAGCATTAGCGATACTCCTTGGCACCACCGTCATTAACGAGCACACACGTTCAAAGACATGAAGCGAGGCCTCAATCGGGACGTCGGACCTTTTCCCGCACTGAACGAACTGCAGCTCGCTGTCTCCTCTAAACCCGGCTCGCTTGCACCGTCGTTCAAGTAGTCTCCAAACAACACGCACACAGCCGTCCCTTCGAAAATCTGCCCAAGATAGCCAAACGTGTCTCAAATTCTCCGTTTCTACCGCCCTCTCTCTCTCTCTCTCTCTTTTTTCTCGCGCAGAAAGGCAGCTTGCAGCGCGCCATGAAGCGCCCGGTCGTCTACCAAAAACGAAAGAACAAAGAACAGGATGTGGCCTCGCCTCAGCCGAAGCCGACCTTGGCGCGCGCGCTCCCAGCAATGCCAGTTCGACTATCTCTAGCCGACATTGGCGTGCGCGTTCCCAGCAAGACCAGCTTTACCACCACGGTTATGAGTTCGACCAGCTTCACCAGCTTGTCTCCCAGCTTGACCACATTGGCTCCATGGAAAACCAGTTTGACCAGTTAGGACCAGACTGGCTCCCAGCTACACCAGATGAATCTAAAACCAGATTCTAGTTAGACCATGCTGGTTTTTACTTAAACCACTGACCAGCTTAAATTCTAGCTTGCCCCGCTTAAACCAGCTTGATTGGCAGTTAAACCAGTTTGACTACCACATGACCAGTTTGACCAGCTTAGTCGGCAGCTTGACAAGTTAGATTTTCATGCTGGTTTTTCCAATAGGGCGTGCAGGTTCTTTCCAATCCGCCGCTTTGCGTTGATTTTAAAGGGACATTGATAGGGTATCTATGCTCGCCAAGGTTTTATTTGCACAGGTCATAGGAGAGCCCAACTGTATACCCAGAACACAATTCGCGGCTCGAAATTCGTTTTCATTGCGTCCGAAAACCACCGATTGAGAACTGGCCGTTTTGAGCCTCGCTCACTCTCTTCTCCGTGGTCACGAGCCCTCCTCTATGGTTTAGACGCAACCACCAAATTTATTCGAAGTCACGGGGTCATCGAAGGCACACACTCAATACTAAAATAGACTGAAAATAAGATACCCATTTTTTGTGGCTTCAAAAAAAAATGCAAATATGTTGATTAAAAAAAAAAGCTGCACAGCCACTTGATTTTTTATAACTTTCTTCTCCTCTATATTCTTCTTCCTCCCCAGTCCACTTTCGGTTTCGGTTTCGAGCAGTTGCGTTTTTTGACTATAATAAAAATATATGCGACGCTAGCAAAATATTTATGGGGTATCTTGTTAACTGATTA